>WNWU01000059.1:1871026-1937728 GCA_012654045.1 Ptyas mucosa | reverse complement strand
AATCTAAATCTAAATCTAAATCTAAATCTAAATCTAAATCTAAATCTATCAAGCAAGCAACTTTTGGGTGTGTAAACTGCAGCTAGGGTGAAAAGACATATGCTGATGACATTTATATTGCTTTTTTTTCATTTGCAGGCCCAGCAGTTTGAGTGGGTGAAAACCTATTACCCTGGCTTGTATGCTACAATTCAAGAATTTGCAAAAAAAGGACGCTTCATACCGGTTGGGGGAACCTGGGTAGAAATGGTAAGCCTGCATTACCGGTGGTCCTTGCTTACTGACCCCTCATTCAGCGACGGCTCGAAATTATGACTACGCTGAAGAAAGGGGCATGTGAAATCCTGCCATAATTGCAGTTCCCCAAACAAAATTTGGACCTGCCTACTTTTATGGCCGTCCTTCCCTGCTGACCCCAGCTGACCTTTGTCCTTGTCTTCGTCTGGATGCAGCGTCTGAGGTCAAATATGGAAAGAAAGCGGGTTCGGCAAAACGTAGAAGAGTGATATTGCTAAACCCCTTGGGATACTCAAGATCTCCAGAACCACGAATGGTAGATTTAGGCTAATGCTAGTTGTAGCAACATTGGGTGGAAGGTCATTGGTGAACTGAGGTTTGCTGCTGATGCAGGGGTTCAGTTCTCGGTCTAGAAGAGCGGTGGGGAACTATGTCCCTTTTACCGTCTGTGAACTTCCACTCCCAGAATTCCTGAGCCTGGGAGTTGAAATTTCCAAATCATAAAAGGGCCATTACTCCCCTCCACTCCCGGTGTAGAAATGCAGGTATTTTATTCCCTCCCAGGATGGAAACCTTCCAAGTGGAGAATCCATGGTTCGCCAGTTCCTGCAGGGACAGCGTTTCTTCCAGCAGGAATTTGGGAAGCTGTGCTTAGAGGTGCATATCTGTCTATATTCCTTCTTTCCTGCCTTCCACGTGCTTCCCTATTTCTCTTCGGACCTGGGGGAATGGCATTTTTGTAGCTTCAAATCCTAAATCAAAACCTGTGTTGTCCATTAACTTAAAATGTTGTGGGGAGCAGCAGGGACAATAAAAAATTCCTATGCCAGTCCAGTGAATTCAGCTCACCCTCCACATAAATCCTGTAGCAACCAGTGAACTGAATTGCCAAAGTGGAGATTGAAGGATATTTAAATTCACCCTATGCTCTTCGGGAGGGCAGACCAAGGCATTATACTTTCCCATAACTATATATAATTTTTTGTTTAGACTCCTAGTGACCATCTGGATAAGTCCCTGAAGTTTGCTTATCAAGTTTTTTCAAAAGTGGTTTACCATTGCCTCCTTCCTAGGGCTGAGAGAGAGTGACTGGCCCAAGGTCATCCAGTTGGCTTCGTGCCTAAGGCAGGACTAGAACTCAAATATTTTTTGGTTTCTTGCCTAGGGCCTTAACCCCTACTATTTCTCCCCCATCATTATATAAGAAGCTAAACTGAATTTCCTCATCACTGCACTGCCAAACATCAATTTCCAGTGAATCGTGTTTTCCCTATGATTCACATTTTTATTCTCAGCTTGTTCTATATATTAACTGCCAGCGCTTTGCACACAACGCCATTTCTTTCTCCCCAAATCAGTTCTGGCTGCCTGACACATTTGGTTATTCAGCACAACTGCCACAAATAATGCGTGGCTGTGGGATACATCGTTTCTTAACTCAGAAGTTGAGCTGGAATCTGGTGAACACTTTCCCGGTAAGATTTATGTTTTAATTCAAATAAACCTGGATGCAGAGACCTGCTGATTAGTGGTTGGTCTCGCCTTGATATTAGTCCAGAATTTATTTCAAGAGAAATCCCGTTGAACTCTTTGAGGACTAAGCTGTTTATCGACTACTTGCAATCTTCTCTCGTAGCACAACACTTTTTTCTGGGAAGGCATGGATGGATCCCGGGTTTTGGTTCACTTCCCTCCTGCAGATTCCTACGGATTGTCCGGTCGTGTGGATGAGGTGAGTAAACCCAGGAAAATCGATTCTCCAAATATTAGAACGTGCCGAAATGGATAGATTAACAGTTGAAATTAAAGAGAAGGAAGATACGAAATACTTTGAAAAATGAGATTTGTTTTATCAACGGTTAACTAATAGAAACAGACGTTAGAACATTTAAAATGATAAGAGAAGGATTAATTTTACTATGAGGGCTTATTATGATATGTTTATTATTAAGATGAATTAGTATTGATAATAAGCATAGTATAGTATTAGTATTAGTATTAGTATTAGTATTAGTATTAGTATAGTATAGTATAGTATAGTATAGTATAGTATAGTATAGTACAGTACAAATAGCCTTTATTGTCATTGTACATCATATATACAACGAAATTGGTTTAGCCTCTCTGGTGCAATCCATAATAGAAAATGCAAAACAACATAAATAGCATACAGAATAATCCCTATACAAGTAATTGGGGGAAAAAGACTAGTCATACGTTTCTGTATGTGCGTGGAGCGATTGTGCTTGTGTTGAGAAAATACTGTTACTATATGGTTACTAATAACGAACATTATTGACTATTACGATGTTTATTGTTCAAATTGACTGTCACGAGAGAACACACTGTATAGACAAAAAAATACATCGATTCTCCATCGTCACAGCAGAAGGAACACGCCCAATAAATTACAATTCCTTTGAAGGTAGGAAATGCCCAGAGATGTGCTTAAAATATTGGGTGAATGGGAGATCTTCCCTCATCCTTATGCTGCCTCTCTCCTAGATGTTGAAAACGGTGAAGAATAATAAGGACAAGGGCCGTGTGAACCACAGTGTCGCTCTGTTTGGGTTTGGAGATGGAGGAGGGGGCCCTACCCAGAAGATGCTGGACAGGCTACAGAGAATGAAGGATATAGATGGCCTACCCAGGTTGGTTTCTCTTGGCTAAACTCTATAAACAAACCGGAAAAAAAGCCAAGAAAATACAATTTTGTACTTGGTTACTCATGCCTTAGAGCAGGGAGGCTCCAAACTTGGCAACTTTAAGACTTGTGGACTTCAACTCCCAGAATTCCTCACCCAGCACGGAGACTCCTGCCTTAGAGCACTGTTTCTCAACCTTAACCCAGGCTGGCTGGGGAATTCTGGGAGTTGAAGTCCATCTTAGAGTTGAGAAAATTCTGCCTTAGAGAGAAATTTCCTTAAATGAATGCAAAGACCAAGATTGTCATGGTTGGGTGTTCTCAGCAATGGTGATTTTCTTTCACACAGGGTTCAAATGTCTGTCCCAGATCAATTTTTCTCT
This sequence comes from Ptyas mucosa, assembly GCA_012654045.1. Taxonomy (NCBI): domain Eukaryota; kingdom Metazoa; phylum Chordata; class Lepidosauria; order Squamata; family Colubridae; genus Ptyas; species Ptyas mucosa. Next base: position 1,934,464 of record WNWU01000059.1, on the reverse strand, counting down.
GCCCTGGAGAAGGAAAAGGCTCAGCTCTGTACTTGGGTTGGAGAACTGTTTTTGGAGCTGCATAACGGCACCTACACAACTCATGGGCAGGTGAGAGAAAGCACACGACTTCATAGGAATTTTATAGAAATTTCTGTTAATGCTACACTGCAGGCTCCAGGATTCAAAACAATACATCTGGAATATATATTAATATTATGGTTCATTGCACAATTAGCCAGAAGTTAAGACTGGATTTGGCATTTTCTGAGTAAAGCTGCCTTTTGCAATTGACTGATGATTTCGTCAATTCCCTTCCGAGTAAGTTGCCTTTTGCAATTGACTAATGGTGATTTTTGTCAATTCCCTTCCAAGTAAGTTGCCTTTTGCAATTGACTGATAGTGATTTTTGTCAATACCTTGCCAAGTAAGCTGCCTTTTGCAATTGATTGATGGTGATTTTTGTCAATGCTGGTGGCGTTCAAGGGGTGCTCCATTATGCAACAATGAGTCATTGTATTTATTCAGCAATTGCTATCTCAGTAAGATTTCTAATCTGCTTTCCTTCCCTATTGCTTCATTTTTCATTTTTATTTCTAAGTCGCTGGACATTTTGTATAAAATCCTGTTATTTTCTCTCTGGATTCAGATTAAAAAGGGAAACAGGGAATGTGAGCGTTTACTCCATGACATCGAGATCCTGAGTAGTTTGGCTCTGGTGCAGAAACTTTCTTTCCAGTATCCTTCTGCTCAGCTTCAACACCTTTGGAGGTATAAACTTCAAAATGCAAAATTTTGGTCTTTCGTAGAATATAGAAGCTTGTGGAATTAGGATTGGTTCTTCTAGTGGCCAAATAGAAATCGAATTAAGATTATAAAACAAAGGAGGAAGAGAAATCGTCATGTTTGATTCTCTGTGGATAAATTACTGTAGTGCCAGAGGTGGTATTCAGCCGGTTCACACTGGTTTGCGCGAACCGTTGGCGGAAATTTGGCCAAGGTCACCAAACCGGTAGCGATGGCTGGGTGGCCACACCCCCGAACCACACCTCGCTTGCCCTGCCCGCCATGTTCGTCGCCGCCATGTTCTTCGTGCACGCACATCCCATTGCCTTACAAGTCCAATGAGATGCACATGTGCGAAGAACCTGTGAGTTCTTCGCACATGTGAGCCCGCTATTTTATGCAGAAGAATTAGTCCAGCTACGTAATACTCTTTGATTACCCCAAACTACGAGTTAATCCAGCTGCATCTTTCTAAGGCCCTCCGTATTCTCTTGTGTATGTGATCTCCCCTCCTCTCTTTTTCGGCTGCAGGCTCTTGCTCTTGAATCAATTCCACGATGTCTTACCAGGCAGTTGTATCCAGCTTGTAGCAGAGGATGCCATGCGGTACTACTCAGGTGAGAAAGAACCAGCCCTGGAGAATTTATTTGGTTAGGGCAGCTGCCAAAGCTCAGGGATCATACATGGCCATTGGAGTCCTAAGGCTTTGCTGCTTGGCTTAGTTCGCGAGAGGTAGACTGTGACTCAAAACACCAGGTTCAGCCCTGATGTTCTGGTGATTTGTCCTGATGGACATCCATGGTGGTTGTCTGCCTCTATGGTTCTGCTCAGCAGAAGATAGCTTTCTTCCTTTTGATAGAACCACTTAAAATAGATTGTGACATCCTGGGTAACAGGGCAGAGGAAAGGTCTATATGAGGGCTACAAAAGAGGCTTAGATGTTGTGGCCCGCCAGGGGCCAGCGGAGCTGGTGGCAGACTCAGACAGTGAGGAGGTTGGGGAGGAACATGGGCCAGTCCTGGAGTCTGGGGAAAGCTCTGCGTCGGAGGCAGAGATGGGGTCAGGGCCATCGGACAGTTATCAGCTGCCTTCGGAGTTGGAGATCAGTGGGGCAGAAGAACAGCTGGAGCCTGTTCCCGAAGTGCGCATGCGCAGAGCTGCCAAGAGAAGGGAAGAGCTAAGGAACAAGGGCCGACTCGGGAGTAAAGGCACAGGTGAATGGTGAATGGCCATAGGGAATAAAAAGGAGCAAAGGGGAGGGGAGTTTGCAGGAGTCAATTAGTTCAATTCATTAGGGTGAAGATCTGTTCCTAACTTCTTGCCAAGTATTGTCTGCGTTTGTGGCGTTTGGAAGATATTGGCCTGGCAGCTCTCCAAGCCTGATAGAAGTCTGTAGTTGTGAAAGACTGTTGGCCAGGACTTCTCTGGAGAGGAATTCCCTTTAACCTAAATAAAAGGGGTTTTATTGGGACGAGGAGTCCGCTTCATGACCTTGTGAGGCCTAGGGCAGAACATTAGATTTATAACTCTGATTTAATCTCTTCTGCAGCACACTAAGGCTCAAGTTTTCTTTGCTTGTATACCGCATCGCCATAGCTCATTCTGAATGCGGACAGTCCTTTGATGGAGTCCTTCCTCTCTTCCTCTCTCCTTCCTTCAAGAAATTCGCAGGTCTGGAGCCCAGCTTCTGAAAGAGGCCGCCCATTCTTTGCGCGGAGAACCGTTGGCCAGCAAGGAACAGAGCAGCGATACCATCCTGGTTGTCAACACTTTGCCATGGGAAAGAACCGAAGTCGTTTCCAAAACTGGACCACAAGGAACTGAGACTTTAGGTGCCAACCCTGCTTTAATTTTAGGCTTGTACACAGCAAGAGTCCCTACCTACAATGTCTCGGGCACCTTAAACAAATGCACTTTTCTTTAGATTGATTGGGAACCAATTCTCAAAAGATCGACTGTAATTCCTCTGTCTCCTTCTGTGTCTTTCAATATCAGCTTTGGTGACAGTTCCCAGCCTGGGCCTCTGTGCTGTTCAAGAGCCATTATCTCCTCCACATCCTGTGACCGTCAATAAAGAGGTGAGCTTGTTGTACAGTAACCTTTTCGAGAGTCTTTTTTAACTTTGAACGGTTGCTAAGTGAGGACTACCTGTACGAAAGCCAGAGAATGACTGCCTTTTGAGTTATCTCAGTCTATGTTACCACTGTCTTTAAAGATGGCAATAATACAGCAAGATGGTATGTGAGAAATACCTTGGGAAACAGGTTGCAAAACTGCCTAGGGAACGGTCAGATAAGAGACAGCACAGCCCACAGCTGCATAATGGGTGGCGAAAGAAGCTTAAAAGGACCCTCCCTTGTTTCTTGGGTTGTCAAGGAGACGTTGGGAGAATTGTACTTCTGGATTTGCAACATTTAGTTAATGTAGCTTTGGAGAACAGTCAGATAAGAGAGGGCGTATCCCAGAGCTGCAGAATGGTTGGAGAAACAGGCTCAGAAAGGATTCTCCCTATCTTCTCAGGCTGGGTTGTCAAGGAGATGGTGGGATAGTTGTAAGTTGAGACGTACAACATTCTATTAATGTAGCTTTAGAGAACAGTCAGATAAGAGAGGGCATATCCCAGAGCTGCATAATGGGGGGAGAAAGAGGCTTCCCTAGTTGGTCAGGCAGAGTTAGCCTGCAATGCTGCATTGTAACCACTGTGAGGGAGGGAGGGAGGGAGGAAAGGAAGGAAGGAAGGAAGGAAGGAAGGAAGGAAGGAAGGAAGGAAGGAAGGAAGGAAGATAGCAATAGCACTTAAACTTGTATACCGCTTCACAGTGCTTTTACAGCCCTCTCTAAGCGGTTTAGAGTCAGCCTCTTGCCCCCAACAATCTGAGCCCTCATTTTACCGACTTGGGAAGGACGGTGGGCTGAGTCAACCTTGAGCCTGTTGAGATTCGAACTGCCAAATTGCAGGCAGCCAACAGCCAGCTGAAGTAGCCTGCAGTACCGCACTCTAACCACTGCACCACCATAATGTAGCTTTGCCATAAAGTAGAAATACTTCAGCTGGTCGCGTTTCCTGTCTGGTGGGACCTGGGAAGGCTGACCCATTAGGGAATCTTCCATTGTTTTCAACCCCAGGCAGATGGTTCTGTGACGTTGGCCAATGGTATCATCCAAGCCTGCCTCGATCCTTTGGGACGGATGGTGTCCCTTTCTCTACTACACCCAAAAAGGTACGTCTTCATCTTAAGTACACGATCCGTACGAAGTTCTGCAAACAGGGCGGCTCTCCCTTGACCCTTCTGGGTTGGACTTCTCGTTGCAGAGAGGCTGTTCCGGAGGGTTGCCGTGCCAACCAGTTTGTCATCTTTGATGATGTCCCTCTGTATTGGGATGCCTGGGATGTGATGGATTATCACCTGGAGACCAGGTAAGGCCCGTGTGTCAAAGTTCCAAGTACTACATCCCCTTCAATGAGAACTCCGAGGCAGTCATATTCCTCCAGGAACATTTCATTGGGACACATCAAATTGGCACAGACTCGGTGGAAAACCCGCTCTTAAGTTCCTGCCGGTTTCACACCCAATTAAAAGTTAAACTTTTTCACTTCTCTCCAGAGCAGGGGTGAAATCCAGCAGGTTCTGACAGGTTCTGGAGAATCAGTAGCGGAAATTTTGAGTAGTTCGAAGAACCGGCAAATACCACCTCTGGCTGGCCCCAGGAGTAGGGTGGGAATGGAGATTTTGCAATATCCTTCCCCCTGAAATTCTGGGAGTTGAAGTCCACAAGTCTTAAAGTTGCCAAGGTTGGAGACCCCTGACCTATAATTTTGAGCCAGCAATTTTCTACTCACTCTTTTTTTTCCCAGGAAGCCCATCACCCATCTCCTAAAACCGCTGGAAATTTCCATCCCGGGCGGCCTGCGGGGCAGTGTGACTTTCTCCTTACAGCTCAGCGAGAGGAGCATCCTAACCCAAGAGGTCATCCTGGACGCGGCGAGCCCTTACATCTCCTTCCGGACTCAGGTTTGCTTTTCTTTTTTCTTTTCCTCATATAAATGTTCACCAGCTGGGTAAAATTCTACTTTGTCTTCCTTCTCCTGATCTGCAGATCTCCCTCTCTTAGTTAAGAACTACCACTGAGGGAAAAAAATGCTATTTTTTTTTTTAAAAAATTGTTTGCTTGCATTCCAGGTTGACTGGAACGAAGCTCACAAGTTCCTCAAGGTGGAATTTCCAGCCAAGGTTCGGAGCCCAAACGCCACTTACGAGATCCAGTTTGGCCACCTGCAGAGACCGACGCATTGGAACACGTCCTGGGATTGGGCCCGGTTTGAGGTGAGGCTCTTCTTCTCCTAACTGGTATTCCCAGGATGGAGCGATCAAAATTCTGCTTGTGGTTTTTACGAACAGCTCTTCAATGGCTCCATGATGGCTGCCATCTTTAATTTCTGCTTGGTTTTTTTACGAACAGCTCTTCAATGGCTCCGTGGTGGCCACCATCTTGAATTTCTGCTTGTTTTTTTAACGAATGGCTCTTCAATGGCTCCAAGGTGGCCACCATCTTGAATTTTTGGACCATACTTCCGTCTCACAGACCAGGCTGAGCCTGAGGGAGGGATCAAACGTGTCATCAGTCTCGAGTTGCTTTGCACCGACAAGAGACCTAAATCTAGCCCAGCTTGAATTGTACTGACTTCTTATCTCCCGCTAATTTCCCTTGACCGTTAGTAGTTCAGATTCTTGTAGAGAGCTTAAGCTTGCAATAAGCCTTTATATGCATTTGAACTGCATGGATCACCCGATTTCCCCGGCGTTTGAGAGAGATTTCTAACACAACTCAAGCCCGAAATAAGTTTGCGACATGCCTTGTTAATCACCACACCAGTTTTAATGAAAATGAACAGATCCTGCCAACCGTGTAGCCATTCTGAAGCGTAGTTCGTGTTTGTATTTCGGTCTTCCTTTTCCTCTTTTTTTTTTTTTAAGGTGTGGGCTCACAAATGGGTAGACTTGTCCGAGCACGGCTTTGGAGTCGCCCTGTTGAACGACTGCAAATATGGCTGCTCGGTCCACGACAACGTGATGAGTTTGTCCCTGTGAGTTTTGGCGGATGGTGGGAATTCCTGGGTTATGGCAGAAATGATTTGGGGGATGACTTTGGCCTTGCCTGCTTGGGTTAGATTTTTTTTTTTAAACTTTTGTCTTGAGTTCCTGTCGACTGATATTTTGTAGAGTTTTCATGGGCAACTTGGCAACTTCAAGTTGCGTTTCGTGCATTAGAAGGCGGGGAGAGATATAATTCACATCAACGTTGGCTGTTGGGATCATCAACAAGGAAAGTATGTGGTGTGGATGAGTGGATAATGTGAGTTTTGATTCCCTCGAAGGTTACGTGCTCCGAAGTCCCCTGATGCTACTGCAGATATTGGACGTCACCAGTTTACCTATGCAGTGATGCCTCACCTGGGTAAGCAGCACCTGAGAACCTGATCTTCTTTTCTCCTTCTCCTTCCTCCTTCCTGCTTCTTCATCATCTCCTTCTCCCTCTCTCCTCTGCTTCTTTTTCTTCTTCTCCCTCTTCCATTCCTCCCTCCTCTATTTATCCTTCCTTCCCTTCTTCTTTCTTCCTTTCTTCCTTCCTTCCCTCCCTCCCTCCCATCCTTCCTTCCCTTCCTTCCCTCCCTTCTCCCTCCGTCCCTTCCTTCCTCCCTCCGTCCCTTCCTTCCTCCCTCCGTCCTTTCCCTCCCTCCCTTCTTCCTTCCTTCCCTTCCCTTCCCCTCCCTCCCTCTTCTTCCTTCCTTCCTTCCTTCCCTCCCTCCCTTCTTCCTTCTTCCTTCCTTCCCTCCCTCCCTCCCTCCTTCTCCCTCCTCCCTCCTCCCTTCCCCTCCCTTCCCCTTTGCAGTTAGTTTCTGCAAATCGGCTGCTAATTTTGTTTTTCCTAAATCGTACCATTTGCCCAGATGTTGGTCCACTGGGAAGACTGGCAGAAGGAATGGGAAGACACGCCGAAAACTAGAGGGGAAACAATACCTCCGGAGTGTTGGTGGCCAATTTAAATAACACCCCTGACTCTACAGTTTTGTCACCCACAGGTTCTTTCCAAGAAGCTGGGGTAATCCAGCAGGCCTACAGCTTGAATTTTCCCCTTCATGTCATGGAGGGCGCTCCTCCTGGGCCGTGTCCAGTCTGGAGTGCCTTCTCTGTCTTGTCTCCAGCTGTTGTCCTGGAAACAATAAAACAGGTAAAGGGCCTGACGAAAAAATGCAATCGTTAAACTCTGTGCATGCTTCCTGTCTGGATTACCTTGCAAGGCTGATACCCATCTTGCAAACCTTCTCTCCCCTCTTGCTTTTTCAAATCAAGAAATGAGGGAGAGTCCCCTTCTGAGACATTTGTGAGCCTCCCCACACCCAATTCCTTCTGTAGCTCAGCTGCTGCTGTTCTGACCATTGTCTAGTCTGTGGCTCTTCCTCCTGCCTCCCAAGGTTACTCCCACATACCATTACAATTTATCACAAAACTAATGGGATTTAGGGAGATTTTATGTTCAACTCAGAAGCCATCTTAGCTTAAGGTAAAGGTAAAGGTTTCCCTCGCACATATGTGCTAGTGGTTCCCGACTCTAGGGGGCGGTGCTCATCTCCGTTTCAAAGCCGAAGAGCCAGCGCTGTTTGAAGACGTCTCCGTGGTCATGTGGCCGGCATGACTCAACGCCAAAGGTGCATGGAACGCTGTTCCCTTCCCACCAAAGGGGGTCCCTATTTTTCTACTCGCATTTTTTTACGTGCTTTCGAACTGCTAGGTTGGCAGAAGCTGGGACAAGTCACGGGAGCTCACCCCGTTACGCGGCACTGGGGATTCGAACCGCTGAACTGCCAACCTTTCGATTGACAAGCTCAGCGTCTTAGCCACTGAGCCACCGTGTCGCTTAGTTGTGGCCAGTTCTTTCTTCTCCTGCTTTCAGTGAACATTTGAGTGAATCTTGTGTTCTAGGTGAAGATTCTCTTGAGTTTTCATCAAGCACGCCTTTCTCTGTCCCTAGCAGCATCTTACAAGAGCAGGGCAGGTGTAGCTACACAGAAGGAAAGAATCGTGTTGAGCTGACCAGGGGATCTTTCTTTTGGTCTCTTTCCCCAGGCTGAGGACAGACCAGACGCCTTGGTCATCCGACTTTACGAGTCCTACGGCAGCACCGTTGACACCTGGCTTCAAATGGGCTTCCCGATTCAAGAGGCGGTCATGTAAGTGGAAAGAGGATGTCTTAATGGCCAGCTTTTTCCCCCCAAGGCCCCTTCTCTGACCGTATCACTGTCTTCTGCAGGTGTGACCTTCTTGAAAGACCTGATCCCAACACCACCTTGGTTCTGGAAGAAGATCGGTTGAAGCTTTCCTTTCGGCCCTTCCAAATACTCTCTATCCTGCTGGTTTTGAAAGGACAGAGCAGGGATTGAGGCTTACAACAGACTGCCTGCGATGACCCGGGGCATGGCACAGAGGCAACCCAGGCAGCTGGCAGTTCAAACTGCCCCTTTATTGCTCCAATTTTCCCCAAACGCTTCCACGTTTCTGACAAGTCCCAGAGCAAAGTGATGATATGTGTGCACACACACACCTCAAGCAGCCTCTGGCTGCAAATAGTCCGGTCCAATGCTGTGAGTACCACGTCTGCAAAGCAAGAAATCTCGCAGTCAAGTCGAAGAGTCCAGGAAGCATCAATAAATCAAGGAGGAATGCAAGGAATCCAGAAAAGTTCAAACATCGGCACTCAACACTTCATTAATTCAGCGTTTGTTCCCGAAAAATGCCCCTCCCCGCAGTGTCTCCTTAAGTCTCAGTCCCCAGGTGTGCCTTGTGAAGAGGGGCAGGGCACTCTCCTCCTGAGTAGATGAGTCAGTCTGTGCTGTTCTCGCCTTCTCTCCACTCTATGTGCTCGAGGATCAGGAGGGGGTGGTCCCTGCTCATCACCTCAGCTCTGTCTCTTGTCAGCCCTCCCGTGCTGGGGCTGCCATTCCAGTGGGGATGGTGGATGACGGAGAGTCGCGCCATCAGCCCCACATACCCGGTGCCCAGAAAGCCTCGTCCTGCCCTTCTGACTGCAGCCGCGAAGAGTCCCTCTCCGCGGCTGCTTCCGGGACCACCGCCACCTTCTCTGGGACCGCCGTCACCACTCAATGGACAAGAAACAGCCGGCGTTCGGGCCCCACGCCTGCGTGATGGCAGGGCTTCTGCCCAGGACACCCAGGATTGATCAGGGCTCACCAGACACAGACGTGGAACATCTGGGGCTGCGAGGCAATCGAGTGGCTGGGGGTGGAGTTGCGGGGTGGAGCGTGGGAGTCTTTAAAACGGTGGTGGGAGCACAGGGCGGCTAGCGCTGACAATATTTCACTGCAACTGCACTGGTTGATTGTTAGAAAGTACCGGAGCGCGGAAGATAAAGACGCTACAACAAACTTCACACTGTTGTCTGGTGTTTTTTCATAACTGCGCCGTTCCGGAACCTGACATCTCTCATGTTCACTGCTTAACCTCTCTTCGTCTTCCTGCACCTGTTTGTTCCTACCTACAAGATGTCCTAATCCTGAATGGCTCTGGCCTGACTAGGCCTGCTCCTCCCCATCTTCCTCTGAAGCCAACAAAGCTGCCCCCTCAGTCTCTTGTCGGCTCCAGTTCTAGCTCGTCTTCCCCCGCAGATTCAGGCTCCGATGGGGTCACAACACTGCTCTCCTAAGGACCCCTCAGCTGGACCCTCTGTTACCTGCCTAACAAAGAGTGAAGAGCACCAGGGACGGATTACAGGGATGGGTGACAAGTCGTCCTCAATTTAGGATCACAGTTGGGACTGGAGCTTAAGAGCCGTGGCGGCACAGTGGCTAGAATGCGATAATGCAGCTAACTTACTGCCCACTGTCAGCAGTTCAATCCTGACCGGCTCAGGGTTGACTCAGCCTTCCATCCTTCCGAGGTCGGTAAAATGTGGACCCAGATTGTTGGGAGTAATAAACCACTTAGAGAGGGCTGTAAAGCACTGTGAAGCGGTATATAAGTCTTAAGTACCATTCCTCCCTCCCTTCCTGTGGTTAGAATGCAGTATTGCAGGCTAATTCTGCCCACTGCCAGTAGTTCGATCCTGACCAATTGGCTCAAGGTTGACTCAGTCTTCCGAGGTAGTAAAATGAGAACTCAGATTGTTGTTGGGGCCAAGAGGCTGACTCTGTAAACCGCTTAGATAGGGCTGTAAAGCCCTGTGAAACGGGATATAAGTGATATTGCTATGCTTTGATTGGGTCAATTTTACGATGTTTTTTCCATAGTTGTTAAGCAAATCACGGGGCCGTTGATCAAATCAGTTAATCATTAAGCGAATCTGTCTTCTCTCCCTCCCCCCCATTGATTGAGCTTCTTGGAAGATCAAGAGATATGCCCAAAAAATTAATAATAATTAAAAGCAAATTAATGAATCGAATTTGGGCGTCATCGTTTTAACGATCTACCTTAGTGGTTTTCTGACATAGGAAAGCAACTTTCAAAGCAGAATATTATTTTTTATTAGTATATAAAAACAGGGTTTTTTTTAAAAAAAAAACATACACAAATATATTGCTATAAAAGGAAGGCAAAGCATTTGATTAATTGTTGGAAGATTGAATCTCATCCATTTGCTGTCCGGAACTTTTGTTGAGAACGTTCCCTGTGCTATGCTGGTTTCCTTTCCACGATAAGAAGTTTGAGAGGCGACAACTATTCAAACTGCCGGGACTCCTTTCAGTTCCACTTGCCAGGACGATGTGAAATCAAAGGCATTTCCCCCCCCCGCTCCCCCACAGGCACAGGTTTTTAAAAACAGCATAAGTAATATCCAAGAAATCTGTGTAACGCTAAGTTTAAAAGTTGGTAAACGAGGAAGCAGGAAAAACATTGTCTCACGTTGTTCTCGGCTGGTAATCTCGGATCAAAATCTCTGCATTTATCTCCTCCGTTGGAGCGGGAAGTTTTTGCCTGAAGTTCACGGAGGCTCTTCAATGAGTAATCTCGAAGAAAAAGCGGCATTGATCTCCATTGGAGCACGACGTCGTTCTACCTGAAGCTCACGAGGGTTCTCCAGTCGGTAATCTTGGGTCCCAAAGCTGCATTTCTCTCCTCCGCTAGAGCATGAAGAGCCACCTGAAGCTCCTGCAAAGATCCTTCTGCGTTGAGAAGGGTTAGGAAGCCTTCACCCGTTTGGATCTCGAGATTGCTGATGCCTTTGCTAAAAAGAGAAAATTAATAACAGTCAGACGACCTACTTGGTAGATATTTTAGGTAGCCCCGGGGGTGAAATCCAGCAGGTTCCGACAGGATCTGGAGAACTGGTAGCGGAAAATTTGAGCAGTTCTGAGAACCGGCAAATACCACCTCTGGCTGGCTCCAGAGTGGGATGGGAATGGGGATTTTGCAGTATCCTTCCCCTAGGAGTGGGGAGGGAATGGGGATTTTGCAGTATCCTTCCCCCACGAGTGGGGAGGGAATGGGGATTTTTCAGTATCCTTCCCCTGGAGTGGGGTGGGAATGGAGATTTTGCAATATCCTTCCCCTGCCATGCCCACCAAGCCACACCCACAGAACCGGTAGTAAAAAAAATTGGATTTCACTACTGGGTAGTCCCCATAAATCCCAGATAGATTACCTGTTCTGACTCTGCTCCCCAAACACAGCAAACCCTCTGAAGTGAACTCAAAGATTCCTTTATTAGGAGCACCAGCAGCCCAGCGAAAAAGTTTCTTTCTCACTGCAGGCTAACAAGTCTGTCTGGCAGGGAGATGAATAGTTGTCTGCCACACCTATTTGTCTCTGCCCCCTTCCTTTTATCCCCAAAGCTAGGGTGGGACTTTGCTAGCAGCGGTGGCTCTTCCGTCCCAAGGACCGGCCTATAGATTTCCACTGCTCTCCTCTCCTCTCCTCTGCCTTCTGCACATCCGTGCGTCAGGCACTGGACCGAGCTGTTCCTCCTCTTCCTCATCAGCCACTCCAGACCTGGGGGCTGTTGACTCTCCATCTGAGGGCTGATGTCTCTCAGCCAGTTCCATTCCCTCTTCCCTCTTGGAGCTCTCAGGTTACCTTGATGCTGACCCTGAGTCCCACACCTCCTCTGATTTGGCCGCTGGAGGGGCCAGCGGCCAACAAGCCACAACCTTACCTTTCTCACTCTGGGTTTTCTGAGCAGGTGTTCGCCTCTTCCGTGCCGGAGCTGGAGAACTTAGCAGCAAAGACTCTTGCAAATCAGAAGATGACTTCTGAGATCTGGTCTTGGGTCCTCTGGCTCCCTTGACCATACCATCCTCCTCCTTTTCTTGTGTAACTCCATTCTCTGGTTTACGTTTCTTTCTTCCCTTAGCTTCTTTCTGAGCAGGACTGCTGGTTGAGTGTCTCCTTGGCTTGGGGGCCTACAGAGATGGACAAAGATGCTCGGGGGAAGCCAATCCGCCACTTGAATGAGGTGGATTAAAATCCCAAGATCAAAAATCGATCTGGGGCAGAAGAGAAGAACCTGCAGGCATCTGAATGTGGCTCAGTTACAACAGCTGGAGACCAGTGGTGAAATCCAAATTATTTTACTACCAGTTCTGTGGGCATGGCTTGGTGGGCATGGCAGGGGAAGGATATTGCAAAATCTCCATTCCCACCCCACTCCAGGGGAAGGATACTGCAAAATCCCCATTCCCTACTCACTCCTGAGTGAAGGATACTGCAAAATCTCCATTCCCACCCCACTGGGGCCAGCCAGAGGTGGTATTTGCTGGTTCTCCGAACTGCTCAAAATTCCTGCTACCGGTTCTCCAGAACCTGTCAGAACCTGCTGGATTTCACCCCTGCTGGAGACCCACTAGTCCCCAAATTCATATTCTCTGAATCACTGCAATGACATCAAAATTTTAAGATTTAAGTGACGGGTTCTTGGATAATGGTATTATAAAATAGATAGAATTTAGGGAAACAATTGTGAAAAACATTAAGTTGTGTTATTTGGAAATTAAGATCTGAGGTGAAATAATAGAAAGGTAATTGTTTTGAGCGAGTTATTATGAGCTGGGTTTTCCCCCCTCTTATTTTTTTTATTACTTTTATAAGATGATGATTAGTGGAGATGAATCGTTGTTAAAGATGAATTTGTGATTCTACCAATTTATGACCGGATCAATGCTTCATTCTAAAAAGATGTATTTTATGTTTATGTTTTTTAAAAAAATAAAAAATCTTTTTACAAAAAAAAAAAAAATAGAACTCCAACCTAGTACAGGCAGTCCTTGAGTTACCACAGCTCGTTTAGTGACCGTTTAACATTACAACGGCACCAAGAAAGGGACTTATGATCGTTTATCGCTCTTTCTAGCTTCCCGACGGTCGCGTGATCAAATTTTGGACGCTTAGCAACTGGTTCCTATTTATGACGGTTGCAGAGTCCCGAGGTCACGTCATCCTCTTTTGCGACCTTCCGACAGGCAAAGTCAACAGGGAAGCCAGGTTCACTTAACAACCGCGTGACTAACTTAATAACTGAGGTGATTCCGTTAAGAAATGCGGCAAGAAAGATCGTAAAATGGGTCACAACTCACTTTAACAACTATCTCACACAGCAACAAAAACGTTGAGCTGAGAAGGGATGAGAAGCGAAAGATCTTCAAAGAAAAAACCAAGAAGTTCAGTTGCCTCTTGAAAAAGCCCGTTTGGGTCTCGGGTAAATAATCTCCCAAAACAGAGATAGAGATCATACTCTCTTACCTTTGAACTCTGCACGGCTGGTTTAGACTTTGTCTTCTTTTTCTGAGATTTCCTCTCTGGGATTAAAAACATCACAGACTCATAATTAGATCAGTGCCACCTTAATTGGTTGACTACCATGTTAGTCTATGTTCTACGAATCAGCACATGCGGGACTGATTGGGGTAGACTGTAGATTGTAATTGCATCATATTTTACTTATCTATAAATTAAATGATTGTGTTTTATTCCAATTTCATTTTAAACTCTATTTCATTCCAATTTCATTTTAAATCGTATCTCATTCCAATTTCATTATAAAACTGTTATTTTATCCCATTCCATTTAAAACTCTATTTCATTCCAATTTCATTTTAAATCGTATTTCATTCCAATTTCAGTATAAAACTGTTATTTTATCCCATTCCATTTTAAACTGTTTTTTTAAATCAGATTTTTAGTAATCATTTGTGTCTAGAACTCTGCACTTTGATATGGCCCAAGGACTAATCAATAAAGTTAACTAAACTAAACTACCGTATTTTTCGTAGTATAAGATACATCTTTTCTCCCCCTAAAAGGGGGTGAAAATTTAGGTGTGTCTTATACACCGAATGTAGCCCCCACCCACCCACTGGCCTCCACCCTTTGGCCTCTGTCTCCCAGCAATTTACCTCCTTGCAGCAAGCAGCAAGAAAAAACAGCTCGTTTCAGCTTTCAGCACAGCCTAATTAGCACAAATTGATTGGATCGGCCTCCTGACTCTCAGCTGTTTTGCTTTCAGCTGTTTTGCACGGGCCTTTTGCTGCTTGCTGCAAGGAGGTAAATTGCTGGGAGCAGATTTTTTTTTTCTTGTGCTAACCAGCTGAAAACGAAAATGAAAGTAAAGCAGGCTGTTTGCTGCAACGAAGCAAAACTGCTGGGAGGCAGAGGCAGATTTCTTTTTCTTCTTGTCCTCACCAAAAAAGGTAGGTGCGTCTTATAGTCCAGAGCATTTTATACTCTGAAAAATACGGTAGGTTCTACAATACAAGGACAGAAGGTGACTTCGTAGTCGGAGCCATATTTCCAGTTTTAGTTTTTCTGTTTTCTAGCAGAGAATTTTAATCTCCGGATCCTTTAACCAGAAAAACTGGCAGTCCAATCTGAGATCTTCTGGCTACAAGTAGAAATTGCTTGAGACTAAGATCCTAGGAAATATCTTTGATGCCAACCTACAGGTTGGCTGTATAGTGATTTAGTGGGGGGAAAAGAAAACACTTTCTCATTTTCTATTTTCATTGAACTCCTGAAAATGTAAAAAAGGGAGCTCACCTTTTGGAGCCAGAGGTCCAGGGTCTCCCTACATGGAAGAAAGATAATTCAGAAATAATAACTGGAGTAGTTAGGCCAGGTTTGCTATACCTAAGTACAGGCAGTCCTCGACTTAACAAGAGCATTCTTGTTAAGTTCTTGTGTGGGAGCATTCACAACTTCTGGAGGCAAGGAGTTCCACTGACTGAAAGTAGTTCTACCTAATTGAACAGGGTGAACACAGAACTCCAACTGGCAGTGAAAACGCTATGTATCATACAACATGCTAAAGCCATTAGGGTTGTCTTAACAGCATTATGGGCCCCCGGCAAAGCAATGTACTGGGGCCCCTACGACAACTACTCACAGGAATAAAAATGTAAACATATATTTGTATGTTAGCATTAAAATTAAAATTAAACATGTATTTGCATGTTAGTATTTTTTTTTAACTGAAAAAGTTTTAAAAGTTTTACATACATTTTCTCCCCCCTCCCCAACCACCCCCCCGACTTCCCAGAGCAAATACAAGATAAAATACAGCTCAAATTCTCTAAATTAAACTCCATTTCACACTTATCATAATCATAATCATTAAACAAATAGATAAAAGGAAAGCAAGTCTTCTTTCTTCTTATTCCATCTAATTCAACAAAATTAATATCCATTTATAATTACAGCAGTTAATAAAACAATTAAGTATTACCTAATCAAACCTATCATTACTCAATTTAGCTAATTGATACTTAACAAATTATTAGGTCTATACAATTTAAGTATTGATTTAAAAAATGTAGTAAAATGTAATAAATATGTTGCTGTATTTATATGATACAAGGCAGTGATGAAATCCAATTTTTTTTTTTACTACCGGTTCTGTGGGAGTGGTGTGGCTTGGTGGGCGTGGCAGGGGAAGGATACTGCAAAATCTCCATTCCCTCCCCACTCCAGGGGAAGGATACTGCAAAATCCTCATTCCCTCCTCACTCCAGGGGGAAGGATGTTGTAAAATCTCCACTCCCACCCCACTCCTGGGGCCAGCCAGTGGTGGTATTTGCCGGTTCGCCAAACTACTCAAAATTTCCGCTACCGGTTTTCCAGAACCTGCTGGATTTCTGTCAGAACCTGCTGGATTTCACCCCTGATACAAGATGCATTGAAGGGTTAACGTACACAGATTAGTATTGGGCCCCTGTGCTCGTGGGGACTACGGGCAAGTGCCCATCAGGCCTGTGCATTAAGACAGCCCTGCGTTAGCCACGTTTACAGGTGAGAATTGTTGCTTTAATGCATTAAGCCAGACATGGTACAGCCTTCAAAGCAGCCAAGGTTGGGGTGGGGTGGAGGGGAAATGGATCCATCATCTTACCAAAGGGGCCCAATGTGGCATTTCCTCTGTATCCTTACCTGGAACCAAATGGTTCTGCCGTTAGCATCACGCAGGGATTTCATGCCGGGAACAGAGTAACAGTGCAGCCACTCTACAAAGACTGCAGCATCCTCTCGATTGGTGGGGTCATATCCCTTGCCACCTCCTAGGCGAAGAGAAGCTGAGTCGTAAATCCAGGTAGCCCTCGACTTACGACAGGGACCGTTCCAAATTACAACGTTGGAAAAGATGATTAAGTAATGTATAGATCTGAAACCAGGTCTATACATCGGCCGAAGAGGTTGCAGAAAAAAATGCTTTGAAAAGCCTCTGACGATCCCAGCTGAGCCGTGCGATCATCAGAGGCTTTTTTTTTTTTTTTACTTTTAAAGGCATTCTTTTCTGCAACCTCTTTGTTTGAAGAGGTTGTTAAAAAATGCTTTTAAAAGCCTCTGAATGATCAGGCAACTCAGCCGGGATCGTCAGAGGCTTTTAAAAGCATTTTTTCTACAACCTCTTCAGCCAAAGAAGTTGTAGGAAAAATGCTTTTAAAAGCCTCTTGACGATCCCAGCTGAGCCGCGCGATCATCAGAGGCTTTTTTTAAAAAAACTTTTAAAAGCATTTTTTCGGCCGAAGAGGTTGTAGAAAAAATGCTTTTAAAAGTAAAAAAAAAAAAGTCTCTGATGATCGCGCAGCTCAGCTGGGCATGGGGAAAGGGGGGGGGGGGCAGGGATTTTTGCTACCGGTTCTCTGAACCACCCACCGCCATCGCTACCGGATCGGGCGATCTGGTCTGAACTGGGAGCATTTCACCCCTGTCTCCATCCCTTTGGGATGAACACCCTTCAAATGGTGCAGGAGTATGAATGGATTTCCAGAAAAATTGCAGACGATGGGAACCATTTGTGCTTCAGTTTGAGATGTAGGCAACACAAACTCATCCCCAACATGCTGTGCTGAAAATGAAACAGGCTGTTTGCTGTTTGCTGCAAGGAGGTAAATTGCTGGGAGGCAGAGGCAGATTTTTTTTTTGTTTTCCTCCCCAAAAAAGGTAGGTGCGTTTTATAGTCCAGAGTGTCTTATACTCCGAAAAATACAGTACTACTTCTAACAGCCCTAAAAACTCATCCATTTCCAATGGGGTGTCCTTTGGGGGCCCCGACCGGTTGCTTACCTAGATTCACAGCCTCCATGGGCAACAGGTGACAGGCCTCCAGCAAGTCGGGGTTCTCTCGTTTCAATTTCACTTTCTTGCTCAAGGTTGTACCAGAAACCTGAAATGTGGAGACCGGAAGTCGGATGAACGGAAATCTTTCTCAATAGGCAAAACAAAGGATTCCAATCTGATATTCCTATGCCTTCTTTTTTTCAAGTCAACCTGTGTATAGGTAGCCCTTGACTTACGACCATTGGTTTAACAGTTGTTCAAAGTTACGACGGGGTTGAAAAAAGTGACTTTGTTAGGATATGGTTTGGGCCTAACTAGTTGTCCAGGCAATATATGTGTACTGTACCTTTAATCTGATTCATTGTAATGCTGAGTCATGCTGTAATTAGGTAATGACTGGTTATGAGCGTATTTAAGCGAAGCATTGTAACATGTTCAGATGAGATGATGATATGATGATATGATGCTATGCTGCTATGTTGAGAGGAGTTGCTATCTGCTAATCATCGTTTGATGGATCTG
This sequence comes from Ptyas mucosa, assembly GCA_012654045.1. NCBI lineage: Eukaryota > Metazoa > Chordata > Lepidosauria > Squamata > Colubridae > Ptyas > Ptyas mucosa. The sequence goes on along the minus strand of WNWU01000059.1, from coordinate 1,916,618 downwards.
CTACCATCGTGGTTTGTGAACCAGAGTGAGTTTGTTATTCTGTAACTACTGGACTGATTTAACTGGCAAAGACTTGGAATTTGTTTAACGACTATGAGACTGTTTTACCTACTATAAAGTAAGCTTTTGATGAACCAGTTTGCTTATCTCTTATTCATTGCTCTCAGCAACGTTTCCTTGTGCAGTTATTCTGCTGGTTGGTAACACAACACCAATATCCTTAACAGACTTATTAGGACTGGTCCTCCCGCTTACGACTGGTACACCATCCTCATAGACATGGGAATGCAATTTGAGTGCTTGACAACCGGCGTACGCTGAATCTATGGATCAACATTTGGGATCTTCTCCGCCAGCATCCGACAAGCAAAGTCAATCGAGAACTTGGATGGATTCGTTTAATGGCCATACTGATTTGTTTATGCACCTTCAACTGGTTAAGATCTGGACACGGCACTATTCTGGGCTTCTAACATCTTACCTGCAGCCCACGCTGAAGATCTTCCAGAACGGTCCGTGCCTTCTCAAAGGGAGGGATTTTTGATCTAGAAGAAGACAGAGAAAAAATGGTTAAATGATCAGAAGGTGTTAATAATCATGGTGGGCACTTCTTGTCTGGACTACCTCAAAGAGCCCATCTTGCAAGTTTGAAAGTTCCTCTCCCCTCTCTTACTTTTACTCTCGTGAAAACTAAGGATAGCAATAGCACTTAGACTTATACACCGCTTCACAGTTACACACCGCTTTCCAGCCCTCTCTAAGCGGTTTATAGAGCTGGGCAGAGTTAGCCTGCAATACTGCATTCTAACCACTGGAAAGGAAGGAAGGAAGGAAGCGCTGGCAGTCGGCAGCCTACAATACTGCATTCTAACTACTGCTTCACCATGTTAGTTTGCAGACTGGGTTGCTGGGTAATTGCACTGATGATGTTATATAGTTGAGTGATGAGATGTCTGCAAGAAAACAACCAAGCTCAGAGAGCACCAAGGACCCCACAACGCTCCTCTTCCTCTCCACTCCTTTCTAGCACTGAGGTTACCTAGCTGGGTAATGAAACGTCTGCAAAAAAACAACCAAGCTCAGAGAGTATTAAGGACCCCACAGCATATATTGTCTGTAACCCCACACCTGGAGCTCCAAGGACAGGTTTCCTGCCCTAAAGGAACATGGAACGGTTTCCAGCTTGCAATCCAGATGCTGTTGTCTTTGTGGTTAACCTGCAAGTCTTAACACAACTTCCAACTTGTTTTCTCCAGATGCTTCCTTGTGTCCAAAATGGTCTTCTGGATTCTCCAACACAGGACCACAAAGTTCCCTCTGCTTTCCAGCAAGCCCCCATGGAGAGCCCCCCCCTCCCCAATAGTTCACAGACTCACCGGTGAAGAATTTCAGCCCGGAGGTAGTTGCCAACTCCATTGAAAAACTTCTGGTTGAGCAGAGCCTCACAGATGGGCTTATTGAAGGCCTTGTCTGAGAGATTCCTGAGGACGTTGTCCCTGGAAAGCAAGTCATGATTTGTTAGCCGGGAATATTTGGGATTCTGCGAAGGAATTGAGAGATGCCCTTGGGGGAAAGACATGAAAGAGCCATGAAGGAGGAACTTGGAGAAGAGATTATGCAATCTAGAGATCAAAGGCACTGTAGGAGAGCTGTGTTAGTCAAGGCTAGCAAAAAAAATAATTTTAAAAAAATGGAAAGATTCCGTTAAGTACCGTTTCCAACTCATTTGACTAAAAAAACACAAGAGCTGCAACCTTTTTATATAATATGTTAGCTGGAAAAGGTGCAACCAGACTTGCAGAAGTTTCATTACCCAACTAGGTAACATCATCAGTGCTAGAAGTCAATGGGGTTTGCAGGGAGGAGGAGAAGGAGGACGACGACTGTGGGGTCCTTGGTGGTCTCTGAGCTTGCTTGTTTTCATGCAGACATTTCATTACCCAACTAGATAACATTATCAGTGCTAGAAGGGAATGGGATTTGCAGGGAGGAGGAGGGGTGGCGAGGGGGTGGGGGAGGGGGAGGGGGAGGACGATGACTGTGAGGTTCTTGATGGTCTCTGAGCTTGGTGGTTTTCTGGCAGACATTTCATGACCCAACTAGATAACATCATCAGTACTAGATGCTTATTTTGAGTGTCTTTCTCCTGCTTCTTTCTATCGCCAGAGCCCTGTTTCTTAAACTTGGCAAGTTTAAGGCAAGTGAACTCAATGCGAAGAGATAATCCCATGGCACCTCAACTTTCTCCAATCTTCCTGCTTCTAAATCTGTCTTGTTACAATCCCTGTCCCTTCAGGCATCACCTGGTGGATGATTGGAGTTCTAGTCCTTCCCTTCTTGAGGATCAAGCACAAGATTTCCTTCCTGCTATGCCGATTCATGAAAAAAAACAAACCCTCATTTTTTTAATTTCAAGGACATCAAGTGGTCGAAATAGACATTAAAAAAACCCAGGCCTTGGGTAAAAAGGCAAACGGGTCAGAAGGCAGCCCCTCACCTAAATTGTTCATACTCCAACATCACGCAAGGCCCTCGGTCTGCTTGCCAGGTGCCGTCCACTTCCCACTTGCCAAAACGCCGGATGTCCACGTAGCAGAGAGCTCGGGGTGGCTTCTCTTGGGTATAGAAACGCAGGTGGGCATGTTTGGGCATGTCGGAAACTGGGACCATTTTGAAATTCCCAGTCATGCCAAAACGGAAGACCAGATCCATAGGGCGCTCTTTCGAGCCTTCCCGTTTGAGTGGGGTCAGAGTGAGCTTCAGTTCTTTGCCCCGGGAGACAGCCGAGATCAGGTATCCATCGCTCTCAAAAGGCACCTCCAGATTCTTGCTGATTTCGGATTTTTCCACTTTCCCTGTAAATGTAATTCCTGCACACTCCGCGTTGATGTATCTGGAAGCTAGAAAGAGCTCTGGGCCCTCCGGCATCCTAGAAAAACGGGGGGAAATGGGGGGGGGGGGAAGACGACTTGAGGGCAGATAAAACCAGTTACCAAAAGATCAACAACATGTTGAAATGAGTCATTATTTAACCGTTACATAATCTTGTCTTTACTGTATTGCTTTCAGCCTTGAAAATGAGAAGGGGGAGGGGAGTGCAGCCCACCAACTTCTTTCTCATCCAGCCTGCTCTGAAGACCCCTGAAAATCCCCCCCCCAAAACTTTTTGGGTGTCTGCAAAATGAAAATAATTTCCCAGCTATTGAAGACAATTTGCAAATATGTGAAACCACCTCCTCCTCCTTCTCATTATTATTTATTTCTTTTAAAAATACAGGGGTTTTTTTTCAGGACACGTATTTGAATTTTAAAAAAAACCCTAGTTTTTCATGACCCCTATTTTATTTATGTTCCTATCGCATGGGTTTCCTATCATGACCTTTACATAATGCGGGAAATAAATGTCCTACCAAAGATTTTGTTTGTTTTATTACTCGGTATCGATAAACCGAACTGGCACACACACAAAAAAACATCCATTACTTTTAAAAGCAGGAAGCGGTTCCATGAGCAAAAAATCCTTAAGATTTAAGTTTCAGACTAAAATGCAGTTGTTGGCTGATTGGAGAGTCAGCCTCTTTATAGAGTTTCAGTTGGAAGGGACCTTGGAGGTCTTCTAGTCCAACCCCCTACTCAAGCAGGAGAGTCTACATTCCAGACAAATCATGTCTTCCAGTCTAACCAGGAGACAAACAAATAAATAAATAGGGAAGAAACTCTTCAGACTGGATTGCTTACTGTCTTGTTCCCAAATCCATCTCTGCAGGTGTAACTCACCTGAACTCCAAAACGTGGGACTGGCAAAAGTCAAAAGGACAGAGAAAGGTACCACGCAGCGCTCCCAGCAGACAGCCTGCCTGCTACTTCAACTGGTCGCTGTTACAGCTGCTCAATCAACGTCCGCCGCCCTTGGCTACGGCCAGCGAAGGGTTAACGCAGGGAACCACCCCCTCTGCTCCCATTGGCTGAAAGGAACCCCTGAGCATCTTGGGAGCTGTAGTTTCTGAGGAGCGCACTTCTGAGATAGGGGCTAGCGCAGTGATGGGCATGCATGGGAGATTTCTTGTGCAAAGGGGGCACCTCCATCCTGGCTGGAGAATTCTGGGAGTTGAAGTCCATATTTTTTTTAAAAAATTATATTTATATGCCGCTCTTCTCCGGAGACTCAGGGCAGCTTACAATGCGTTAAGCAATAGCCTTCATACTTTTTGTATATTTATACAAAGTCAGCTTATTGCCCCCACAAACCGGGTCCTCATTTTACCCACCTTAGAAAGGATGGAAGGCTGAGTCAACCTTGAGCCTGGTGAGATTAGAACTCGCAGTAATTGCAGGCAGCTGGATGTTAAATGCTGCCTTAATAGGAGGCATTAGCCTGCTACGCCACTCAGGCTCCTATAATATCTTAAAGTCATTGAGGTGGAGGAATACCGATTTCGACAAATTTGCTTAGGTGCCTAGCTCAAGACACAAACCTTCAAACAAACAAACATACATCAAACCGTTTTTTATTTCATTTCCAGCCCAAAGCAATGAGGCCACCAACCAGCCTTGCCCAGACAAAGATAGCTAATGCCACATTGGTGGGATTTAATTTTCTGCCGTTCAACAAAATACAGGGAAATAAAAACAAACAAGGGAGCTTTTTCATATTTTTCAGACAGTGCCGTAAGAGCAAAAACTGTGTTACGTTTCCCTTAACAACTGATGTTCAAATGAAAAAAAAAACACCATAGAAACAGGTAAGGCTTCTCTTAAGGCAGGGGTTGAACGTTTGTGACCGACATATGTCCCTATTTTACCACGCCCCAGACCTCCTCACTGGTTTTGCTGGTCTGGCCTACTGGGAAATGGACATTAATCCCATCTGGCTGCTTTGCTTGTATCTTATAGGTCTGGGAGATCACTATCCAGTGGAGACATTTTGGCCTGTGGTCAAAATGAAGCTGGTCCAGACAGCATCCGGAGCTCCTTACTCGAGCGTTTTCATGATGGCTTGAGCCTGTTTTAGTTCTGAGGAGGGAAAATAGGAGGTTTAAAAAAAAAAACAAAGAAAGGATCCTAATGACATGGCTTAAGAGACCACGTTCCCTCAGAAGTCACCCAGAATCACACAAGGACACTACAGAAATTAGATAAATAAAATAAGTAAATTGCCTTTGCTCCCATGAAAATCCTAGTTTTAAAGGTTTTGCTCTACGTCCTGTCAGCAATGACGTTAAGCAGACCGAGGCCGGGGACAGGGATGTCTCTAGGATTTCACTAAAATGGAGCACCCTGGACAATTTTCGCCAGAATTTTGCTGCCTCCCTGTTCAGATTATTGAAGAACACACTGTCATCACGTTTGTTCCTTTTTAAAAATATAATATTTTTCCATGCTGTGTGATCGAGCAGCCTTGATTTCTGGCTTCTGTTTCCTCTACAAAGTGATGCCCATTTCGATAGCTAGAAAGAGGCAGATGGAAAGGTGAGGAATTCAGGCCTGTTGCCTTTGGAGATTTTACAAGAGAAATCAGAATATTTTGTCTCTTTAAACAGAGCTAAGTGATTTCCTAATGCCTTGCTTGTTATAAGGCTCTGGCAGACACCAGCAACCCCTGACCCCCTCCAAGCTGTAGAAATGTTTAGCTTCTCACCAGCAAGTAAGACGCGAAACTTTTCGGCTGACAACGTCATTGTTACAGGCTCTGTCACCTTTTCGTCCACATTTTTCACGTTCAGCTTGAGATGAACGACTGGCTCGTTGACTTCCCGGAGCTCGCTGGAACTAAGCGTGTAATCCACTCTCCACGAAACAGAATCCAGGCAATTCACTGCAGGCAGAGGGAATCAAAAACGTTTAGACACATCCTTTGTGCAAGGCACTGGTCCTCTTGAATGTGTTGGGGGCATTGCCAAGGAATTCACCCAATCACAGATTGCAGCAACTTCCAAAATACACCGGTACTATGATTTTTAATTTGTGTTTTGTCTGCTTATAATTCCACCACCCCACCCCACCCCCAAAAAAAGAGAAGAAACACAAGGAACAAATGAATGTTTTTTTTTTAAAAAAGCCAAATCAAATCGTTGTACCAGAAGCAGAATTCCATCTGCCTTTCCAACGGCCGTAAATGTAGGTTGGTTGCTGAGTGCCCAAAATGCGACCATGTGACCACAGAAGGGGTCTAAGTGACAGAACTTGGAATCTGGGTTGTTAAATCCCTTTTTCAGGGTCCTAACTTCAAACAGTCGCTAAGTGTCTGGTCGTAAGTCAAAGACTACCTGTATTACCAAGTGCTCTGAAAATTCCAGTCTAAGAGCAGCAGCTTTGTGCGTTCTTTGACAGGGCGGTTCAGCCTTGTTGGCATTTTACAGGCTGTTTCTCCAATCAATCTGTGAGCCCCTTGTGGGGCTGAGAAATCTTCCCATAAGAAAGCAAAAACATCTCAGACTGGGGGAAAAAGGCTACAGAGGACAGTTTCCCTAAAGTGACCTTTCGTTTTGTAACTGGCAATGGAACTCGACTTACATCTCAGGCTGCCCTTCCTCAGGCTGTCCTGGAGAGAGCTCTGTTTCTCCTCGTAGGACCGACACAATCCTGCGGCATGTTCTGCAACCAAGAGATCAGCTAACTTAAGCCACCAGTCCAAATCCTCTGGCCATTTAAACCGATTTATTTATTTATTTTATTTTATTTTCAAAAAACCTTTATTAAAATTTAAAATATTAAAATACAAATACATCTGTAACGAAAATACCTCCATAATAATTGTACAATTCAACATCGTTCTGACAGTACACAAATCTTAACTCTATTCATATATTCCCAGATATTCCTACTTGATCAAGTATATGTAAACACAATTTATATGTCTTAGTTTGATCTATATACTTCCTATTTTTAATTTTCTATCCATTGATACCAGTTTTCCCAAGTTGAGTAATAATCTGAGTCTTCCTTATTATTTAATTCTAGAGTAAGTTTGTCCATTTCTGCACTCAAAAATTTTCTGGATTATTACACAATCTGTCGGCATAGTGGACATTTTCCAAGCTTGTGTGAGTACAATTCTCGCTGCTGTAGTGATATGAATGATCCGATTTAATCCTGCCCTCCTCTAAAAATTCAACCAGTTAGAAATGGAAAACCCCCAAATGCAAATTTTCAAGTTATTCAGAATTTTTCCTCTACTTCGTACAGCATATACCTAATTTCATTTCTCCCTCTGGATTTCTACTCCGTCAACTTCTAATTTTTTTTTAAAAAAAATATTTTTATTAAAGAGTTTGTCTTTAAAAACAATCACATGTATAAAAACAAGACATGTCAAGACATAACGTATTAAACATTACATAACATTAATGGTAATTTTACAGCATTTCGTATCAACTTACGTATTTTGCTTTTGTAATTCTATATTCTATCCTATTTACTACTCAATAGTAAAATAATCACATTACTCCAATATATATATATACACGCACACATACATACACATACACATTATAGTATTCATTGTTCTAATCTACACATTTATATTTGTTTATATTTACGTCTCTTTATTTAATGTTCAGTTACTTTAAGTTCCATCAATATTAAATTAAACATTTCTTGTTTTGATTTCTATTTTTGAACCAAATGTACATTTTATTCCATATTTCATAATATTCCGAATCCTCTCTCTCTTTCAACTCCATAATCATTTTTTAAAAAATTTGATTTATATGCCGCCCTTCTCCAGAGACTCAGGGCGGCTTACAGTGCGTTAAGCAATAGCCTTCATACTTTTGTATATTTTATACAAAGTCAGCTTATTGCCCCCACAATCTGGGTCCTCATTTCACCTACCTTAGAGAGGATGGAAGGCTGAGTCAACCTTGAGCCTGGTGGGATTCGAACTTGCAGTAATTGCAAGCAGCTGATTTTAGTAACAGTGAATTAGTCCACTGCGCCACCAGGACTTTTATCCATCTCTGCACATTCTAGAATTTTCCTAATTACTGTTTCGTCTGAGGGTACATTTTTTTGTTTCCAATTTTTTGCGAATGTGATTCAAGTTTTATTTACAGTTAGAGATAGTCCTGGAGGAACGGTTAACATTTTTTATGTTTTTAAAAGCAACTACTTGAAAATCACCTTTGGGCAGCCCCAGCTGTTGAAGTTCACTGGAGAGAGATTCGGAGTCCACGTTGTATTTGGCGGCACTTGAGAGAATGAAGGCGAGAACGGCGACAGTGGCTTTCACATCTCCCGATTCTGCAGAGCGAAAAAGAAAGGAAACATAGTTGTCTGAAGCAGGTCTTCAGACTAACACATTTTATTGGAAAGGGTATCAGTGACTGATGCTGGCTGGGGAATTCTGGGAGTTGGAAATCCACACATCTTAAAGTTGCTAAGGTAGAAAAACACCCCTCTATAATTATCCCAATGATGGGATAATTGCTCCAGAAATGTGTTATGTAGGTTTGCTGAAACATTTTGTTCAACATTTATCTATTCAGGCTTAACGTTTTGGAAAAGAACTTAACCACAGTCTATGTCAGTGCCACGGCTGACTAGGGAATTCTGGGAGTTGAAGTCCATGGGCATGTTATAACAGCTAAGGCGAAGCGCCCTTTGACCTGAGTGACATTGAGTTGGCCATGCCCATACAGTCACATGACCACCGAGCCACACGTACCCAGTTGGTCATTAGGGCAGAGAACCGATTGCTAAATTATTTGAATCCCACCACTGGAAAAGGGTACTCACCAAACTTGGCATCTGATGTTAACTTCAGGATTTTGTCATACTGCAAGAGACAAAAAGAACAATTTCTAGCTTGGCTCAGCTCAAACTTAACACTGGGAAATCCCAACAACAAAACATTTTTTTTAATCCATTGCAGAATTTTCGATTTACAAAACACCTTTTGGGAGCCTCCAATTTAAGCACTCCTCAATTGCCATGGAAACCCACATATGAATGGGGCAGGTGATTTATGAACCTATTATTTAAAAAATAACTGAAAGTGCCTCTCTCTTACTGATTCTGGATTTATGCAAACCGAGTTTGGAAAGTATCCACAAAAGAGATTGAGAATGAACTCACATCAATGCCCTCTCCAAGCACATCCTTCAAAACCTGGGCACAGATCAGCTTGAGTTTCACCGAAGACTGGGAAAAAAAAAAGACAAAAATGTGTCATAACCATCTTCTTGATTTTTTTTAATCCTCCCATGGAGAACAGTAGCTGTCAGGCACAATCTTACAATGGGGCAAATCCAGCTACAAGTCGGTAGTAAAATGCTAGCACCCCCATACCTTAAAATAATTAAAATATTCATGGAACTCAAAGGGACAAAAAAAAATCACTTACTATTTTAGCCAAAGTGCTAATTTCTGCCAAGACCCAGTCAGGACAGTCCAAATCCCCACAGAATCGAAACCTCTGGCAGGAAGAAACAAAATTTGAGTACTTTTCCGTCACAGCAACTTTAAGATGGGTGGACGTCAGCTCACAGAATCCCCCCCTTCTAGCATGCATGGACTCCAACTCCCAGAATCCCCTGATCTACCACGCATGGATTTCAACTCCCCAAAATCCCCCATTTAGCATCCATGGACTCCAACTCCCAGAATCCCTCCATCTGTCATGCATGGACTCCCAAAATTCCTCCAGCTACCATGAACGGATCTCAACTCCCAGAATTCTCCCCCATCTAGCATGCATGGATTCCCAACTCCCAGAATCCCTCCATCTAGCATAGGTTGACTAAATGCAAGCTGGCTGGGGGAATTCTGGGAATTGAAGTTTTAATACATCTCATTTTATTGAGATTTTGCACTGACAAATGCACTACTCTAACACTTCTGCACCAATTTTTCTTCTAAAGAGCTGGGCTTTCAGCTTCTAATCCTGTAAAATAACCCCCCCCCCCCTTTCCCCCTGCTAGCAATAAAGCCCCCCCCCGCCCCGCCCCCCACCTTCCACCCTCCCGCACTCACCATCTTCCCCTGATCTGAGCAAGACCCCCCTTCCTATGCAAAGCGAGTCACCTGACTTCTTTTTTCTACCCAATCGCTGAAGAGCTTCCCTTGCATCACCTGACTTCCTTCTAGCCAATCCGTGAAAAGCTTCTGCTTTCCCAGCTGTCTGCTTTCTACCCAATCCCTGAAGAGCTTCCTTGTTTTTTTTTTACTTCTTTCTATCCAATCCCTGAACGGCTTCCTTGTTTTTCACTTCTTTCTATCCAATCCCTGAAGAGCTTCCTTGGTGGTTTTTTTTTTCCAGCCTGCTTCATTCTAGCCAATCCCTGAAGAGCTTCTCTTGCATCAGCTGACCGAGAGCAAGTCAGCTGACCTTCAGTGGCTCTTGCTGCTTGCTGTGGCAACACGTGTTCTGCTGATCGTGGGGAATGGGAGTCTTTAAAGAGCTAACGCGTGTATTAGCCCCTTTGCAGCCCTCATTTCAAGATCTCAGCCTTTCCATATCTGATATCAATTCAATATATAAAAGGGACTTTGGGAAGGCTTGTCTGGCTGCCCATAAGAATACAAAACAGTTATTCAAGTTTTTGAATAGTTTGGATTTTTGTTTGAAATGAGGGGCAACGTTTTGCCATTGCCCTGCCTCATTCATAAAGTCACATGAAAGTTCGAGTCTAACCCTACTCTGCTTTCTGTTGGGTTCTGCACCCCAGCAAGACGGACACAGACTTCAGAGGATAATTAGAACTGGAGAAAAAACAATGGCTACCAACCTGCCTTCCATTGAGGACCTGTATACTGCAGGAGTCAAAAAGAGGGCTGTGAAAATATCTACAGACCCCTCGCATCCTGGACATAAAGTGTTTCAACTCCTACCCTCAAAACGAGGCTATAAAGCACTGCACCCCAGAATAACTAGACACAAGGACAGTTTTTTCCCTGAACGCCATCCCTCTGCTAAACAAATAATTCCCTCAACGCTGTCGAACTATTCACTAAATCTGCACTACTATTAATCTCATCGTTCCCACCACCCATCTCCTTCCACTTATGACTGTATGACTGTAACCTTGTTGCTGGTATCCTTATGATTTATATTGATATTGTTTCCTGATTGCTGATTTGTACCCTATGACTATCATTAAGCGTTGTACCTTAAGATTGTTGATGAACGTATCTTCTTTTATGTACAGAGAGCATATGCACCAAGACAAATTCCTTGTGTCCAATCAGACTTGGCCAATAAAAAATTCCCTTCCCATTCCCTTCCCTTCCATTTCTATTCCATTCCAATTCCCATTCCATTCCATTCCAATTCCATTCTATTCCATTCCAATTCCATTGTATTCCAATTCCATTGTATTCCATTCCATTCCATTCCATTCTCTCTACTTCTTCCCCAATCTGCAAAATGAATCCGATTTAATATTTTAAGCTGTTTTATATTCTTCAGTTCTGCATGCTTGCTGCCCAGAGTTCACTGCAGCTGGTTGGCCAATAAATTTTAAAAAATGAATAAAATCCTGGCATAAGAGGAGCTGATATTTTGAGGGGTGAACTTTAAAATAGGAACCACGAGGCAATGAATTGTTATGGGGGGAAGAACCCAGTTTCCATCTTCTAGCTAATTTTTTAAATGTTTTATTTGCAGGCAATTCTATGAATTGATATTAAAGGTTTTAAGCCGAGTATGCCTAGCATGTGAAACCCAAATGACATTCAAGCCACAATCAACTAGATTTCACACAAGGCCTTATTTATCAAACTGTTTTGAAGCAAGTCATGCCTAACATAACATTAGACCACAACCTTGGGAGGAGGTTATAAGAAAGTATCTTTTCAGATCTTAAAAGTGAATACAACTTTGGAAGTACTTGTACATAAGGCTCAACTGAAGCCTTGGGGTGGATGAGGGGAAAACCAAGCACTGCTTCAATTAACAGCAGAGAGAAGTGGTGGCTTTGTGAGGTCTAAAGGAATTCCAAATTGTTTTTTGAAGTGAGCACAGTTTTAGGACAAAAATCCTCTAACCTTTGTTTTGATGCTTCCGAGATGTTTTCTATGCAAGCACCATTATATATTTGTTTATTGAACAAGGTGTAGGGGGGGAAAAAAAACCAAGTCTTTTTTTACGCCTTGATCTGTTTATTTTAACATCCTTCCACACTGCATAACATCTTAAGAAGAATTATAACGTCTTTTCCTAGTACAAAAGATCCCTAGAGTGGTCAGGGCCAAGCTTGTAGTAAGGGCTATTAAGATGATCCCCACCAGCATCCAAGGAATTTGGAAGAAGCCTGAAAAGAAGAAAAGGACACCATTGGTTTCTCTTAAACAGCTTTTTTTTTTTGCATTGAAAATTAGAAGTAAAGAATATCATACACAACAGGAAACGAAAAGCTAAACGTTCTGATTTTCCTTCCCTACAAATCTAAAGAGTGGAACTTAAGGACAAGCAAGTGCCATTGAGGTTACTTTTATCCCAAATTTCTTGTCTGAGAATCTCCTCCATCAAAGGTTTAAACAAAAGTTCCCTGCAGATTTATAATTAGATGAGATTACTGTTGAAAGGATAAGGGTGACTTCCACCGATTCTGTCTTTCTGGCTCCAAGTCAAACAATTATATAGAATTTCATTGAATTTCATGCAGTTAATACTAAGTTGAAGTGGAAATAATGGTTTGAGTATTGAATTAAAGGATTGTGATCACATGGAAAGGCTCTGGGAACTGCTGTGATCCTGAGGTTACAAAAACTGTACGCCTCTGATTTAGTAAGCGATGTGAATATATCCGGTTATGGTTAGTTAACAAATCATGGATTAACACAATGTTTGAACTCGGTAATCAAGATGATACTGTACCATGTTCTGCTGATAAAATCAACTTATTTTGATTGTCGGGAGGAATTCTGGAAATCATGTACGAGTCAAGAATGAGGATGGGGCCAAGCATCACGTCAACATCTGCCTCCTTCAATTTATCTGCACGAGAACAAGATTAACAACACATTTACATTAATACAGAGCCTGGTGGTGCAGCAGACTAAAGCACTGTTATTAACATCAGCTGCCTGCAATTATTGCAAGTTCTAATCTCACCAGGCTCGAGGTTGACTCAGCCTTCTATCCTTTCTAAGGTAGGTAAAATGAGGACCCGGTTTGTGGGGGCAATAAGCTGACTTTGTATAAATATACAAAAGTATGAAGGCTATTGCTTAACGCATTGTAAGCTGCCCTGAGCCTTCAGAGAAGGGCGGCATATAAATCAAATCAAAAAATAAAATAAAAATCCATTATTAAGGAAATGACACTTTACTAAAGCCAAGTGGTTACAGAGAAGCAAAGCCAGATATGAATTTTTCACGCCCAAAGCATGTGGTTAACTTTTCCCTTGATCCCATCCTTCCCCCTGATAATTCTCTAGGTGTTCAATCCTATTCAAGCCAATTGTTTTGGTAACAGTCTCTGGTTTCACGGTCTGGATGGTGCTACATACCCATAGGGTGACCTTGGAATGACCAGTGGCTGTGATGAGTAGTTTTGTTTCCCCTTCATGCTAATCTCCCCCTTATCCCATCTAGCAGTTCCTTCCCCTGTTGCATATGGCGGGCTGGCAGCCAGTGAAGCATGGTGTAGCGGGATGGCAATCCTGGCAGGGCCAGTCTCTTTCTCTCAGCCCTAGGAAGGAGGCAATGGCAAACCACTTCTGAAAAACCTTGCCAAGAAAACTGCAGGGAAACTGCAGGGATTTGTCCAGGCAATCTCCGAGAATTTGTTGTGGCTCTGACCCCCGAGCCCCCCTTATCGAAGGAAGAAGGCTCCGAACATGAAGGAGAGGAGTCGGCCAGGCCTCCCTCTCCAGGACCCTCCTCTCTGGCAATGCCTCAGGTGTCTGCCGAAGGAGAAGAGATTGGCCAGGAGCCAGGTATCTCCAATCAGTCGGATAGCGACGACGGAGATAAATTGTGGCTGGATCCACACCAGCGTCGGCGAGACAAACATATGCAGAAGAGGAGGCATGCCAGAGATTAAGCTGAGTCACTGGACCACACCCCACAGGCTATATAAGGGAGTGTGGTGAACAGTCAGACTCTGTGACGGACAAAGCTGAAACTTCTGGCAAGTCACTTTGCACCTCTGGAAAACAACGCCTAAATCTGCTGTGGATTTAATTTACGAACTGGACTGTTTAAACTGTGTGTATTTTGTTTGTGTTATCTGGTGGAGGAACAACCCCTCCTTCTTGGAGTAAAGTTCTTGGCAGGCAGCTACGGAATTGCTGCCAAGTTTCTGATAACTGACATTGGGTGTTTGAAAAGTTATTTAACCACCGGCTGGCTGTTTGGGTGCGTGTGTGAGACGAAGACAGAACAGAATTGGACACGATTGTCCCTCATCTAATATTTCCAGAAACAGAGCAGCTACTTCTGAATATCATTCAGGGGAATGGCTCTTTCCCTCTACCAAACCTTGACTACATACCCAATTTAGCAGCCACGTCTCTGCCCAGTCTTCTTCCCGATCGGTCCCAGTGGTTGCTGTCTTGGGCTGTAGTTCGAACACAATTCTGGGTTCCACAGCAGGAGCAAATATCTGTGGTGCCTTCAACTGGAACCCAACTGCGGTGAAAAAAGCCAAAGGGAAACACTTCCTGTAAGGGTGTCCCAATATTTATTTAGAGTCAGATTAACAGAGTTGGACTTTGGAAGGGATCTTGTATTCTATTCTAACCCCCCACCCAGGCAGGGTAGCCTACATCATTTCTGACAGAGGGCATTCTCTTCTCTTCTTGAAAGCCTCCAGTATCAAATACTTTTCCTTCTTAATAGACCAAAGGATACTTGGCTATATCCTAACTTACTGATAGTTGATGTATTAAGTTAAGAAGTATTGCTCTACTTAGCCTAAAATTAATTGGGTTTACAAGATTGTTTCACAGATTAACAGAGTTGGAAGGGACCTTATAGGTCATTTAGTCCAAATCCCCACTCAAGCAGGAGACTCTATACCCGTGATGGCGAACCTGTGGCATGGGTGCCACAGGTGGCACGCGGAGCCATATTGGTGGGCATGCGAGTTGCCCTAGCTCAGCTCCAGCGTGCATCAGCCAACTGATTTTCAGGCCTTCCGGTCCCACCGGAAGTTGGGAAACTGGCTGTTTCCAGCCTCCGGGGGGGGGGGGGGGGGGAGGGGGAAGGCTGTTGTTGCCCTCCCCAGGCTCCTAGAAAGCCTCTGGAGCCTGGGGAGGGGGAAAATGGGCCCACAGGGTCATTGCATGCCAAAAGCAGGGGGAAGTGTTGGGGGGGGGTCATGTGCGCATGCGCGGGAGGGCGGGGCACGTTGAATTATGGATGTGAGCACACGCACCTGCAATACCCCACGCTCCCCCCGATTTTGGCACGCGATGGCAAAAAGATTAGCCATCACTGCTCTATACCATTTCTGACAAAGGGCAGTCCAGTCTCCTCTTCTTCTTTTTTTAAAACAAATTTTATTGCTTTTTTTCTTTTCTCCTCTCCCACCTTCACCCATATCTTTCTTTTTTTTTTTGAACAGAGCGTTGGTCGTTTCTTATCTTATACAAATAGTCAAATTCAAATATATTTTACTCAATTACAATTTTTGTCAATATCGTCTTTCCCCCCTTTCCTTTTTTTTGGGAATATACCTCAGTATTTCTATACTTACATAAACATGCATAAAAAATGTGTGTGCATTCATGCATGCCAGCACATACAGGGCACATTGGCTCCAGACAGGAAATAAGGAAATAACTTTTTGTAGGGAAAAAAACCCAATTCTTTTTCTATGTGGAGCAGCCTGGCTCACCTTGTTTCTATAAAAGGATGGGATTAATCATCACCTCTCCCTTTTTTATTTCTGTCTTCTGTCCAATTCCCAATGAGATACTCTCCGGGTATATTAAATTAAAATTCCCAGTGTTGCCCTGGGGGTAGAAGCTGCCTAATGCATTTGGAAGGCCTCAAAGCACCAAAGGTTGATTTATTGGTCTGGCTTGAACACGGCTTTTGATCTGGAATGTGTGAACCTAACTTTTAAAAAAAGAGTAAAAAGTATAGCACCGTGTTTCTCAACCTTGGCAAACTTGGAAGAGGTGTGGACTTCAACTCCCAGAATTCCCCTAGCCGTGGAATTCTGGGAGTTGAAGTCCATATCTCTTCCAGTTGCCGAAGTTGAGAAACACTGCCTTAATATTTGGCTAGAATAGAGATAGTCCTTTTTAGATTAGATTAGATTAACAGAATTGGAAGATCTAGTAGATCATCCAGTCCAACCCCCTGCCCAAGCAGGAAACCCTAAACCATTTCTGACAAATACCAGTCCAGTCTCTTCTTGAAAGCTTCCAGTGATGAAGCTCCCACAACTTCCGAAGGCAACTTCCGAACTATTGTAGCTCCGAAAAAGATAATCACCAAGTCTTCCAAAATAAAATGAATCTAAAGCATTTTTCTCAAAAGAAACAGAGAAATGACATCAAAGGAACTAGTTGCATGTTCACATTTCTGTTGACTTAAGCCTGCTAATGTCCTCCTACCTACAGTGACACATGGTTGAAACACGATGACTTGATCCTGTAAGAATGTCAGGTTGCTCACCTGTTCCTAGCTGGATGGAAGGAACAAGCTTTGTTCTCAGAATCAGGAGCCTGAGTAGCTGCAACCACTTTCAAATGGCAAGTGATGTAAATCTAGGAACAAGGTAAAAAAGATAGTTCAACCTAGGTTATGGCATGACCAAGAGTGAAACTTCAAAAATATTGCCGTTAGGAGCTGGGCTTCAGAAGAACTCCTCTTACCAGATCTCGGGGGTCTTTGCTAAAACGGAAGACATCTACTGTGAATTGGAGTACGTCATTCCTGATCCTTGGTGATAAGAAGGTTGAGCTGGAATCAAATTGTCCATCTACCAGGCAGCTGGAGGATACAACATCTATCAACAATGCTTCCTAACTTTTGACATGCTTGGTTACATTAGTGCATTTTAGTATCCTCGTGCTTCAGTCCTTGTACTGAACCCTGTGGTGTTTTAATGTAGTTGCGAGTCTGCTCTTTAGCTCCCAAAGTTTGGCTCAGAAACGGCCAATAAAAACCACACTTACCTGCAGGATTTACCATCAAACACAAACGACACACAAGGCCCAGATGAAAACTGAAGCAATCGGCACCATCACTTCAAGTTAAAATAGAATTTTTATATAATACAGAGAGAAAGCAGATCTTAAGGAGATTTAACAGCGGGGATGAGTTCATTCCCTTGTGAACACAAGCACAGAACAAGAACTTTCTTGCAAGTAAGGACCAGAAGGCCAAGATAACAAGAGAAAACCCAATTCCTCATCCAAATTTAGCCAGTTTATGAGAGGTTCTTGGTGCTTTCTGAACTTGGTTGCTTTCTTGCAGAGATTTCATTACTCAAACTCGATAACATCAGCAACAAGGACCCCTCATTTCAACCCAGAGCTACAAATATTCTCCTTTTATTAGCAATTTTCATGTATAAGCAAGCTTATTGCTTCTGATGGTTGTTCTAATAATAACAACTTTATTGTCATTGTATGTGTATACACAGTATACCCATACAACGAAATTCACTTAACACCCAGAGATCAGGTCCAACCCACATAACAATCCCCAAACACCTCCCCCACCCACCACAAATTCCCCACCCCTAAACCACCCAAACATCCACACAACAGACCAAGTAATGCTGTCCAACAGCTCACTGATGGTGGTCCTTTAGTTCATTGTTGAATGCAATTATAGCTCTGGGATAAAAACTATTCAGAAAAACGTGTGGTCTGAGTTTTAATTGTTCAGAAGGCAACTACCTTCTACCCCATAGTGATGACCATCTTAGGTGGACATAGTGCAATTTTGCTACAGAACAGGTGGCTTTAGGATCTCCAGGAGCAATAAGTTAAGCTTACACAAGAATGTTCAGTGCAAGTGGGAAGAGAGATGACAGTCAGACAGAACTCTTACCCCTTGTAGTTGATGATGGGATAGCGGGGAAGGGAATCTGCCTCTGGGCTCAACGTGGCTACACAACTATCAACAAAGAGCCGGAGTGGCGTGTGGTTTTCTGCGATTACTTGAGCCTGAATGTACATGACTTCTCCCAACTGGTAGCCGTTGGACGCTCTCTCTGCGCTCCAGTCCTCTGAAAACCAAAATCATCATACCCAACATGAAAGGACTTCTTGGATGCAAATTTCAAAATAGTGAACCCAATTCAGATCAGGGCAAATAGTCCTTTATTTTTTTTCTCCCATGTATCAGGTTTGCAAACAAATGTGCACCCTAATTCTTATATTTTTAAAATTGGGTATGCCCCCTGAATCCACTGCAGTTTTCTGAAATATGCAGAAACTGGAACGTACACCGATATCTGCATTCCCACCTCCCCCAGAATTTGAAGGACTATTAAGAACTCTGGAAATGCCAGAAAAAGTCAGAAACTGTGCAAAATTGGGTATTGAGGAAGCACATGTGCACAGTTGTTTGCAATGCATATGAATATTTGGACAAATGTTGTCTGACCTTATGCACAAAGCAATGCAAAAGTGGAATCATATTTTTTTAACCGATAATTAAAAAAATGGTTTCACTAATTCCAACATGAAGAAAAAGTTATTTGTGCATAATTAAGGTTTACTCTCATAGGACCCTCATGTTCACTAAACTCGTGAAGAAAGAGGGGGCTTCTTCTGGAAGTGATTATGGGCCATCAAATCATTCCCAACTCCTAGTAACCAAATAAAAAGAAGTACCATTCATCAAATGTAAAGAGAAGCGGAGTTTTTCCTCGGCAGAAATCGTTGACATGAACGGGATCCATGTTGGCCTGATTGCGGTGCTTACATTGTTTTTCCTTAAAATAAAGAGAAGACAGGTAAGGTCCCCCAAAGAGAACACGTCATTTAGTTTTATCCACCAGGGGTAGGTCCAGAAATTATGTTGCCTTGGGTGAAGAAAGACACACTATTCTACCCTCAAGGACAGTGGTGAAATCCAATTTTTTTTACTACTGGTTCTGTGGATGTGGCTTGGTGGCCATGGTGTGGCTTGGTGGGCGTGGCAGGGGAAGGATACTACAAAATCTCCATTCCCTCCCCACTCCTGGGGGAAGGATATTGCAAAATCCCCATTCCCACCCCACCCTGGGGCCAGCCAGAGGTGGTATTTGCCGGTTCTCCGAAGTACTCAAAATTTCCGCTACCGGTTCTCCAGAACCTGTCAGAACCTGCTGGATTTCATCCCTGGTTTAGGTCCATGGAAATTCTCAGTCATGGTTGTCCCAAAGGTGCTTTTTTTTTCTCCCAAGAGGCAACTGGACTTGTTTTTCTTTGAAGATGTTTCGCTTCTCATCCAAGAAGCTGGAGAAGCTTCTTGGATGAGAAGCGAAACATCTTCAAAGAAAAACAAGGAAGTCCACTTGCCTCTTGAAATCTCCCATCCAAAGTGACCATCTCTAACAGTCAAGCCCACCCCACATTTTCATTAGTTTCATCCTCTGAACTCACCTTGGGTAGCGACACTCAATGGGCACATCGACCGGACTAGTTCTTACAATCACACTGTGGGAAGCGGTTGGCTTGTAATGAAGACTGATGCTGTAGACTAGAAATTCTGGAGTCATCTAGCGAAAGGAAGGAAAGATGACATACAAGATGCAGTAATAAACCCAGAATTTGGTTTATTCCGAAGTGAATTTGGTGCTTGTAATACAAGGGGAATTTATTGGCATGGGAAAAACACTGGTTGTTTAAAATCTTGGAATAGCAGAAAACCTCACACCAAGTCTGTTCCGAGTTCTTTAATTCCTGGCGGGTTTTTTGTGTGTGTTTAAGGCAGCTAGAGCCAAACAAATGTAAAACAAGCCCCAGGTGACACACTAAAGTAATGAAAGCCTTTTCTACAGCTTTGCATTTTCAGAAAGTCACCTCCTCCTCCCAGTTGTAACTTGTGACAGAATGCTGGTTTAATTGCATTCTTCTACCAAATCCAGAGATCTTAGAAATAGAAATAGAATAACAAGAGTTGGAAGGGACCTTGGAGGTCTTCTAGTCCAACCCCTGCCCAGGCAGGAAACCCTAAACCATTTCCGACTTGTTGGTTATCCAACATCTTCTTAAAAATTTCCAGTGTTGGAGCATTCACAACTTCTGGAGGCAAGTTGTTCCACCGATTAATTGTTCTCACTATCAGGAAATTTCTCCTTAGTTCTAAGTTGCTTCTCTCCTTGATTAGTTTCCACCCATTGCTTCTTGTCCTGCCCTCAGGTGCTTTGGAGAATAGCTTGACTCCCTCTTCTTTGGGGCAGCCCCTGAGATATTGGAACACTGCTATCGGGTCTCTTCTAGTCCTTCTTTTCATTAAACTAGACATACCCAGGTTCCTGCAACCGTTCTTCATATATTTTAGCCTCCAGTCCCCTGATAATTGGGTACTTCAGAAGAGAAAGAAAGAGGACTGGAAGGGGAAGAAAGAAAAAAAAAGGGGGGAGAGGGGGAACAGTACCTAGGAAAGAGAAACATTGGTGGTTCTTGTGAATAAGCCAGCTGTTTGTTTGTTTTTGTCCTGAAAATTGGGGTCACCTGCTTGAGCAGGGGGCTGGACTAGAAGACCTCCAAGATCCCTTCCAATTCTATTCTGATTCTAATTATCCTAGAACTGGCTATCAAGGCTACATCTAGGGACCTGCCCAAAGAGACAAGGATTGGGGTTTGCAGAACACCTCCCATTCTTACCTGCAAGACACTCCCACACTCATGAAGGCCTACATCAAAGATCACGGTGTTCTCAGCAGAATTGTAGAATGTGGATTGGCAGCCAGTTGGACCCAAGCTCAGGTCCTCCATCTGGACGAATCTCCCGGTGCCAAACAGGTCTCTTTTCACCGTCACCACTACATGGGCCTCTCCGCACTGAGCCAGCACAGGTGACAGAAGGGACAAAGCTCGTGCTTGAGAAGCATCTACCCAAGCATAAGGGTAAGTCTCCACCCCAGAAGGTAGATAAAGCTGCCTCATAGGAACAGGAGTGTTAGAAAACCCCCGAACATAATCTCGGGGGTCTGAAGAGGCCACTTCCCCAATTAGCCACCATGCTAAAACAATGGCCAGATTCTGGAAGGGTCCCATCCTGTCTGTTCTAGGAAGCTGGCAGAAAAGACCAACATCTACCCAGGATCCTTTTTATACCAGGTAACTCCTGAAGGCCAACCTTCCCACACCTGGCTGAGATAATCAGGCAGCTAATCAGCTTCTGCTTCAGCCAGGGCAAATCCTGCAAAGCACCAAGAAAACATGAGTTTGGATCTCCCCCAGCTGCAAACTCTCTGCAGCCAGAGGGAGGGAAGAAGTGATTTAATGTAGGTTAAAGAGTTTCAGCCCCTCTTCTGAAAGTATGTAGATTTACATAGGGCCAAAAGAGGGTGTGATCCACTGGTTGAAGTTACACGGGAGTATCTCAAAGGTCCTTTTCCCAAAATTCAAAAAGATTTTCTTGGGTTTTTGGTTTTGTTTTTTTTTTTTAAAAAAAACCACTTCTCTTCTCATCCAAGAAGCTTCTTCAGTTCTTCAGAAGAAGCTTCATGGATGAGCAATGAAATGTTTTCAAAGGAAAACAAAACAAAACAAAACCAAGAAAAGATTGGACAATCATTTGTCTGAAATGGCCATAGGGTTTTCTGCTTGAGCAGGAGTTGGACTAGAGTAGAGGACCTGGCTTCAAGGTGGATCTTCCAAGTCTTGTTATTCTATTAAAGTTCCATTGCATTTTTGGAAAAACCAAGGAAGTCCAGTTGCCTTTTGGAAAAAGGACCTTTGGAAAAACCATGACCTTGGATGGTTGAGACTCTCCAGAGACACACACACAGGCGGGATCTGGAGCAGAGAAGATAGAAGCCTCCACAAGAAAGTGGAGAGGAATTTTAGGCAGGTTCACCCCATCTTGAACCTGCAAGACAAGAGGGCATCTCAAGAAACTCTTGGAAGTAAAACCCAAAGCAATAATAACAGAGATTCACCTGTCCTCTGGGTGCTTAATATGACTTGTGAGAGTCTCCCCTAATTTTATCCCTGCGGAAACAACCTGATATGGTAGGCTGAGAGAACCTGAGTGCCTTCTCTCCCAAGTTCCTGAGGTCAGGTAGAGAATCTGAACCCAGGTCTAGAATGATGTTTGCTTGAGTTTAGACCAATGTCTGACTGAATGCGGTACAGTAGTGAGTGATCAACCGTTTTCAGATGTTTGGGGCAGGGGTGCTATTCAGCAGGTTCTGGAGAACTGGTAGCGGAAATTTTGAGTAGTTTGGAGAACTGGCAAATACCACCTCTGGCTGGCCCCAGAGTGGGGAGGGAATGGAGATTTTGCAATATCCTTCCCCCAGGAGTGGGAAGAGAATGGAGATTTTGCAATATCCTTCCACCAGGAGTGGGGAGGGAATGGGGGTTTTGCAATATCCTTCCCCCAGGAGTGGGGAGGGAATGGAGATTTTGCAGGATCCTTCCACCAGGAGTGGGGAGGGAATGGGGGTTTTGCAATATCCTTCCACCAGGAGTGGGGAGGGAATGGAGATTTTGCAGGATCCTTCCACCAGGAGTGGGGAGGGAATGGGGGTTTTGCAATATCCTTCCACCAGGAGTGGGGAGGGAATGGAGATTTTGCAGGATCCTTCCCCTGCCGCGTCCACCAAGCCACGCCCACAGACCGGTAGTAAAAAAAATTTGAATTCCACCACTGGTTTGTGGGGGGAGGTGTAAAATATTCCAGTGTTTCTGAGTAAATTACATACAGTATCTCAGAGAGGGACATTTTGCTGAACTAAATTTCTTTTATGTTCTCTTTACTTAGTAACTATACAAAAATAAGTTGGTCATGCTTGGAACCCATCATTCATATATACTCCTAGTTTACTACCAGGCAGACATTCTGGCTGGTTCAAAAGGATCCAACATTAGCAGTGTTTTAGCTGCAGGATGTGTGAACTCAGTCATTCAGGGGTCTGGCCAGGTTAATCCTTGTTGGAATTAGAAATTCTCTACCTTCTGGGCTGGGTTCACACCATACAAGCTACAAATAAACTAGGATGGCTTGATGCAGTATCTCCTGCTTGGATTTTGTCCAAAAATACTGTAAAACAAAAATACTGTAAAATGTGACCTTTGTAGGCAAGGGAAACAGATCTCAACTTAAAGCAGAGTTTATCAAACCTGGCACCTTGAAAATGTCCCAGAATTCCCTAGCCAGCATCCCTGACTGGGGAATTCTGGGAGATGAAGTCCAGACTTCTTCCAAGTTGCTAAAATTGGGAAGCACTGCCATAAAAATAGTTGCATTGTGCAAAGATGGCTTTCTGGCTTTGCCATTTCCTAAACAAAAGCCAGATATGTGTGTGCGTGTGTGTATTGTACACGTGGGTGACGCTCAGCCACCTACGAGACCAACAATTGAGCCAAACTGTGGTTATGGTTTCAGATTCAACGCAGCAGGAGAATGCATGCAGCTAGAAGAAAGGAATATCAGGTGCACGCCTAATGACCAAGTTTCAATGAAAACGGAGAAGAGAAACTCAAAAGATAATATAGCTTTATTGGTTTGAGTTTATAGTAGAAAAAGGACTTTGCTGAAGCATCTGTTCTTAATAATCTCACATTCTCCATATGTAAGTTTGTGGATAGAAACTTGACCTCAAACCCTTAAGATTATCTGACCTCCCAAGACAACCAGATACTTAAGGATTGACCAACTAGGCTTTGAGAAGTGAAAGAGGTTGATCAGAAGCAAACTCAGCCTGGGATTTCAGAAAGGAAGTTGTAAGTATTATAACTTTATTGCAACTTCTAATATCGTCATTGTATTTAATCAATATGAAGGATATATGATGAGATTCTTTGGATTGGAAGACACAGAAACTGGGGGGGGGGAACACATGTGATAGTAACAGGTACTGCTAACTCTGACTTCTAGCCTTTTTTCTTACTGACTAGGGTTTTTTGGAACTGCTGGTAGCAACTATCACTGAAGATGTTCTCAGTTTCCAGCTACAAGAGAAAGAGGACACTGATTATTATGCAGTCTGGCAAAGATGGTACTCTTGGCTAGAGGGAAAGATAGGATTGATAAAATAACACTTATGCAAAATCCAGCCAAGAAATGTAGACAACCACAGAGGAGGAAGACCACATGACTGTATATATAAATAGTTAGAATGATTAATAGAAGGATATATAGAAGTAATAGATACTCTCACATAGAGAAAAATGTAAAAATAGAGTACAAAGTCAAGACTTGAACTTGTAAAAAGTAAAAACAAGTAAGCACATAAAATAGATTTTCAATAGAGAAATAGAGGTGAACCAGAAAATAACCACCGATGCAATAGTTTTCTAGAAATTAGCCAATAGGCTAAAACAATGTTAGTTTGTTTCTCTTTTTTGTTTGTATTGTTTTATGTATATATGTTTGTAAGTATTTTTGTCTTATGTTCTTGTTTAATAAAAAAAAAAGATGTTCTCAGTTTCCTAAAACACTAGTTGAGCTTTCGTGGTGGACATTCAGATGTCATGTTGTCAATTATTTCATGTGTATGAGCAAAGAGTCCCTTGAGAGATACCAGGATGGACTGAGAAGACCTTTTGGGTTGGACTTTGGGCTTTAAGCCATAATGCAGCCTGCACAAAGTTGTCCTGTGAACCTTGTCCCGTTGCGATTCGTAAATCAAGGCTCATGGTGTCGCTTCATGCACAACAAACCTAACTATCTGTGGTTGATTCCATAAAGCACTTTGATGTGGTCTATGAAAAACTCTCTCCTTCCCAAGGAAGGGGCTGATACAACCTATATTAAGAACTACAGACCAATAGCCTGGCTTAATGACGATTATAAATTGTTTGCATCCATCCTAGCAAAAAGACTACAGTTTTTTTAAAAATCAGTTTATACATAGAGACCAGAACGGTTTCTTACCGGATAGATTGCTGAGAGATAACCTGAGAATAATATTAAATGCTCTTGAATTTTATGAACATCATTCCAACAAACAGATGGCACTTCTCTTTTTAGATGCTTACAAAGTATTTGACAGTGTGAGTTGGGAGTTTATGTTAACCCAGCTTCGTAAAATGGAATTTGGCGAAAAATTTACACAGGCAATACAAATAATTTACTCTTCCCAGGTGGCATGGGTCCTAGTTAATGGGGGAAAAAACAAAGGAGGTTACAATTAGTAGGGGAACAAGACAGGGTTGCCCGCTCTCCCCGCTTTTATTCATTCTGACTCTCGAGCTCCTTCTCAGGAAAATTAGAAATAACCCGGCAATTAAAGGACTTGAAGTACGAAGGCAGGAAATTAAAATACAGGCATTTGCGGACGATCTCGTCTTCATTCTAGAAGACCCTCAGGAATTGGGCCCAGAGTTGATAGAGATGATAGAAGAATATGGTAGAGAGGCGGGATTAAAAATGAACAAGGACAAAACTAAGATATTGGTTAAAAATATTCAAAAGATGCAGAAGGATATATTAGAATCTAGATTGGATGTTCCATAAAGCACTTTTTTTTTAAAAAAAAAATTGATTTATATGCTCTCCGGAGACTCAGGGCGGCTTACAATGCAATAAGCAATAGCCTTCATACTTTTGTATATTTGTACGAAGTCAGCTTATTGCCCCCACAAACTGGGTCCTCAATTTACCTACCTTAGAAAGGATGGAAGGCTTGAGCCTGGTGACATTCGAACCTGCAATAATTGCAGGCAGCTGGTGTTAATAACAGGGTGCTTTAGACCACTGTACTACCAAGGCTCTTTTGATGTGGTCTATGAAAAACTCAGTCATGTCCTCATGAAATGCCAGGAGATCTTTGGCCAGCTATCTACCACCCGGGCCTGTGTGGTTTCACTTCAGAAGAATTCCCTTGTGTTCACAGCAGGGTCATTTTAATCCCGTAGTAACTAAGAGTGTTGTTCCTTAAGAAATCTGTGGAAGGGAAGAACCTTGAGAGGACGACGGGAGGTTTAGGAAATAGGTGCGGATCTTGCTCAACCGTATAATTTTTTTCTCCCCGATCCTCCGCCTGGAGTTCAAACACCTGCACAGTCTTGTCAGCCCTTTGTCGGGGTCGCTTTGATAGACAGACTGCAGCATAGTAAGGGAGAAGTTGTGGAGGGCCAAAGTCTGCACCGAGGGCATGGAGAGGACTCTCTCCCGCAGGAGAGGTTGAAGCGAGGCGTAACACCTGAAGCTGGAACAGGCAATTAGAGGCCTGCTCTGGAACAAGTTGTTAATTTCAAAGATGGTACAGAGGTCCTTCAGAGTTTTGGCACAGTCGCTCGGGTTGGTGCTGTCCAACTGTCCCCACAGGTACATCTTGTCTAAATTCTTCAGTGAATAATTAGAGATTTCAGGGAATTTCTCTCTGATGAGGGGCAGGGCATCCAGGAAACCAAGGATGGACGCCTCAAAGAGTTCTTCTTTGTTGATTTTCTGAAGGGCATCCAGCAGAGCAGCGAGGTCCATGGACCATAGGTTGTATCCCACCAAAATGGGCATCTGGAGGCTGCCGAGATAGTGGAGGAACTCATCCATGCCACACACAGAGACTTTGTCGCTTGCATTTTCCAGCCAAGAAATCGTGACACGGAAAATGGTGCTTTCCTCTCTAAGGGCGACCAGGTGAATGGTATTTCCTGCTGCATTGTAAAAAGAAATATCATTGATCCAGGTTAAGGGATGAAAGCAGGGATGAAATGCTCCTGGTTTGGACCGGATCGCCCGATCCGGTAGCGATGGCAGCGGGTGGTTCAGAGAACTGGTAGCAAAAATCTCTGCGCCCACGCCCCGCCCCCCATGCCCAGCTGAGCCACACGATCATCAGAGGCTTTTTTTTTAACTTTTAAACAAAGTTAACAACCTCTTCGGCCGAAAAAATGCTTTTAAAAGTTTTTTTAAAAAGCCTCTGACGATCGTGCGGCTCAGCTGGGATCGTCAGAGGCTTCTAAAAGCATTTTTTTCCTGCAAAGTCTTAAGGTTGTAGAAAAAATGCTTTTAAAAGTAAAAAAAAAAGCCTCTGATGATCACGCGGCTCAGCTGGGATCACGAAAACTTTTCAAAGCATTTTTTTCTGCAACCTCTTCCGGGGAAATGAAAATGCTCTGACGATCCCAGCTGTGTTCCTGATCGGCAGAGGCTTTTCAAAGCATTTTTTTTTTTGCATTTGCAGAAAAAATGCTTTGAAAAGTTAAAATAAAAAAAAAAGTTGGCCACACCCACCCAATCACATACACCCCCCCCTCCTCCCCCGCCAAG
The DNA here is from genome assembly GCA_012654045.1 of Ptyas mucosa. NCBI lineage: Eukaryota > Metazoa > Chordata > Lepidosauria > Squamata > Colubridae > Ptyas > Ptyas mucosa. Next base: position 1,889,330 of record WNWU01000059.1, on the reverse strand, counting down.
CCATGCCTACAGAACCAGTAGTAACAAATTTTACAATTTCACCCCTGGGCAAAACTCACTTAACAAAGGTCTCGTTTAGCAACAGAAATGCTGGGCTCAGTTGCGGTTGTAAGTCAAAGACTACTGGAAGTTTTTAAGAAGAAATCGGACGACCGTTTTTGTCTGAAATGGTTGCACGGAAAGTCGTAAAATGGGGCAAAACTCCCCATTTAACAAATTTCTCACTAGTCAACCTGAATTCTGGGCTCATTTGTGGTCATAAGTGAAGGACTACTTGTACTAGGGAGGCAGGAGGAAGAAAGAAAGATGCATGCCGAAAGAGCAAATAATACTGATTTTTTTTTTTTAATTAGGTGATAAATTAAAAAGACTGTGATCGACCTTTGAGACCCAGCATGAATCATGAACATTCTTCCACAGGAACAATTGAAGAAGATGGAACGATCGGAGCTTCCCGGGAATATCTGCACCCAGTGGTGAAATCCGAACTGGTTTGCTACCAGTTCACTGGCCGCGCATGCGTGTCTAACACGCGCTGCATGTGCAGTGCGCACCAAAAGGAGGCTTGGGAAGGTAAGTAGAGCAGCGAGGAGGGGGATCAGCTGTGTTGCGCGGTTTAGCTTTGCTAGAAAGCAGGAAATCCTGCTTTCTAGCAAAGCTAAACCCCTCAGCACAGGTAATTGTCGAAAATACCGGTTTGGATGAAACAGTAACTTTTTAAACTACTGGTTCGTTTGAACCGGTAGTTTTTAATCACTACCGGTTCGCCCAAACCGGAGTGAACCGGTAGCATTTCACCCCTGCCTGCACCCCTTCAAGGCTGTGGGCCTTAGTGCTTCTCCTGTCAGAGGTGATGGTGTCACTCATGTTTTGTGGTTTCAGGTCATTCTAGGAAACAGCAGGTCAAGTTGACCTACTTCAGGCAAGTAGGGTTGATGTCCAGGGGAAGGACTGAGGCCTGCAAAGAAGGTGAACCATCAATGTTATGTTCTGGAGATCCAGAACTATTTGACTTGTCCCAGGATACATATGGTCACAAATATCATGGAGACCAAGGCCACTTACATAGAGTCTTGAGGTCAAAGAATACGATCCTGGACTCCAAGCTGACATCTGCAGGTTGGCTTAATGGATACCTGGTAGGGCTGTTCTGGCCAACTTGTGATGTAGGGTTGATGTGCAGGGGAAGAACTGAGGCCTGCGAAGAAGATGAACCATCAATGTTATGCTCTGGAGATCTAGAACTGTTTGCCTTGTCCCCTCAATCATGATATATTTTTGGTTAAAAAGTGGTAGAACTGAATCATGAAGCTCAATGGTCAAGGCAAGAGTCTTATTAACTTCAAGAACTAATGGACACATTGCAGTGAATAAATTGTAGCTAAGATCCTTCTTCAATGACAAGAAATCAGGTGAAACGGGCCAAATAATCTGTTTCCTCCATCTTAAGATGTGGTCAATTGAGATATTGCTGTCCCAGCCAATGCAGCAAAAGGAGGATCCGTGAATCGTTTCTTGAGGTAGCATAGATAGACGTCCTCAAATTTATTGGTCGACAAATCATTGTACCCAGTGGTGGGATGCTACCGGTTTAACAACGGTGAGGTGATTGCGTCCTTCGCGCACTTTCACAAATACTAACCTTCTGTGTTACCACTTGGGTGTAACACAGCTGAGGCGCGACGATCCGCTTGTGAAGTTCCCTAATTAAATCATGAGCCTCGAGCCAAGTTTCAAAAGAAATTCAGTCATTTATTAGGAGCACCATTCCGGCAATTACTCAAATGGAGTCAGCTCTAACCCCTCCATGTGATTTGCAGGCCCCTATGACCCTGTTCCTCCCTGGGCATGTCACAAATCACATTCTCCAATGGACCACCTTGGCGGGCTGAAAACCCCCACCCCTCCTGCCGACCGCAGTATTCTAGGGTACAATCTTTGACAAGGCATGCGTGGAATGTATTTTCCGTTGGGGCAGCCGAGCAGCTTTGTCAATTCTCCCCCTCTTGCCTATGGCACCTTGAAAGCTGGTCTGGAAAGCTTTGCAAGTTAACACCCCTCTGATGCGTAGCTGAGAAGATAAAGATAAGTAAAGCGCAGGGGCGGGGTGTCGGAGCGAACCGGTTCGTTCCCAGCTGATTGTCGGAACTACCGGTTCGCCTAAACCGGTCTGAACCAGTAGATTCTCACCTCTGATTGTACCTCTTGGGCAGGGGTGAAATGCTAGTGATTCGCACCGGTTTAAGCGAAACGGTAGCAGTGGTGGCGGGTGGTTCGGAGAACCAGTAGCGGCAGCATGAGGCTCCACCCACCCGCCCGGATGTCGTTACTTCCTGGTTTTAACCTGTTTAACCTGTTTTTTACCCTCTGCACATGCGCAGAAGGCTTTGCGCATACAATCCAAAATTGCATGTGACGTGCGCGCGTACTTCCCAACTGGTAGGGAAGGTAAGTAGATCTCACCCCTGCTCTTGGGGCAGAAACTCATGTTACGAAGAGAATGCCAAGGAGGAACTAGGCGACTATCTACTCACCCCGGTTTCATCCTCATAATCAGTGGATTCTTCTTCTGAAGAAATGTTCATCGAAGAGTCATTTTCTGCCAAAGGAAGGACGGATGTTAAGTAATAGCCATAATGAAATCATCATCATCATCATTATTATTACTATTAGTAGTAGTAGTAGTTCAATTTATATGCTGCCTTTCTCCGAAGACTCAGGGCGGCTTACAATGCTGAGTATGCTGAGTCCAATGAAAAGCTACTTCTCGGATAATGTTCCATTACGTCAGCATCAATCACGACATCTATGTGTAGTGACCACATAGATCAGGGGTCCCCAACTTTTCGGACCTTTTGGATAATTTTAAATCCCACGGACCACTAATATGATCAGCCTAATGACCAGCTGGGTGGACGTGGCCAACTCCTCACCTCCCCACCTGGGCTCCTTAGTGCCCCAACAGGAAGCAGTTGCTGGAGCTAAGGAGCCACCACGAGAAAGAGTTGGCAAAACAGCTCAGTTCAAATTGGATTTGACGGAGAAGGAGGCTCAGAAGAAGCACCTCACTGAGGACTAGGAGCATAGGCTTTCCAAGCAGAGGGAAGACCTGCAAGAGTGCAAGGCCAGGGACTGGTGCCTGGAGGCTCAGCGGGCTGAGATGGTCAGCCAGTTCCAGGCCATGAGGCAGTCCCACTGGAACGAGGTCCTCCGGCTCTTCGCCACCAGCGGCTCTTCCCTCCAGCCTTCGCCCAAATCCCTGCACCAGGAGGCTGAAGCAGACCCCAAGTCGGAATTTCTGCCCCCCTCCAACCCACACAAAAAGACCCCAAAGGGGGAGACTCTCTGCAGCAACAGAAACATTCACTGCACGCATCCAGCCCAGAGGCCGTAGTTTGAGGAGCCCTGATTTAATGCAATATTAAAAATATGGGAATGGGGATTTTGCAGTATCCTTCCCCTGCCACGCCCACCAAGCCACACCACACTCACAGAACCGGTAGTAAAAAAAAATTGAATTTCACCCCCGTCCCCAAGTTCAACCCACCTCACGGGGTTGTTTTGTAGGGAAAAGAGGAAGGCATATGAAGTATGTTTGCGGCCTTGAATTATTTATAAAAATAATAAAGGGGATGCAAATCGTTCCTTGCAATTTTGATAAGGCCTCAATAACGGCTCCTTTTAAAATAATTGAAAGGTCTTTTCATGCCATCATCATCCTTGTGGCAGCGTTATTCTCGGGCCTTCTGTGGAATGAACCAGAAAGAAACTGCGCTCCATACCTCCAAAAAAATAGAATCCATTTTATGCATGAACTGAAAAGTCTCTTGAAATTTCAAACGTTAACGCTACCTGGATCGGATGAATTTGAATACTCCTCAGGAGTAATCTGTAGAGTATCATCAGGGGTCCCTCTGAGGCTTCCCGTGACGCAAGAATTTCCAGCGGATCCATAACTGGTCCCTGGTTCGTTCCTCATCAAGGTGGGATCGTCCCATTCCTCACTGTTTAACGGCTCGATTTTGACCATCTTGGGATGGCCCTCCATGTTGGTTTCCATTTCAACGTATTCCCTTTTTAGCAATGATCGTCCACAAAGGTTCTAGAAGAACAACAAAAGTAATGATGATATTTCAGTGGTGAGAGGTGTACCTTGGGTACGTCCTTCGCTCCCAACGATTCGTTTAGTGACCGTTCGAAGTTACAACGGCACTGAAGAAAGGGACGTAGGACCGTTTCTCACACTTAACGACCGTGGCAGCGTCCCACAATCACGTGATCAAAATTCCAAATGCTTTAGCAACAGAAAATTTTGGGCTCAGTTGTGAGTCGTAAGTCAAAGACTACTGGAAGTTTTTAAGAAGAGATTTGTCTGAAATGATGTAGGGTTTCCTGCCTGAGTAGGGGGTTGGGCTACAAGACCTCCAAGGACCCTTCCAACTCTGTTCTTTTGTTGTTCTGTTATTCTGTTGTTACTACCTGTACAGGAATTTACACAATCTAGTACAAAACCTGAATCTTCATTTTAAGGGCCAACGTTGGCCTCTTAACATTTTGATTAGCAATGACGTTTGCATCTGATAGCATGTGTCGTAACTCACAAAACCTATGGCTTTTAACAAACAAATTCAGAATAATAGAGTTGGAAGGGGCCTTAGAGGTCTTCTAGTTCAACCCGCAGCTCTCACAAGAAACCTTATACCATTTCAGACAAATGCTTGTCCAATCTCTTCTTTAAACCCTTAAATTCCTCGGTAAGGGTTCCTGATTTTGAGCTGCCACAGGGTAACACATCTGCGCTGTAATGCAACATACGGTCTGTATATACAGGATATCCGTGCAAGCCAGCTCACCTCCTGAGGCTCTGTTTGGGGTTTAGCTGGAACAGCTTCTAAAGAAGGCAGAAAACAAAAGGATTAGAAAACAGGGCAATAGAGTAAAGACGCAGTCGTAAAAAAATGTAATTCTACAGTTTTTGCTGGCGATATTGCCTCTTCCAGAAAGCTACGTGTTTGGGATCTTGGAAAGAGCAGTAATAGATTAAATGCACCCATAATTATTAAAGTAGTTCCATGCCAGTACTCAAGCCCAGGGGTCTCCAACTGGGGTGACTTTAAGACTTGTGGACTTCAACTCCCAGAATTCCTCCACTAGCCGTACATGGAATTCTGGGAGTTGAAGACCACAAGTTTTAAAGTTACCCCCGTTGGAGACCCCTGGGCTAGAGTACTGGCATGGAACTACTTTAAGAATTTGTGGACTTCAACTCCCAGAATTCCATGGCTGGCTGGCGGAGGAATTCTGGGAGCTGAAGTCCACCTGTCTTAAAGTTGCCAAGTTTGGTGAGCCCTGATCTAGTTTCTTAAAAGACACTATTAAACTGGCACCTGGTGTTGGCTTCGTAGCTCCAGATCCTCTGGGAAAGTTGGAGTCTGAATCGGAGACAGAAGTGGAACAGCTGCAAGAGTGCGGGAGACTGGTTCCATTGGCTGTGGAGGAAACTGAGGAAGGGCAAAGTCAGGTTGGGTAGAGCAGGGCAGAGGTAGAACAAGAGAGAGGGGGGTTCAGATGAAGACCAAGGCCCACCCCCTCCTCATCTTAGGGCAGGGAAGAACGCAGAAGAGAGCAATGTGGGTTGCGTGGCTTACGAGGAAGGAAAGGGCCCCGATTGCCTTCACAAGGCACACCTGGGGATGGAGTTTAAAGGAGAGGCAGTTGGGAGGCCTCAATTCCCTTCACAAGGCACACCTGGGGATGGAGTTTAAAGGAGAGGCATTGGGAGGCCTCAATTCCCTTCACAAGGCACACCTGGGGATGGAGTTTAAAGGAGAGGCATTGGGAGGCCTCAATTCCCTTCACAAGGCACACCTGGGGATGGAGTTTAAAGGCGAGGCAGTTGAGGGGCATTTGTCGGGAACAAATGCTGAATCTGGTGTTGAGAGTTGTGGCCTCCTGGGGGCAGCCATCCCCACGGCTGTGTGAGTCTGTGTGTCCCCCCTCCCCCCAGCGACACCGCACTATTTCCCTCACTGTATTTAATTCAAGAAACTAGAATGTAAATCTGGGATTTTCCCCCGTGCAAAACGGGGAATCTAGTTACTACTTTAGGCAGTGCTCAAGTCGTGGCCATTTAGTTAATGATGGTTTGGAGCTAAAATAGCCCTGAAAAAAATGACTTATGACCCATCCTTGAAGTTACGACTGTCACACTATTCCCACAGTCAAGTGATCATGATTTGAGTGCTTGGAAACCAATCTGCATTTATGGCAGTTTGCGGCAATATCCTGTGGTCTACAGCCACGAATACAATTTCTGTCTTTCCTAGTTGATTTATTTATTATTAAATTTATTTGCCGCCCATCTCATACCCAACGACTCTGGGTAGCTTACAATCTAGCTGGCTTCCGACAAGCCACATCAATGGGGGAAGCTGGATTCACTGAACGACGGTCATTAAGAGACTCACACGAGTCTCTTAATGCCCGCAGTAGAAATGATCCTAAAATTCGGTCCGTTTCCCTGACGACTGGCTTAATAACTGCGCTGCTTAACGACAGAAATTCCAGTTGTTCTAAATGGAAGACTACCCGCGTACCTTTGCAAAACCTTACCTTTGTCTTTTGTCACTCTTTCGAGCAAATCTTGAAGTTGTCTCTTGGTTTCTAGGAAGTTCCTCACTTCGATTCCCTTTGCCGTAGAGGGCTGCTTCCTTCTGAGCTCCATCATGGACTTTTTCAGGAAAGGATGCATCTCCAACACCTCCTGACCAGAAGCATAGCTATGCAACTTCTCCACCAACCTCTGGCTGGATGTGATTCTCTGGACCACTCCGTCCATCTCCTGCAACTTCTTCTTCACGTCTTGGACCTGGTGGTTATGATCGGCCTCGACTTCTGCTAAGAATCCTTCGCCCTTTTCTCGCACCATCTGGATCATCTCCTCTATCTTCTGCTGGATCTGCTTTTGCGTCTCATTCCTCAACTGCTCCATGTTTCTCACCAGTTCCTCAAGGCTGCTGTAGTTCTTGTCGTAGGCATTCTTCTTCTCCTTCAGCTCCGCGCTCATGTTCTGCAACTCAGTCTGCCTGGCCTGGATTTCCTGGCTGATGTCGCAATGTTGACCCATGTGCTTGCTATCCAGGACGGCACAAATAGCACACATGGATTGACTACACTGCTTGCAGTAGAGGCTGGGGAAGAAGGAAGGCGAAGCTTGTGATTTCTGGCTGGAGCTGCTGTCCATCCCTGATCACTTCATGGACCTCAAAGCTGGGTCTTTAGCACCCAGACAGGTCACGTTAGACACCTGAGCATCTTCAGGCATGTCACGATCCCATTAAGGAGGACAAAAGCATTAGCTGTTGAGTAAAACTACTAGATTAAAACTATCGAGGAAATACACTATTTACCGCTGAAGATTGGGAGGAATGTCTTTTTAGGAGGACACCAGAAGGGATCTGTTTGAGGCCTCCAAGCAAAGACTGGCCTAGTTAAATCCAACAAGGCTTGAACAATTGTCTTTAAATATCCAGATTTATGATTGTCCAAGTTACCTGTTGCTTTTGAGTATAGGACCTACTTGATTAAAACTATGGAGGAAATAAGCCATCAATATTAAGAGAAGCCTCTTCACAATAGAGCAGATAGAATAATGATAGAATATTTCTAGCTCAGGATTGAACTGTGGGATCCTTGATACACTCTGACCTTGGAGCTCAGGACCCCAAGCTCAGAGAGGACCAAGGACCCTACAGAGAATTGAATATGAAGTGGGATTCACAGATCTCTCTGCCTGAGTTCTCCAAACAAAGATTGGCCTAGTTAAACCTAGCAAGAGATACCCAACAAAGCTAGAGCAATTGTCCCTAAAGAAATATCCAGATTCTTAATTGTCCAAGCTAAGATACTTCTATCCTGAGAAATTTTAGACTCGTCTGCAAGAATGAGATCTCATTTCCTAAAACTTAGCTTCAGAGAATATTCACACATTGCCTTATACCACAGAATGCTGTGTGAACTGGGACTTATATTCTACAAGCTATGCTGAGTGTCCTGGAAACCCAACTGGTACTTATTTCATTAAAGCTGGGGGGCACTTCTCTTCTTCCCATGGTCTTAGTTGAACTAACTCTTAGCTAGTTTTTTTTAACAGATTAACAGAGTTGGAAGGGACTTTGCAGGTTATCTAGTCCACCAACCTGCCCAAACAGGAGACCCTACATCTGCCTCTACCTAGGATTGAACTCACAACCTCCTGATTGTGAGGCAAGAGCTCCACCTCTAGGCCACAGCAGGGCAAAAGGCTTACTGTATTTTTCGGAGTATAAGACGCACCTTAGTTTTTGGGGAGGAAAATAAGAAAAAAACTGATTGGTAGGTGGATTGGCCTCCGGAATACCCCCAATCAGCTGTTCCCAGAGGTGAATTTTAGCAACAGGTTCCTTGGTTGTGAGCTCTGTGCCTTGCTTTTTTTTCTGCCTCTGAAACTTCCAAAACTCCGTTTCAGAAAAAACTTTTTTTCCTGCCTCTGAAAGCCTCCGAAACAGAGCTTCAGAAAAAAAAGCCTCTGAAACTCTGTTTGGAGGCTTCTTTTCTGAAGCTTCATTTCTGATGCTTTTTTCAGCCTCTGAAACCTCCGTTTGAGAAGCCGGGCGGGGCTACATTCGGAGTATAAGACGCACCCAGATTTTCACCCTCTTTTTTTGGAGGAAAAAGGTGTGTCTTATATTCTGAAAAATATGGTAGTTAGTTAGTTAGTTCAAAACTTCTCTACGCCTTGCTCCAGATGCCTTTTGGAACAACAAACCTCACTGCTTCTTGCCCCAGATTTGAAAACCATCCATTTCTGGGCAGGCTGAAAAGCCAGGCAGTGGGTAACATGGTAGTAGCATAAAACAGGTTCTCCGCTTGAGAATGAAGCAGAGGTGGACAACCTACCTTAACATTTGGGTGTTGTGCCCCACCTTGGTACAAAACATGGGTTTTCTGATGGTTAAGAGGAAGTCTTTGCAAGATTCTTCTTGAAAGTCCTTCAGCGGTCTGGCTTCATGACTCTCTTTCTTCAGATATCTCTGGTGGCTTCGAAAGCACAAGAGGCAAAGGAACTCCTCGCAGGTGGAACACCAAAAGACTGCCTGTTCCTTACAGTTATCACAAATCGAGTCTTTGCTCCCAGTGACCTTCAGGTAGAGACTGAACTTGGCTTGGAGGTTGGCGAAGAACACGTTATCCAGAGTTTCGGGGATCTCTGCAAGGTGGAAGTGTGGAGTTCCACAGATGACGCAGAGATTGATTGGTTTGTTTTCTTCAAGGCACCGGGTGCACAGATTGTGAAGGCAGGGCAGGAGTTTGGGGCATGGGACCTCTGTGTGGCATCTGTCACATAGGAGGAACTGAAACTCCTCATTCATTTCCTGTGCACGTGGAAGACATGAGAGGAACATATCGATTAACCCAACACAGTTCTATGAACGCAACTGGAAAGGAATAAAATATGACCAGGAAGTCGGATGCTGCTAGCTGGAACATGTGGAAAGTTGGGTGTGGTGGAGGACTTGGCCATTTTTCAGACCCCCCCCTCCCATCCAACGATTTTGGTTTTTCCAAGTTCTTTTGAATGACAGAGAAGGAAGTCAACTGCATACCAAAAAGCAAACCAGGAGGACCTAACCACACCTCTGGGGATTCGTTTCCTTATTTGGTTTCCTTCTGACACGGTTGATTTGGCTCTTCCTTTGCGTGCAAAATCTTAACCCAATCTTGGCCAATCTCAGCCGCTCTCAGATTGGTGGATTCCCATTCCCAGAATTCCCCAGCAAGCATGGCCCCTGGCTGGGAATTCTGGGAGTTGAAACCTGGAGGATTGCCAGATGTCCTGGAGTGGAACTCTTCAACCCCTGAGCTCCGTTTTTCCTCAACCTCAGGTACTTGAAGACCAGTGGACTTCAACTCCCAGAATTCCCCCAACAGATTGGTTGGGGGGTGGGTGGGGAGAATTCTGGGAATTGGGGTCCGTTAATCTTCGAGAGGCTGAAGTTGAGAAACAATGGTCTCGTAGTAAATGAACGCTTCTCGAACTCAGTTCTCAATACGGTAGCTGGTGTAAAGGACCGTATGGATGACCTTGGGGGGAAGGAAGGGAAAAGATAATATAACCTGCAGAGCACAGTGGAATAAACTCAGGAAGGACCCTTTCTAACGGATCGACCCATTCAAAGTAGCAGCAGGATGTCTGTATCTTCAGGTCTTCAAGATTTTAGCCTTACAACAATGTAGAACTTGTTCCCTCTATTCTATTTCCCACCTGATTTATTTGGCAAGGCTGACACCCCTTAACTCAGTGTTTCTCAACCTTGGAAGCTTGAAGATGGGTGGACTTCAACTCCCAGAATCCCCCAGCCAGCGCTGCTCCAACTGTTACTGACTCCAACTCCCATGCTGGTTGGGGTTCATGGGAGATGCAGTCCAGCCTGATCTGGAAGACGGGGATTCCTTCCGAACAGTGGCAGATTAAGGCTCACTGGTGCCCTAAAAGCTAAAGGTAAAGGTTCCCCTCGCACATATGTGCCAGTCGTTCCCGACTCTAGGGGGCGGTGCTCCTCTCCGTTTCAAAGCTGAAGAGCCAGCCCTGTCCGAAGACGTCTCCGTGGTCCTGTGGCCGGCATGACTCAACGTCAAAGGCGCACGGAACCCTGTTCCCTTCCCACCAAAGGTGGTCCCTGTTTTTTTCTACTTGCATTTTTTTTTAACCTGCTTTCGAACTGCTAGGTTGGCAGAAGCTGGGACAAGTCACGGGAGCTCACCCCGTTACGCGGCGCCAGGGATTCGAACCGCTGAACTGCCGACCTTTCGATCGACAAAGCTCAGCGTCTTAGCCACCGTGTCCACTGGTGCCCTAAGCACTAACAAATCTTGGTGCCCCCTTCCCCGCCTCCTTTGCACATCCTGTACAAACTTCACTGGTGTTTTCTTTTTTGGGGGGGTTCTTTCTCAACTTTGCGGTGCCCCCTTTGGGCTTTGCTTAGTCTGCTTAATGCTGAATACACCATTGCTTCTGGAATGGCTCAGGTGCTTAGAATAACCCCCCCCACCACACCCCAGAGGCATACCTGAAGCGCCCAGAACCAGGAAGGAAGGAAGGAATTAAATAAAAGGTTTGACGAAAGGAAAAGGACGAAACGAAACTGGGTGGGAAGATGCTGAAGGTGGGAACGGAGAGAGGGGGGTTTATGGGTCTTTGCAAGCTCTTCTCAAGGGGGAGGCAGCCCCCCCCTCTTTGTTCTAAGGGCAAGCATCCCCCCTCCCGCTCCATCCTACCTGTAAAACTCTTCGATGGGATCAAGCATCTTCCTCCCAACTCCCAACTGCAGGAAAGTGTTCAGCATTCATGGGCTCTCCTCTCTTTCTGCCCTGCAGTTGATCGCCCACCCACACACACACACCTCTACCCAGGTTACTTTGGAACAAAACGGGGAAACCTTCTTTCCCCACCTACCCACCCACCCAGCGACCCCCAAAGCTTACCGTCGACCCTAAAGCGGACGACTTGGGCTCCGAGGTGCCTTCCCCGGCCATTGCAGTTGGTTTGCAATCCGAGCAGCCTTGCAACCCCAGAGGAAGAGATCTGAGAAGCTTTTAACTTTCGTTTTCCTCTCAACCCGCCCCTAACCTTGCAAAAGTAGGAGGTCCGTGGCTCTCTTCTTCTCCTACCCCCAACCTTCCGCCAGGAGGATTCAGACGTTTGTCACGTTTCCCCTGGGGGAGGGGGCAATGCCTTGCACGCAGGGGAAGCTTCCTGCTGGGAGGGAGGGATGCTCTAGGGATAGTGGGAGTGATCCTGGCTAGCATTCAAAAATTCAAAAGAGAGAAAAGGAGGGGGGATGGAAGGAGGGAGGGGGGGAAAGTTGGAAGGGAATCTTGCCCTCTGGCATCCGGTGTTTGTTTCCTGGTTTGGGAAATCTGTTGCAGCTTTCTGGCTTTAGAAGTCAAACGAATCTGGGAGAAAGAATGATGGATGGAAAGAAAGGAAGGAAAAAAAGAGAGGAAGAAGAGGAAGGAAAGAGGAAAAAGGAAGGAAGGAATGATGGAGGAGAAGGAAGGGAAGAAGGGAAGGAAAGGAAAGAAGGAAGGAAAGAAGGAAGGAAGGAAGGAAGGCCCATTTCCGTGTATTTCTGGGACCTAAAATTTACAACTGCGTCCTGAGGTATTTTTATTAGGGATAGGACCTGAAAATGTAAACAAAACGACATGGGTACCTGTTGCTACATATAACAACAGCTGCAAGATTGGCATGGGCCCAATACTGGAAAGATGGATGTCAGCCCACCAAGAGGTAGAACAAGTAGTAATTCAGAAAATAATGAACTGTGCGGAATCAGATCGGTTTACTATGATACTGAAAGGATGAGGGGACATCGACTATTATGTATCTTGGATTATGTCAATGGTACAATTGACATAATTGTACATTATGTCACATGGTACAATCGGATGTCAAACCGAGCTGCAAACTGATGTATATGATAAACATGTCACTTGGTATATGTAATGGGACAATTTTGCTTCCTTCTCGCGCTGTGATGTAAACTGCTATAGATTTAATGTTTGTTGGATGTATAAGACAAAATAAAAAAAAGAAATAAAAAGAAAGGAAAGAAAGAAGGAAAAAAAGGAAAGGGGAGAAGGAAGGAAGGAAGGAAAGAAATCTAGGATCACCAAGACAGTGGCAGCTCTGTAAGAACATAATAAAACTTCATAGTGCAAGATCAACTCAGAGAAATAAAAGCCTCACACATTTAGGGAAAACGACCTTCCCCAAATAAAACACATAAACATCAGGGCTATCAAAGAACAAAAGGACTCACAAAATAACACAAAGACGCAGGACATGATAGAATAGAAACTATTGAAACAGCAGAAGCTAGGAGAGCAGATAAAGGGATGATTAGCTCAGGGCAAAGAAAGAGGATTTAAGCAATAGCCCGAGCGATCTGATAAGAGTTAAGGGCTTATTCGATAACAACATGACAACATGATCAGTTTAAGGCGAGAAACAATATCATAAGGACAAAGGGAAACAAGAGGAACATACACGCAGATAACCCTTAGCCTTCTACCAAAACCCCACCCAACATCAAGTAGAACAAGAAAACTAGAATCAGAAAGTACAGGGCGATCCCGAACACGCAAACAAAGGGAAACACACAAAAGCAAAAAAATCCAACAGAAGGAAAGAAGAAAAGAAGGGAAGGAAGGAAAGGAGGGAGAAGAAAGGAGGGAAGGAAGGAAGGAAAAAGGAAAGGTGGGAGAAGGAAGGAAGGAAGGAAAGGAGGGAAGGAAGGAAAGAAGGAAAGGAGGGAGAAGGAAGGAGGGAAGGAAGGAAAGAAAGAAGAAGGAAGGAAGGAAGGAAGGAAGGAAGGAAGGAAGGGAGGGAGGAAGGAAGGAAGGCTGGCTCATTTCCATGTATTTCTGGAATCTAAAATTTCTATCCAAATTCAGAGCTTAAAGGCCAGGAGGTGAAATGAATTCCCACTGTCTCTAAATCGAACTCATAACTGACAAAAGAAGGCACATTTTAAATAGTTTGCCCCTGTAAACTTAGAAGCATTGGTGCACATTTTGGAAATAAGAAGTGATCCAACTTTTGTAACTCTCCTTCACCTTTGGTATAAAGCTGGGAAACTCCCTTCCCCCTTTTGAAGATGCTCAGTGGTGGTAGACCTCTCCAAGCCCCCTCCCCTTGTCTCCTTCCCACTTATTTCTCTTTCTCTCACTGCCTCCCTCTCTTTCTCTCTCTCTCCCTCTTATCTCTCTCTGCCCCTTTCTCTCTCTTTCTCTCCTTCTTTCTCTCTCTCCCTCTTATCTTTCTCTCTTCCCCCCCCTCTCTCTCTCACACATCTCTCTCCCTCTGCCCCTTTCTCCCTCCCTCTCTCTTTCTCTCCCCCCCACCCCGGATTTGCCAGCTGTCTCTCCTCCCCCTTGCAAACCGCCCCTTCCTGTCGGCTTCCGCGCAGCTGAGCTGCTCGCGAGGAGAAAACGAAACTTGGATTTCTCCGCCTGCCGCTCGGAGAATAGGAGGAGGAAGAGGAGGAGGAGGAAAGAGGGGCGGGGTGGAGAGAGTTCCCCACCTTTCTGTGTCCAGCGGCTGCAGCTGCAGCCTCTCCGGGCTTCCAAGGAGGGGAAGGGAGACCCCAGCCCCCCACCCAGCCAAGCCAAGCCCGCCTTGGTCCCTCCTGCAGCCGATTTCAAGGGGCGCCTTCGGTGCGTTGAGTCCTGGGTGAGTTTTCTTCTCCGGGGGTCTCGGAGGGGGGGGAGGGAGGGAGGGAAGGGGGTCTTGTTTTCCACATTTGGGGAGGGGGTGTATGCAACCCGCGGGACCAGTTTGCCCAGCCTTCTAGCCCCGATCAAGAAATCTGGGCCATCGCGCCAGGGTTTCTTCCCCGCGTTGATCTCGTTCGGACGGTGCTGAAAAAAGCAAACGTCCGTTGGGTTTGGGGCGACCCGAGAAAAGAGGGGAGGGGGCCTCGTATTCAGTCTCGGGGTTATTAGACCCCTTCCCCCCCCCCGTCCCCCCCAGTGGTGGGACTAGGGGGATTGAAAAGGTTGGGTTGGTACTTTGGGGAAATTGTTTTCCCCCTGTACAGGTAGTCCTCGACTTATAACAGTCACAGAGTAGGAAGGGACCTTGGAGGTCATCTAGTCCAGCCCTTGGACTAGAGCCTTGGTGGCGCAGCGGACTAAAGTGCTGTTAAAGTAGCACTTTAGCTGCCAGCTGCCTGCAATTAGTGCGAGTTCGAATCTCCCCAGGCTCAAGGTTGACTCAGTCTTCCATCCTTCCGAGGTAGGTAAAATGAGGACCCGGATTGTGGGGGCAATAAGCTGACTTTGTATTAAAAAAAGAACACCGCTTGGGGGGGCCAAAAGCCCTACTAAGCAGGTATATACAAAAAGTAGGAAGGCTATTGCTTAATCATTAATGCATTGTAAGCCGCCCTGAGTCTCCGGAGAAGGGCGGCATATAAATCGAACCAATAAATAAATAAATAAATAAACCCCCTGCTCTGGCAGGAGACCTGTACTAGGGATTCGAACCGCCCAAACTGCCAACCTTTCTCATCGACAAGCCTCAAAGACCCCCATGGAGCCCAACCGGCCTGTGGTTAAGCGAGACAGGTTTGTTTTAAGGGTTGAGTTTTGCCTCATTTTACGACCTTTCTTCCTTGCCACGGTTGTTAAGGGAATCCCTCCAGCGGATAAGTTAGTCCCCCCCCCCCCCAATTGGTTAAGGGAATCCGGCTTCCCTGTGGATTGCGCTCGTCAGAAGGTCTCAAAAGGGGATCACATCGACGGTCGTAAGTATGAACCCGTTGGGAAACATCTGAATTTTGATCCCATGTTTGGGGTGGGGGAGGAGGGGCTGCCACAAAGATCGTAAGTTGTGAAAAATGAGGGTAAGTCACTTTCCTCAGTGCGGTTGTAACTTTGGACGGTCACTAAACAGATCACTGTAAGTCCAGCACTGCCTGTACTCAAAAAGCAGTTGTTACAGTCATGAAACAATTTTTTTTTTGCTTGTGGTTTTAGTAGCTTCCCATTCCACACCCCTTTTTAAAAAATGCGTGTGAGTTCGTGCATGCCCGCATGAACAGGGCACATTGGCTCCAGACAGGAAATAAGGAAATAACTTTTTTGTGGGGAAAAAAAACCCAATTCTTTTTCTATGTGGAGCAGCCTGGCTCACCTTCTTTCTATAAAAGGATGGGATTAATCATCACCTCTCCCTTTTTTAAATTTCCGTGTTCTGTCTAATTCCCAATGAGATGCTCTCCGGGTATATTAAACTAAAATTCCCTGCATTGCCCTAGGGGGGTAGAAGCTGCCTAGTGCATTTGAAAGACCTCAAAGCACCAAAAGTTGATTTATTGGCCTGGCTTGAACGTGGCTTTTGATCTGGAATGTGTGAATCTAACTTTAAAAAAAAGAATAAAAAGTATAGCACCGTGTTTCTCAACCTTGGCAAACTTGGAAGAGGCGGGGACTTCAACTCCCAGAATTCCCCTAACCGTCGAATTTCTGGGAGTTGAAGTCCATATCTCTTCCAGTTGCCGAAGTTGAGAAACACTACCTTAATATTTGGCTAGAATAGAGATAGTCCTTTTTAGATTAGATTAGATTACCAATTGGAAGGGACCGTGTAGGCCCTCTAGTCCAACCCCACGCCCAAGCAGGAGATCCTACACCATTTCCCTACACCAGTCCAGTCTCTTGTTGAAAGCCTCCAGTGATGAAGCTCCCACAACTTCCGAAGGCAACTTCTGCTCCACTGGTTGATTGTTCTCACTGTCAGAAAATTCCTCCTTATTTCCAGGTTGAATCTCTCCTTGGTCAGTTTCCATCCATTGTTCCTTGTCTGGCCTTTGGGTGCTTTGGAAAATAGCTTGATCCCCTTCCTCCTCTCTGTGGCAGCCCCTCAAATATTGGAAGACTGCTGTCATGTCTCCCCTGGTCCTTCTCTTCACTAGACCAGCCATGCCCAGTTCCTGCAACCGTCCATTGTATGTTTTATCCTCCAGTCCTCTAATCATCTTTCTTGCTCTTCTCTGCACTTTTTCTAGACTTACTTTTTCTTCACTTCCAACAATTCATTTAGTCATTGTTACAATGGGACTGAAAAAAGTGATTACTTTTTTCCCACACTTCTGACCATTGCTGCCTCTCTGTGGTCAAATAATCAAATTTCAGATGCTTGGCCACTAACTCGTATTTATGATGGTTGCAGTGTCCCGGGGTTGTGTGATCCCTTTTTGTGACCGTCTGACAAGCCAAGCGAACGGGGAAGCCAGATTCACTTAATAGCCATGTTACGAACTTAGGAACTGCGGTGATTCACTTAACAACTTTGGCAACAGCAAGACGTAAAAGGGGGCCAGATTAACTTAACAAAATGTCTCACTTAGCGCCAGAAATGTTAGGATCATTTGTGCTCGTAAACTGAGGATTACCATATTTTTCGGAGTATAAGACGCTCCGGGCTATAAAACGCACTTACCTTTTTTGGGAAGGAAAACAAGAAAAAAAACTGCCTCCCAGCAATTTGTCTCCTTGCAGCAAACAGCCTGTTTTAGTTTCATTTTCGTTTTCAGCACAGCCTGATTAGCACAAGAAAAAAAAACCTGCCTCCCAGTAATTTACCTCCTTGCAGCAAGCGGCAGAGACCCGCGCAGCAACAGGCAATGGCAATCCCTGCAGCTTGAAACAGCTGATGATCGGGAGGCCGATCCAGCCGACTATCAAGTGCTTGGGCTAATCAGGCTGTGCTGAAGCTGAAACGGGCTGTTTGCTGCAAGGAGGTAAATTGCTGGGAGGCAGAGGCCAAAGGGTGGGGGCCGGCAGGGCTACATTCAGTGTATAAGACGCCCCCAAATTTTCACCCTCTTTTAGGGGGTGAAAAAGTGTGTCTTATACTCCAAAGAATACAGTAACTGTAAAGGATTACAATTCAGTCGGCTGAATCTTGTCTTCTCTCTTTTTTTTCTCCAGGGATGGAGGGCGACTTCCAGTTCCTCTTGTGCGACAGATGTCAGAGAGAAGCCAGGAATCCCAAACTCCTAGCCTGTTTGCATACCCTCTGCACGCAATGCCTTGAGGATAACAAGCCCATTGGGCAGTGCCCGGTGTGTGGCAGCCCCGTCCAGACCTCGGACACATTTCCACTTCAGGATAACTTGCTTTTCTCCAACCTCCAGGCCAAGCTGAACACCTACCAGAAGATCGTCAGCAATCAAGACCTGGTTTGCAATCTCTGCAAAGAAGGAGCAGAGTTTTGGTGCTCGGAGTGCTCAGAGTTCCTGTGCCTGAAGTGTTACGAAGCCCATCAGTGGTACTTGAAGCAGAAAAGCCACGAGACCCAACGGCTGGCCGACCTGAGGAAGGAGACGGCCCAGAGTTTTCTCGAAGGGGCGAGGAAGTCTTGTACCCTCTTTTGTGCTGAGCCCACCCACAACAACCAGGTCATAAGGTAAGGAGAGCCTGCAGGGACCGGCACTGATGATGTTATTTAGCTGGGTAATGAAATGTCTGCAAGAAAACCAATAGTTTTGGGCAGTGGTGAAATCCAATTTTTTTTTTTACTATCGGTTCGGTGGGCGTGGCTTGGTGGGTGTGGCTTGGTGGGCTGTCAGGGGAAGGATACTGCAAAATCTCCATTCCCACCCCACTCCTGGTGGAAGGATATTGCAAAATCCCCATTCCCTCCCCACTCCAGGGGAAGGATACTGCAAAATCCCCATTCCCACTCCAGTCCAGG
>WNWU01000059.1:1859364-1871016 GCA_012654045.1 Ptyas mucosa | reverse complement strand
TCCAGGGGAAGGATACTGCAAAATCCCCATTCCCACTCCAGTCCAGGGGAAGGATACTGCAAAATCTTTATTCCTTCCCAATCAGCTGGGACTCAGAAGGCAGAGAATAGATGGGGGTGGGGTCAGTCAGATACTGCAAAATCTCCATTCCTTCCCCACTCTGGGGCTAGCCAGAGGTGGTATTTGCCAGTTCTCCGAACTACTCAAAATTTCCACTACCGGTTTTCCAGAATCTGTCAGAACCTGCTGGATTTCATCCCTGGTTTTGGGGAAGTCCATCAGTCAAGCACAGGATATCAGGTGCCCAGGCAGTTGAAATGAATATAAAGGTTTATTGCAAGCTTAAGCTCTCTATGCTTAAGCTGGGGGTGTGTGTGTGGATGTGGTGGCTCAGTGGCTAAGACGCTGAGCTTGTCGATCAGAAGGTTGGCAGTTCAGTGGTTTGAATCCCTAGTACCGTGTAATGGAGTGAGCTCCCGTGACTTGTCCCACCTTCTGCCAATCTAGCAGTTCGAAAGCACGAAAAAAAATGCTAGAAAAATAGGGACCACCTTTGGTGGGAAGGTAACAGCATTCCATGCGCCTTTGGCGTTGAGTCATGCCGGCCACATGACCACGGAGACGTCTTTGGACAGCGCTGGCTCTTCGGCTTTGAAACGGAGATGAGCATCGCCCCCTAGAGTCGGGAACGACTAGCACGCATGTGCGAGGGGAACCTTTGCCTTTACTTTTAAGCTCTCTATGAGAATCTGAACTACTAACAGTCAAGGGAAATTAGCGGGAGATAAGAGTAGAAGGAATTCAAAGTGAGCTGGATTCAGATCTCTTGTGGGTGCGAAGAGACTCTAGACTACTGACGTGTTTGACCCCTCCCTCCTTTAGGCTCAGCCTGCTCGTGTTCTACCCCGTCATAAGTTGAAAAGAAATAGGCAATGCAACCCTTTTAACCCAGGAAAGGACAGAAGGGAGTCAGATCTCGTTTTAAAAACTGGTCTGCTTGTGCTTAACAGCATCTATTGTCGTGGCTGCCGCAAACCGCTCTGTTGCTGTTGTGCCCTGCTCGATGGAGAACATTACAACTCCAAGCTTTACAGTGACATCCGCGTGGAAATTGAGAACCGCAAGGAGGAACTGAGCAGGCTGAAGGAGGAGCTGGGGGAGAAGAAGAGGAGTTCTGAGACTACCCACAACAATGTTCACGAGCGACTGAAGAACCTGGAGAAGATCCGGAACAAGACCCGTGAGTTGATCCAGGAGAAGGTGGAGGACATGGTCCAGTGGATCCAGAAGAAGGGGGAGGACCTTTTGGAGAAAGTGGACCGGCAACTCTTCCAGGAGCAAGAAGAAGCCAAGAAGAAGCTGGAGTCCATGGAGCAGATCCTCAAGCGAATGAAGGCCGGCGAGCAGCTGGTGGAGAAGATGGACCTCTTTGCCTCCGACCAAGAGGTGATAGACATGCATCCCTTCATCAAGGAGTCCCTGGAGAGGCTCAAGAAAGAGAAGCTGCCCGTTTCCAGCTTTCGGATCCAAGTGGAGAACTTCGATGAGGTCCAAGGGGAGCTCCAAGCTCTGCTTAAGAGAGTCAAAGGAGAAGGTGAGAAGCTTTCAAAAATTGAGTTTTTTTGTGGTTCTTCCTTCTGGGATGGGGCAATGGTGTCTTAAACAAGAGGTGGAAGATCATGAAGGTCCGTATCTGTGTTATTGCTAGTCGCGAAGTCGTGTCTGACCCATTGCGACCCCATGGACAATGTTCCTCTAGGCTTTTCTGTCCTCTACCATCCTCTGGAGTCCATTTAAGTTCCATATCTGTACTTATGGCGTTTTTGATGGGGAACCCAGCTGGGCCCAGATCTTTAAAGCAGGGGTGTCCAACCTTGGCAACCTTTTAAGATCTGTGGACTTCAACTCCCAGAATTGAAGTCCACAAGAAAAGCAAGATGAGTAACACATGATGACTAGAGAAGTTTTGGATGCTACAGATTGTGTAAAGTTGTTTAGGAATTGGTACTGAACACCTGGTCTCTCAGTTGAAGGATTGAGATAGAACCTTAGGCAGTTGACTTCAACCCAAGCTTTGCTCACCTCAATCTACTCTTCATTCTCTATTCTCCTTGTAGATGCTTTTGGGTGTGCTGTTTCCACGCCCGGATCTTGCAGTTCCATGGTCAATTCGGTAAGCTTGATTTGGATGGATGTGGAAGTGGACCCTGGAATCAAAGATGGTGAGGTCCATTTGGTACTGGGCCTGGGTCTGGATCACAGGACGCTATTTCTTCCCCTATCCTGTAAGGTCCCTTCTGGCAATGGGAAGAAGGTTGATCAGGTAGATCACTGATGGATTTGCCCTTGATCAAAAAAGGTCTTTAACAAGGGCGAAACAGTTCTCCAAGTTGGGACAATAAGAATGTGCAATCTGTTGGCATCCATTTGGAGCTGCAGGTTCAGGAATGAGTGTGAACATGTCGCATTTTGGAGGCCAATCCAAAGATCTATCTTTTGGATCGGTGTTTCTCAATCCTGGGAACTTTTAAGATTTACAATGATTTTTTGCTGGAAACGGGATAGAACAGAACAGAATAAATTACAAATGGAATGGAATGGAATGGAATGGAATGGAATGGAATGGAATGGAATAGAATAGAATTACGGAATAGAATAGAATTACGGAATAGAATAGAATAGAATAGAATAGAATAGAATAGAATAGAATAGAATAGAATAGAATAGAATAGAATAGGTTGGAAGGGACCTTGTAAGTCATCAAGCCCAACTCACTGCCAATTGTTGAAAAACAAAGTCATAAAATCAGGTTAGTTCTGTGATGACCCCCTTAATGGCTGGCACAAATGACAACAGTAATTCTAGGTTCAATTAAGGTCATAATCAAAGGACTTCCTGTATAGCATTTCTCAAATATCTTTTCTCAGGAATATCACGTAGACCAGGTTCCTTCTCTCCATCTCTGTTAGCATTAAAGCTCGTTTTAATCTCTGTTTTTGTTACCGTTGCCTACAGGAAAGTCTGCAGAATGAGAAATCTCATGCCAAATCTCCCGGAATGAAAAAACAGAGGCCTACGTACACTGTCAGTATTGCCAAAACCTCACAGGGCTTTGTAAGTTTTGGTTATCTGCTGTCACTTTTCGTTGTTTCACCTGTTCAGATTTCTCTGCCGGTCAGTTTCAGCTTTTTTGGGGGGGAGGGGGGGGGAATTCCAATTTTATCACAGCAGAGGAAAAAGTCAGTAAAAATCACTGGATTTTCCTTGAAGCAGGCATAGAAACAAATCTACTCTGAAATTAGTTCTTCTTGACTTTGCTCCTAAGCTAAGCTAACATGTATTTGACCCTAAAAAGTTTCTTGCTCATTTCCCTCCCCCACCAAAAAAACCCACACTCGGTAGGTCTGACGGCAATAATGTTCATTTATTCACAGTTTTATTTCTTTCCCATCCATAGTGTAGCAATAGCACTCAGATTTGTATACCGCTTCACAGTGTTTTCCAGCCCTCTCTAAGCGGTTTACAGAGTCAGATCTTGCCCCCCCCCCCCCCCCCCCAAATCTGGGTCCTAATTTTACCGACTTTGGAAGGATGGAAGGCTGAGTCAACACTGAGCCGGTCAGGACTTCCGAACTTCAGACTGTGGGCAGAGTTAGCATGCAGTACTGCATTCTAACCACGGGGGTGGGGGGGGGGGAGGAAGGAAGGAAGGAAGGAAAAAAGGAAAATAGCAATAGCACTTATAACCCGCTTTAAGCGGTTTACAGAGTCAGCGTATTGCCCCCAACAATCCAAGTCCTCATTTTACTAACCTTGGAAGGATAGAAGTCCGAGTCAACCTTGAGCCAATCAGGATCGAACTCCTGGCAGTCAGCAGAATTAGCCTGCAGTCCTGCCTTCTAACCACTGCGCCACCAGGTCTTCGCTGTAAGCAGCGAAGCCTGTTCTGATAGGAGAGAAAATTCCTGTTCCACACACACTAGATAATTAGCACTGTTTTAAGGAGAAATTGGGGAGGTGGGCTTTATGACGGGACTCAAGACCTAGCCAATCAGGGATTGCGGATCCAGCTGGAATTCATTTATTGCTTGAGGATTCCCCCCACCCCCACCATTTCCTGTGTTATCTTTGCAAGCAGTGCTGCGAGAATAAAATAAAATAAATAAGCCAAAAATGCAATAGCATCCTTAGAAGATATTAACAATAATATGCAGCGGTATGCATTTAAAAGGTGAGTGAAATAAATTGCAGAGGAAATGTCATCCACATTTAGGCAGGGATTGTCGTGCTAGCCAGCTGAATCATCAATACAGGTAGTCCTTGAGTTGCAGCGGTTCATTTAGTGACCGTTGGAAGTTTCAACGGTGCTGGAAAAAGTGACCTATGACCGTTTTTCACACTTAACGACGGTTGCAGCATCCCCATGGTCACTCAATCAAAATGGCAACCGACTCGTGTTTATGATGGTTGCAATGTCCTGGGGTCACGCGAGCCCCTTTTGTGACCTCCTGGCCAGCCAAGTCCACGGGGAAGCCAGATTCACTTAACAACCATTTTACTAACAAATGCAAATGATTCGCTTAACAACTGTGAGGCCACAAAAGCCTTCACATGGAGCCAAACTCACTTAGCCCACAGCCTTGCTTAGCCAGAGAAATTGGGGGGGCTCCATTATGGTCATAAGCAAAGGACCACCTGAGCTTGCCACACAACCAGTTGTTGCTACACAACAGCGACTAGTTGTTGGGTGTGGGTCGGAGAAGGCCAGCTGTGTTTCTCTTCATTTTCATTTCATTTCATTTCATTAGATTTGTATACCGCCCTACTCCCGAAGGACTCAGGGCAGTGAACAGGCACGAGATAAAATACATCAATACAAAAGTTAAAACATAATTAAAACCAAATTAAACAATTTAGCCCGCGACAGTTAAAAATCCCAATAATTTAAAACGAATTAAAATTTCACTTTAGAAAATTTAAAGGATATTTAAAAGAAAATAGCTACAAAAACAGCTACAAAAACGTAGTTTGGCTCGATCCAACTCTGAGAAATCTCTCCCGATTCCGGATCGTAGACCACGTCGATGACCGATATCTCGCCCATCAAGCGACCGATTGCCCAGTTGGAGAAGTCCATCCAGGCTTCTCCCAAGATAATGAAGTTGGAAGAACATGAGTGCGACCCTCCTGAGGTCTCCGACCAGCAAGGCCAGGAGAATGTCTCCAGGTCTCGACGGCCTTCGTTTCGCGAATCGACTCCAGAGAACCAGTACAGAGAAGCTGGGAAATTGTTGGTGCTCGGAGAAGATTCCCCTCCTGCGATCTGTGAATCAGGTAGGTGGAGAAACAGGTTTTTGTTTTTGTTTTTTTAAAAAAACAAACACACAAACAAACAAACACAGGTTGCACGACAAGAAGACTTTTTCCAGAGGAGAGATAAAAAAAAAGATGAGAAGCAACTTAGAACTAAGGAGAAATTTCCGGACAGTGAGAACAATTAATCAGTGGGACAACTTGCCTCCAGAAGTTATGAATGCTCCAACACTGGAGGTTTTTAAGAAAAGATTGGACAACCAATTGTCTGAAATGGTGTAGGCCATGATGGCGAATGCAGAGCTCTCTCTGTGGGCATGCGCACCGTCGCCAGCTGGTCTTTGCGGGCGCCGGAAAGCCGGAAAACGGCTTGAAAACGGCTCGATAAATGGCCCCAAAATAGGCCATTTTGGGGCCGTTTTCAGACTGTTTTTCAGGCTGTTTGGGGGCTATTTTTTGGGCCAAAAACGTCTCCAAAAACGGACTGAAAATGGCCCCCCAAATGCCCAAAAAACAGGGATGTGCGTGCCAGCCAGCTGGTCTTTGAGTTTTCGGTGCTCTGGCATGCGCACGCACGCACACACGTACAGGTGTGTTCTGGTTTGCGCACTTGGTGCCAAAAAGATTCGCCATCACTGGTATAGGGTTTCCTACCTGAGCAGGGGGTTGGACTAGAAGACCTCCAAGGTCCTGAGGGGGAAGAGGGAATGGAGCTGGTGGAGAGAGAGAGAGACAGAGGTGGAGCCTGGGTTGTCCGTCAGCCCTCAGATGGAGAGTCAACAGCCCCCAGGTCTGGAGGTGGCTGATGAGGAAGAGGAGGAACAGCTGGGTCCAGTGCCTGACACTTGGATGCACAGAGGAGAGGAGAGCAGTGGAAATCTATGGGCCGGTCCTTGGAACAGAAGAGCCACTGCTGCTAGCGAAGCCCCACCCTAGCTCTGGGGATAAAAGGCAGGAGGCGGAGATGAATAGATGTGGCAGACAATTATTCATCTTCGGCCGGACAGACTTGTTATCCTGCGGTGAGAGAGAAACTTTTTGCCGGGGCTACTGGTGCTCCTAATAAAGGAATCTTTTGAGTTAACTTCAGAGGGTTTGTTGTGTTTGGGGAGCTGGGTCAGAACAGGTCCCTTCTGAGATGCTTTCTCCACTTCCATTCCTTCTGAGGGCCGAGTTTCCTCTTATCCAACCTTCGAGCTGCGGCTCTTCCTCCTGTCTCCCAAGGGAATTCTCACAGCCCTTTTCCCCAGCCTTGAACCCTCAAACGCTCCCTGCCTCCCAAGATGCTTAATAACAAAGTCTCGGGCTCGTTGTGTGGCATTCACACTTGTGTTTTTCTGCAGAGGTTGCCAGTATTGTGATCAGTAGCTCCGAAGACACCGAAGACGACGTCGTGGTGAGTGTGAAAAGGAGGTTCTTGTCGTTCAGGACTTGTGAGGCAGATAGTGCTCCTCAATTTGGCAGTTTGAAGAGGTATGGACTTCAACTTCCAGAATTCCTCGGTCTGCATGGAATTCTGGGAGTTGAAGTCCACACCTCTTCCAGTTGCCAAGTTTGAGATGACGATTGATTACGAAGACCTTCATGTATTTCATTGAATCCTTTGGTTCCTACGAAAAGCAGATGGATAACTAAGGGAACTTTTCGCCAAGGACATTTAGGATTGTATTCTTCAATCGGAGGAGCCTTTAACTGCTTTAACTTGGGCCAATGGAGCCTCCACATTTCCACTGCAGTCTACCTCAATTGTCAGTTGTCAAGGAACCAGTGCAGAGTGTAGGCCATGTGAGTTTCTTGGAGGCACCACATTGGTTATGGTTGCAAAAGGGAAGTTGGAGAGCCTTCCTTTCCTAAGCGGGTCCCTTTAGAAGTGTTGGGAGTAGATGACATGCTGGACTAGGAATTCTGGGAGCTGTAGTCTCAACAGCCCTTGAATTCTGGGAGATGTAGTCTCAACAGCCCTGGGATTCTGGGAGCTGTAGGCACAAGAGATCTGAGATTCTGGGAGCTGTAGTCTCAACGGCCCTGAAATTCTGGGAGCTGTAGTCTCAACAGCCCTGGGATTATGGGAGCTGTAGTCTCAACAGCCCTGGAATTCTGGGAGTTATGGTCACCTAGAATTTTGGGAGTTGTAGTTACAACACTAGGAAAGTCTGGGTGCTTTGTCGGTCTGATCCAGGAAAACCGGTTGAGATTTTTATGATGTTTTTTTTCCCCACCAGTAACCATCTGCTTGTTCCAGACTGGTTTCCAGTAAGTTGAGCCTGAGTTAGCAGCCACAGGTTGGGACGTACCATTGGCACTTTCCTCCTATGCTTCTTCTAATCACATCCCTGAAGAGTGAACAGCTGCCTCGGAGCACCAATTTCGAGCTGTTGTTTCCCTCCAGGGCCTTTTGCATCACGGAAAATGACTGTCTCTTTCTCCTTCCTTCCTTCCTTCCTTCCTTCTGCGCGGTTTTATGCAGCCTGTAATTATAAGCACTGAATCACGAATTGCTAATCTTCCCCAGATCCACAGGCTTTCCATGGGTGGCAGAATCAGGTGGGGGTTGCTGAACGAAGATGTTTTATCTCTCTACTGCACTCCTGGGCGTGTTCTGCTATCAGTTTCTTCCAAATAGCCTTGGGATATTTTTATTTTTGCCTGATTTATAGCTCAGTAACTAGAGAAAGTAAATTGCTTTCCACCTGCAGTCAGTGGGTTTGGCTTGCCTGGTTTTCTGATTATTCCCGAAAAGTTTGTATGTCGTACTTTTTTTTAAAGGACAAAGATGCTTCTTTGGGCTTCTTATATATTATTTCCTTATCTCTTGGGGGGGGGGGGATCCTCTCTGGTTGGAAGACAGACAACCAGCCTTGTAACTGCTGGCTAAAATAGAAATACAAATCCTGATGGCTTTTTAAATGGATCCAATGAACTCTGATGGAGATCCTCGATTCAAATGAGGTTGAATCTCTCAGTTTCAAAGTCTGGTCAGTTTCTCACTGGTTATTCCTGAATCCCTGCTGTCTCCTAGTCGTCGTGCTGTTAAAAGAGCCAGTAGCCAAAATACACTGGATTACCCCTAAAGAAACTGAAGAAGCTTGATTCTTAGAGTGACGTTGACAGCAAGGTGGGTGGCGAATAAAATTAACAAGTAAGATAAAATAAATTGTAAACCACAGTGTGTGCCCACTGCGAAAATGACATAGGACCGTGATGGCGAACCTATGGCACGCAGAGCCATATTGATGGGCACGTGAGCTCAGCTCCGGCGTGCATGCGCACGCTGACTAACTGATTTTGGGGCTTCTGGGGCCACTGGAAGTAGGGAAACAGGCTGTTTCCTGCCTGGGGGGTTGGGATAGGCCTGTTTTTCGCTCTCCCCAGGCTCCAGAGCCTTTCTAGGAGCCTGGGGAGGGCGAAAACAGCCTTTCCCACCCCCAGGAGGCCCTCCGGAAGCCGGAAACAGCCCATTTGCTGACTTTCAGTCCCACCGGAAGTTGGCAAATGGGCCGTTTCTGGCTTCCGGAGGGGTGGAGAAGGCCGTTTTTGCCCTCCCCAGGCTCCTAGAGAGGCTCTGGAGCCTGGAGAGAGCAAACAACGGGCCTACCGGGCCCACTGTGCCAAAAGTGTGGGGAGCGTAGGGGGGAGGTGCACAGGGGGCGGGGCGCATAGAATTATGGGTGTGGACGCATGCACGTGTGACACACACACCCCGCGCGCTCCCCTCGCTTTTGGCACACGATGGCAAAAAGCTTAGTCATCACCGACGTAGGATGTCACCACTCTGTTCATTAAAAGAACCGCATTAGAGTAATTTGCCCTCCCTAAGAAGCCTGAAGAAAGATGCAGCTATTTTAATGAACCAGCTTATGAATGTGCTGCGTTTTAAAGCAATCCCGTGGTTCCTCAAATTGAAATTGGGACTTTTGTTTGCCTGTCAGGCTAAACTAGCATTGGCTTAATCATGGGATCGGTGAATTAACAAGATGAGCTGGCTTCACGCAGTGCTTAATGCTCTGAGCCAGTTGTCTGTGGGTGGGCACTGCCTGGAATTTTTTTGTAAAAAAAAAAGGGGGGGGGATATAAATAAGTTAAATAACCAGGTTTTTACAAGCCACCGTGGCTAAATTCCCCCCAATATGCTAAGCCAAAACCAAATAAAGGACATCACGACTAGCCTGTGATTTGTGAAGTTTGCTTATATGGTGTTTGTGCGGTGTAAAGACAAGAAACAGCAGGTGGCAGTCTAACACAGGAAGAATTTATTTGCCTTCCTTTAGTTCCTTAAAAAAAGCAGAATATTTGTAGCTCAGGGTTGAAATGAAAGCTCCTTGGTGCTTCTTTGAGCTTGGTTGCCTTCTTGCAGATGTTTCATTACCAAACTAGACAGCATTATCAGTGCTAGAAGGGAGTGGAGTTTGCAGAGAGGAGGGGGACGACTGCGGGGTCCTTGGTGTTTCTTTGAGCTTGGCTGTTTTCTTGGAGACGTTTCAGTACCCAACTAGGGAACATCATCAGTGTTAGAAGGAAGAAGAGGAGGACCGTAGGGGTCTTTGGTGCTCTCTGAGCTTGCTTGTTTTCTTGCAGATGTTTCATTGCCCAACTAGATAACATCATCAGTGCTAGAAGGAGGAGGAGGAGGACTGTGGGTCCTTGTGCTCTCTGAGCTTGCTTGTTTTTTTTACAGACATTTCATTACCCGACTAGATAACATCATCAGTGCTAGAAGAGAGTGGGATTTGCAGAGAGGAGGAGGAGGACTGTGGGAACTCTAGAAAAAAGTGCAGAGAAGAGCAACCAGGATGATTAGGGGATTGGAGACTAAAACATGAAGAACGGTTGCAGGAACTGGGCCTGGCTAGTCTAGTGAAGAGAAGAACCAGGGGAGACATGATAGCATCTTCCAATATTTGAGGGGCTGCCACGGAGAGGAAGGGGGGGGGGTCAAGCTATTTTCCAAAGCCCCCGAAGGCCAGACAAGGAATAATGGATGGAAACTGAACAAGGAGAGATTCAACCTGGAAATAAGAAGAAATTTCCTGACAGTGAGAACAATCAACCCATGGAACAGAAGTTGCCTTCGGAAGTTGTGGGAGCTTCATTCCTGCAGGCTTTTGAGAAGAGACTGGACTGCCATCGGTCAGAAATGGTGTAGGATCTCCTGCTTGGGCGTGGGGTTGGACTACATGACCTACAAGGTCCCTTCTAACTCTGTTAATCTAATCTAATCTTAATATATATAAAAAAAACCTTGGTGCTCTCTGCGCTGGGCTATTTCCTTGCAGACGTTTCATTACCAAACTCGGTAACATCATCAGTAACCCTGAGGTTATGAAGTGAATCACACAGATGTTAAGCAAGGCTGGCTTTTTCTAGGGGCATTCCTTCTTAATGGGAAGGTCGCAAATTGTGATCACATGACCCCAGAACGCTGGAATCTTCATCAATAAATACACGCTGGTTGCCGGGTGCTCAAATTTTCTTCTCGTGACCCATGGGCATACAATGGATGTAGATCTGAGCACCCGTCATAAGTCGGTACTATCAACCTATTTGCTTTCATCCATGAGAAAACGGAGCAGAAATTGAGAGGCGTATCCGCATCGGCCAGGCGTGACGTACGAAAGCACAGCTGGGAAGTGTAAAACCTACATTTACAACTAAGGTTATTATAAATATTTGGAGGATATTCAGAGGCCGGGCCAAGAAAGTTTTTCTCGATGCCGTAATTGCTACCAGATCATTTGAGTGAAAGAAGGGGCGAGTGTTTTAAATTACCTGTAAAATAACAAGTTATCTTTCGGGGTGATAAATAGCACTGCCCAGTTTGAATGAAATCCCCCGAAATGGCAAGCTATATAATATTCAGCCTGCTCGATTTGCAGCGATTAATTATGTATCGCTTAATTTAAACGGTTCTCTGCGCGAGAGCCGGTGGCAGAGTAACGGCCCAGAAATCCACCGCGTTTATGAAAATTGATTTCACTCCTTCCACCTCCCCCTTTTCCCGAAGTAATGAAAGCCGAAGGGCAGAATTTAGGATTAATTTATGCTGCCTAATTTCAACGACATAAATTCTCGCCGTGAAGTTAGCTCGGAGAAGCGGTTAGCTTTTCTAACCGGCTTATGGTTCTAATCAAAACCCTTTATTCGAATATTGCGATGAGACCATAGCAACAAAAGTCAGCATCTTGCAAGCTATTGTTGGCCCAGAAAAAAGCTGCTGCCTGGGGTGTAACCAGTGGTGAAATCCAGTTTTTTTTTACTACTGGTTCTGTGGGCGTGGCTTGGTGGGCATGGCAGAGGAAGGATACTGCAAAATCCCCATTCCCTCCCCACTCCAGGGGAAGG
>WNWU01000059.1:1817859-1842753 GCA_012654045.1 Ptyas mucosa | reverse complement strand
TTATTTTATTTTATTTTATTTTATTTTATTTTATTTTATTTTATTTTCATTTTATTTTCATTTTATTTCTATAGCTGCCCATCTCAACAAGTGATTCGAGGCGGTGTACATCCTAAAACATACAAACCATTCAAATGATGAAAAGAGAACAAAATAAATATATCTTAAGAAGAGAACATCTGTAGTTCAGGGTTGAATTGTGCTGCTTCCTGAGCTTGGTGGTTTCCTTGCAGACCTTTCATTACCTAACTAGGTAACATCATCAGTGTGAGAAGGGAGTGGGGTATGTAGTAGAGTGGAGTAGGAAGAGGAAGGGGAAGAGAAGGGGGGACTGTGGGCTTCTTGGTGCTCTCTGAACTTGGTTGTTTTCTTGCAGATGTTTCATTACCCAACTAGGTTACATCATCAGTGTGAGAAGGGAGTGGGGTTTGCACAGGGGTGAAATATAAAATCTGTTACTACCGGTTCCGTGGGCGTGGCTTGGTGGAGGGGGGGTAATGTGATTGGGTGGACGTGGCCAACTTTTTTTTTTTAACTTTTCAAAGCATTTTTTCTAATGCTTTGAAAAGCCTCTCTGCTGATCAGGGAACTCATCTGGAATCGTCAGAGAGGCTCTTTAAAAAATGCCTCTCTGCCGATCAGACAACTCAGCTGGGATCGTCAGAGACTTTTCAAAGCATTTTTTTTACCACCTCTTCAGCCAAGAGGTTGCAGAAAAAAATGCTTTGAAAAGCCTCTGACGATCCCAGCTGAGCTGCGTGATCATCAGAGGTTGTTTGTTTTTTTAATTTTTAAAGGCATTTTTTCATTGGAAGAGGTTGTTCCTCTGGAGCTCCGGAGTCCGCACATCACTCCCCGATGGCCCTGGCCCCATCTCTGCCTCCGACGCAGAGCTCTCATCCGGGCTTTCCCCAGCCTCCAGGACTGGCCCATGTCCTTCCTCAGCCTCATCGCTGTCCGACTCCGCTGCCAGCTCCTCAGGCTGCTGGCGGACCACAACAACCAAGTTTTAAAAGTCGAAGATGGAGAAGGCCAAAGAGATGACCTCAATGTCTTCTCTAGCCTACCACATCTGCTGTCTGAGACACCCAAGAGATACACAACCTCACGCAGAGCCAACAGACTGTTTTCCCTTCCCACATAAGCTGAATTAGTTTTTGTAGTCATCTTACAAAAAAAAAGGAAAGAGGAGTAGGTGTTTTTTTTTAAAAAACGTATATGCTTTAGGATATATTGTCTAGGTTAAGAGACATTACTTCAGTCCGAAGCAGCCGGTGAGTCAGGTTAGTAGAGACGTTACTACTTCATCTGTTATTCATCGGGGAGACAGACTATCTCTCCTTAATTTACTCCTCCCCATCTGTGCTTTACAGCCTGGAGGAGACAGAAAACGTGTGAATTTTTAAGCGAATATGTACAAAGGAAGGGAAGAAAAAAATAATAATAAGAAAGCAGGAGTGAAAATCGGCCATGGAGTACGGATATCCTCTGAATCGACTCTGGGCAATTTTAAATTTAAGCGTCTGAGACTTTGCAAAGGAAAAGCCAACAGGTCATAGATTTTCTAATTATTGTTTTTTTTTATTATTATTTGATTTATATGCCGCCCTTCTCCGGAGACTCAGGGCGGCTTACAATGCGTTAAGCAATAGCCTTCCTACTTTTGAATATATTTATACAAAGTCAGCTTATTGCCCCCACAATCTGGGTCCTCATTTTACCTACCTTAGAAAGGGTTGTCTGTTTGTTTGTTTGTTTATTAGATTTATATTGCCACCTATTCGCCCATGGCGGCTCAAGGTGGCTTACAGAATATAAAAAAATACATTTAAAAAAATGAAAACTCGTTTAAAAAATTCAAATAAATTAATGTAATAAAATCACCCCTATTGGTGTTTATTGGTTCCAATATCTCAGGGGCTGCCCCAAAGAAGAGGGAGTCAAGCTATTCTCCAAAGCACCTGAAGGCAGGACAAGAACAATGGGTGGAAACTAATCAAGGAGAGAAGCAACTTAGAACTAAGGAGAAATTTCCTGACAGTGAGAACAATGAACCAGTGGAACAGCTTGCCACCAGAAGTTGTGGGTGCTCCAACACCGGATATTACAGTGATATAGGGCTTCCTGCTTGAGCAAGGGGTTGGACTAGAAGACCTCTAAAGTCCCTTCCAACTTTGTTATTCTATTATTTTGGTGTACGCACCACCTGAGCTGTTTGGCGAGAAGGGCGGCCACCCAAATCAATTAAGCAAACAAATACGCAAAAATCCATGCGCATTCTTGAGAGGAGGAGGGAAACTCAATCAACCGGAACCTTCTGTGGAAATCCAGAATATCAGGAATAAACTTTTAGGATGTCTTCTCCTTGAATGTCCTCCGTCAGAGACAACCCTGAGCAGTTCCTCCCCAGAAAGCACACTGCCTACCAGGGCCCCCTTTCCATTCAACCGAAAAAGCCAAACATTTCTTTCTTCTTTTTTTTTTTTTGGTGAGGCCTGCAAAAAATCAACTCCTCCCCACTCACCCCCCTTTGCTCCAACTCCCGCCAAACTGGAGGCAGGACTTTCTATTATTATTAATGTTTTTGGAATGCGTAGCTCTGTCCGTGCTCAGTACAATGTTTGTAGAGGTTTTCCTCCCGAAACATCGC
Source organism: Ptyas mucosa (assembly GCA_012654045.1). Lineage (NCBI taxonomy): Eukaryota > Metazoa > Chordata > Lepidosauria > Squamata > Colubridae > Ptyas > Ptyas mucosa. The sequence continues at coordinate 1,840,103 of WNWU01000059.1, read as the reverse complement.
AAGAGAGCAAACGGGACAGTTTGGAGAAAGGTAAAAAAAAAAAAAAAGAAAGAGAACAATATTCCTTTTCCTGTCTTAGGTTCAGGGACTTTGTCGTAAAAAGTGCTTATTTTCTGAGTGGGTGCTTTCCCGCCCGCTGCCGCCTCTCTGAAAGCTGGTTCTGGTTTTCTTCGGATTTCAGTTGCTCTCCCTTGCCGAGGGATGCTGCTTGAGGGCCAAGGATTGTGAAACTGGGAGAACGAAAACATCTGGGCTGATGGTGGGTTGTAGGTTTTCTTGCGTAGCGTACTTGAGGGAGGAGGGTAATGGCTGCAAAAATTGGAGGGAAGGAGTTAAGGAGCGGAAAGGGGACGAAATGAGATTTGCTTCTTTTTTGGGGGGGTTCTTTCTAGCAGAGAACGAAACCAAACTTTGTAAAGTTTGCCTAGAGAAGATTCCCAGGTTGTGATTCTTGATGGCTCCGATTAATGGCGAGAAATCAGCTGGATTTCAAGCGTGTTGAATCTGCCTCTCCAGAGATTTTGCCGTCAATTCCAGCTAACGCCAGTTATTCCGCTAAACTCAGTAGTGAAAAAATACTACAAGGAGAAGAGGTTCTCCTCCTTGGTCCTAACCTAGAGGGATGTTGAGGCCACCTTCCCCATCGTCCGTGGATGATCAGATGGGATGGATTCTCAGCACACCTGGGGAAAGGCAGCCTCTTAAATTATTCGTCGGTTTTGTGATCATTCTTACCAGCGGTGGGTTAGGATTATCTTACTACCGGTTCTCTGCACACACGCTCGCTCCCTTAGTGGACGTGTGAGCCCGGTTCGTACGTGCGCCCGCCTTCTGTGCATGCGCCCAGCCTTCCACGCATGTGCTTTGAGTGGGACTGGAAGTCGGCAAACCGGCTGTTTACGGCCTCTGGGGGGCCTCTGGGGTGGTGGGGAAGGCTGCTTTTGCCCTCCCCGGGCTCCTAGAAAGCCTCTGGAGCCTGGGGAGAGAGAAAAATGAGCCTACCGGGCCCACCGTGCCATCACGTGCCAAAGGCGGGGGGAGCACAGGGAGGTCACACGCGCATTGCGGGGGGCGGGATGCATAGAATTATGGGGGCGGGCACGCACGCGACCCCTCCATGCTCCCCCCACTTTTGGCACCCAAGGAAAAAAAGGTTAGCCATCACTGCCCTATCCCATTTCCAACAAATGATCCGTCCAATCTCTTCTTAAAAACCTCCAGTGTTAGAACCCCCACAACTTCTGCAGATAGCCTGAAGGTCATCCGGGGCAGCCCTACACAAAATATATTGCAGTAGGGTAGCCACGAATATCCGAAGGCTTGTCCAGTTAGTTCTACTTCTGGGCAAGAAGACTTCTTAAGCAGCAAAGTCCAGAGAAAACAATCCTGTTGCATTAGTGGCAACCAAAATGTGTGACTTGAATTCCAAGATGCGGTTAACAGAAAAAATATTCCAGAAGCTCTGAAATCCTGGCTTTACCGTCATCTGTTAGCTGCCGATTTCTACTCCCAAACTCCATGTGTTGGGATAAGCTCAGAATGAGGTTGCTGCCCTTGGGGAGTGTGAAAGAAGAGAGTGTTGGAAAGGTGTTGTGTTGAGGTGTTGATGATCTACAAGAAAATTCTTCTTTTAGACACAGTCATCCTTTTTATGGCAAGGCACATCTTCAGCTAGACAAATGCTAATTGGCCGGCGATATTTCTTCACAACAAAATTGTGAGATCAGGGTAGCAGTTCAACAAGATGACAAAAGAAGCACACACTCATTGGGAATAGATTACGGCACTGTTTCTCAGTCTTGGTGACGTTAAGATGTGTGGACTTCAATTCCCAGAATTTCCTGGCTGGGGAATTCTGGGAGTTGAAGTCCACACATCTTAAAGTTGCCAAGGTTGAGAAGCTGTGGTTTATGGGAATCATTTCTTGAGTTTATGCGTTTATAGCAGGGGTGAAATCCAGCAGGTTCGGACAGGTTCTGGAGAACCGGTAGCGGAAATTTTGAGTAGTTTGGAGAACCAGCAAATACCACCTCTGGCTGGCCCCAGAGTGGGGAGGGAATGGGGATTTTGCAGTATCCTTCCCCTGCTATGCCCACCAAGCCATGTCCACAGAACCACTAATAAAAAAAAATGGATTTCACCACTGGTTTATAGGGCTAAACCAGAGTCGGTTAATTAAGCAGCACAGGGTTGGATTCAGACAAAATGAGAGCAACATGGAAATAAACCTTATGATATGAGAACCTTAAAGTAGGAGAGCTGGTAGTGGAAATTATAAACTGGATGCTATGCTACTTAAGATTTATGTCTTGGCTTGCACTGTGGATGCAAGAGAGTTTATTTCGTAATAATTTTAAAATTGTGAGGATTTTTTCTTGATTAAAATTCAGTTGAAAGGTTGAAGGACATCCAGATAAGAAATAAATAGAAACCAGATTGATGTTTATGTATTTTTATAGGCAGTATCCCTTGCTAGCTGCAATATATTTTTGATGGCCATAGTTTTCTAACTATTATCACTTCATCCACTTCATTCATAAAGCCAATGCAATCCTAAATTGCATTAACAGAGGGATACAATCAAGATCAAGCGAGGTACTAATACCACTCTAAAAAGCCTTAGTAAGACCACACTTAGAGTACTGCATCTAGTTTGGTTACCACACCATAAAAAAGATGTTGAGACCCTAGAAAGAGTGCAGAGTAGAGCAACCAAGAGGATTAGAGGACCAGAGACTAAAATATACAATGAACGGTTGCAGGAACTGGGCCTGGCTAGTCTAGTGAAGAGAAGGTCCAGGGGAGACATGATAGCAGTCTTCCAATACTTGAGAGGCTGCCACAAAGAGGAGGGGGTCAAGCTTTTTTCCAAAGCACCTGAAGGCCAGTCAAGGAATAATGGATGGAAATTGATCAAGGAGAGATTCAACCTGGAAACAAGGAGAAATTTTCTGACAGTGAGAACAATCAACCCATGGAACAGAAGTTGCCTTCAGAAGTTGTGGGAGCTTTATCACTGGAGGCTTTCAGGAAGAAACTGGACTGCCATCTGTCAAAAATGGTGTAGGGTCTGCTTGGGTGGGGGGGTTGGACAAGATGAACTACAGGGCCCCTTCCAACTCTGTTAATCTGTAATCTGTCCAGTGTTGCTGGAGTGATTTTTTGCAGGCATGCAACACAAGTTGAGCATGAATTTGCTTTCACACACAATTGTTGGGCAGAAGTCTTGATACCAGATTTGTTAGACTACCAAACTTCAGGTTGGGTCTCTCCACTTGACAAAAGAAAGGCCCATCAGGTGGTGCCCTTGTTCAACCTCATAGGCCGATGGTTGGGTTAGATTAGATCTTAGAAGTATGGAAGGTAATCTCCACTGTTATTGTTTTGCAGCTAAATGAGAAGAAAACAATGGATCCCTTCACCTGCTTACTAACCGCATTGCTCTTTGTGGGGATCCAGAGCTGCCCAGAAGTGTGTCGTTGTGTTGCAAAGCAGAAATACGAGCGATATGTTGCAGACTGTTCTTATCAAGATCTCCAGGTGGTTCCTCAGGACTTCTCCTCCAACACCACCACCCTCACCCTGTCTGTCAACCACATTGCCATGCTGGGGGAAGGATCCTTTGCCAACATGACAAAACTACAAGGTTTGTGGCTCTCCTACAATGAAATTGGCACCATCGCTGAGGGTACCTTTGCTGTTTTGGTACACCTCCGAGCTCTTGATCTCAGTCACAATCAGATTATGAATTTCCCCTGGGCAGACCTATCCAACCTCACATCTCTGCAACTGCTGAAGCTCAGCAACAACCATCTGGAGAAGATCCCTCCAGAAGCCTTTCAGTCCCTTAAGGATCTTCGTTCTCTCTGGCTCAGTGACAATCGTCTGGCTACCCTCTCGGACGGGACCTTCAGTTCCATGCCTAAGTTAGCTCAGCTGCAAATCAACAACAACCCCTTTGACTGCACCTGTAAAATCTGGTGGTTGGATGGATGGATCCAGAGCACCTTGGTTTCAATTCCAGAGAAGAAGTCTGTTACATGTGCCACGCCGGAGAAACAGAAAGGCCTCGTTCTTGGGAGATCCTTGAAGTTAGACTGTGCCCTTCCGTCGGTGCAGTTGGTCTATCATTCCAGTTTGGGGGACAGTAAGTTGAAGGATGGGCTTACCCTTCAATTGCACTGCAATGCGGTGGGTAAACCCCCACCGAAGATCAGGTGGAAAATCCAGACAGTCGATCAACATGTGGCCATCGATGGGCCCAACGTTGAAAGAGAAGAGCATTTATTTCTAGATCCTGCAGGTTCCTCGCCGAGCAGAGGGCGCTTCCTGGTCTTCAAAAATGGATCCATGGCGGTCACCAAATTCAGCAAGGCCAGCGAAGGCATTTATACTTGCCAGGCCTATAATGATGTTGGCTCTCGTGAGGCTTTTGTCCACGTGGCTTTGGCCGGCTCTGAGAAGCCCACCACTTTCCTCAAGAACCATCTCCAAGCCAGCAAGAATCCAAACAAAAGTTGTGACATGAAAGAAGTCCTGACATCTGAAGAAAATATCAAGTTTGTCTATTTGACTCCTACCGTGCCCAAGACTGTTTGCAATGGAGGAACTCAACGCCAGTTGGGTTTCGGGAGTTTATTTCTCTTCTGCTTGCTTGCCCATTACAGCTAAGGCATTTGAAAATCTGGCATCGGGTAGAAAATCCGACTTCTTTCTGTAGGTATGGCCCATGGCAGCTTTTAGTTTAAGCAAAAGTTTCACACTTCTGTTTTAGATGAAGAATCTGGATTTGAACTGGGGCAGGATTCCCCATATTGTCGAGTAAGAAAAGAAATGGTTAGACAGGCAGACAATGAGAAAAAAGTTAAAAAAAAATACTGATAGGCAACCTTTGATTAGGTGAGTAGAAGCAGTCCAAAATCTTGCAAGGATTTGAAAGTCCAGAACTGTTTCTCAGGAGGTAGGGGGGAAAAAAATAGAGGGAGGGGAAAAAAGCATCTCTTGAGGATGCTTACCTTGACTGGGTTAAAATGGTGGAGAGATTTCAGATATATAAGCTCAACCTTATCAGATACAGAGTAGGACGAGAAAGTAGAATTTAAGAGTTTTTGGCATACAATTCTCAGTTCTCACCTGCCACAATTTAAATCTCGAACTGGAAATGATCCTTGGCTCCATTTGTTGAGAAAGGTATAATTTTTATTACTCTGTTTCCCTGAAAATAAGACCTCCCCTGATAATAAGCCCAATCAGGCTTTTGAGCACATGCGCTAAAATAAGCCTCCCCCCCAAAAATAAGCCCCCTCCTCCAATATTCAAACACAGACCTGGAATCAGGTAAGACGGCAAGAGGAGCCCCATCTTGCTCCATGTACCCCAAAATAATAAGATCTCCCCAAAAATAAGGCCAAGCACTTATTTCGGGGTTCAAAAAAAGAAATATAAGACAGGGTCTTTTTTTGGGGGAAACATGGTAGAGATCAAGTATATTGCAGTATTGCATAGCCAGAACGGGAGAATCGCATACCAAAATCCCTAAATTCTACTTTTCTCTCCCTTAACTGTCTCTCACTGCTCACCCCAGCATAACCAATCAGGTTTCAGGCAAGATGTTTTCATAATGATCAGTCCTAGCAGAGTTTGGTATGGAGCTCCCTCCTTCTTCCAGCCGGGTGACGTTGAGGCAGCATCTTAAGGAGACACAGCACTTACTTTCATTTCCCCGAGCTGTCCTCCTCTCCACAGTTCACGGGAGTCTGTCACCGCATAGCAGTGAAGCACAAGTGAAGCGTAAGGTGGCAGCTGACAGTCTCTTCCAAAACATCCTGAGGAGAAGCACGCAAGGGATGGTCTACACGTTCTCCAGATTGGGAAATGGAAAATCTAGCTACATTCTTCCAAGTCAAAGGTGTTTTTATTTCTGGAAGCCTCCTTCTATTCCTGCTCTCTGATCTTTTAAACAGGTGAGACCTGGAAAAGATCTTTTGCAGCAAACCAGAGGCTGTACAAGGACCAGACTACAAATACACATTTCTCTATCCAGTTTTATTTTTTTTTTAAAGTCCCAACATCATCAAAACAACCTCTCCATCAAATGCCTCCTTCCAGCATACGACGTACGACGGGCCAAGAGAGATGCCTCTGAAGGGCAGGAGAAGAAGAGAAAAGCACATCTTCTCTAAGAGACTGACAGTGAGGTTTCATTTATTATTCATCGTAGTAGAAATCAGGTTTCTGTATTCTTTAATTACTCTACGTTCACTAGGTGTGCGGAAGTCATCGAGCCAGCTCCTGAAATTGGAGCTGTTTTAAATTTAAAGGAGAATGGGTGGGAACCCTACTTGGTCAAGGTAAGAATGAGGAGAAGTAACTCCATAAACTAGACACAAAAGTCAAAAAGACACAACTATGTAAGGACTTTCTCAATATAACCTGTCAGAACTGGAGGGATTAAAAAGTCTGGGGCTTTTTTTTCTCTTGTGCATATATTTTGATCGTCCGGCTTCTTCTTCTTCTTTGTCTTCTCCTCCTCCTCCTCCATATTTATAATACAACTCTTTTAATTCCAGGAATGGCAGCTGCTCTGTTAAACATCTAGACAACCTGGAGTGGTGTATGTGGGAATTTAAACAAGATAAAAACAGCCTGCTCAATGCATTTATACAAATTCTCCATCTCAAATACCACCCACCGCTAACATTCAAAAAGAGCCCATTATGTACATTTGCAAAAACCCTCAAAATCCCCATTCTGGGGACCACTCCGGTCTCTGTTCTGCTTTTAACTTCTAAGCCTACCGTCCTTAGTTTTCTTTCTTGCCAAAAGTGAGCTCCCCAAGATTTAGGGTGCACCAAGCACTTCAAGGAGGGTTCGAAACCCAAGGTGTGTGAAGGGCAACATCGACAGGTTTTCCATGTTAAAAAACAAAACAAAACAGGAGGACACACACATCTAAGGAACGTCTTGTTATTATAGAGAGAAAAAGACCAGCTTTGGATCAATTTCAAAACTTTGCTTTCGGTTTCATGCCCATCAAGAGTTGTTTGTCCTGGGGTGGGGTGGGATAGGAAAGGAAAGGAGGACAACTAAGCCTCTTGTCATCTTCTAAAGTCTACAAACAGGTCAGGGTAGACGCAGAAGCCGGAAAGAAGAAGTTGAAGAACCCCAGATGAAAACTCATGATGGAATCCATCCATCATCTCCAGATGGGAGTCCATTGTTTCCAAGGAACCTTGCCGGTTCCATCAAGGCTTGGTGAGGTTGGCTTTGGTCCCGTTAGCTGTTGAATCCACGAGGGCCCCTTTGCGATAGGGCAGCAGGGAAGGGTTGTTGAGGAGGGTGTACGCCAGGCGCCATCGGACTCGGTTCTGTTGGCCCTTTGATGCTTTGGGTGCTGAATTGGTGGTCTTCATGAGTTTGATTCCTGTTGAGGAGGGAAAAAAAATCAGGTTAAAACCGGTGGTCTTCAAAGATTGTGTGGGGGTCAGCTTGAAGATAATCAGGAAAGGCATTCAGAAGAAGTCGAGGGAGAAGTAGGGAGTGTCATTCAATAAGTTTGTTTCATGCAATCTGATATATTGCTGGGGGAAGTGAGACAATCAAGAATAAGCAAGCATTGTCATTGCTTGTTGAATTCCTTCTCAAGATTGATCATCAAATTTCTTCTAAGCAGATGTTGCCTTGCTCTGCTCTGTTTTGAGTTTCACATTAGAATAATAGAGTTGGAAGGGACCTTGGAGATCTTCTAGTCCAACCTCCTGCTTAGGCAGGAAACCCTACACCACTTCAGACAAATGGTTATCCAACATCTTCTTAAAACCTCCAGTGTTTGAGCATTTACTACTTCTGGAGGCAAGTTGTTCCACTGATGAATTGTTCTCACTGTCAGGAAATTTCTCCTTAGTTCTAGGTTCCTTCTCTCCTTGATGAGTTTCCACCCATTGCTTCTTGTCCTGCCCTCAAGGGCTTTGGAGAATAGGTTGACTCCCTCTTCTTTGGGGCAGCCCGTGAGATGGGAGGGGAGGGGCAAGGTGGGCGGGGTCAGCCAGTCCTTGGAACAACCGGTTCAGCAAGCCAGATTAAAATTAACATCCAGTTTGCCCAAACTGGTCTGAACCGGCTGAATCCCACCCCTGCTATCGCAGCTTTCTACTCATTCTGTTCCTGGACTCGATCCTCAGATGATCTCTTACCTTCTTCTGCATCTCTGAGCTGGAGGGTCTGCATATTTTGGGCGCCATGCCAACGGAGAAGCAAGAGGCAAAAGGCTTTCATTGCTGGGTGTGATTGGCTGACTTCGATTTTCAAATATTGGCAGTAGGTACGGTAGCCTGCAAGAAAGAGATTTTCACAAGGGGGAAAAAAAAACCCCAAGAAAATCCAGTTGCCTTTTGAGAAAAGCATCTTTGGGGCAACCATGACCTGTAGATTGGACTCTCTCCATAGACATTTTGCATTAGCTCACAACCAGCGGTGAAATCTGGCTGGATCTATCCAGCTCGCACAAACCGGTAGTGCCGGAGGCAGGAGGGTCCGCCCACCTGCCGGGACATCATTATATCCTGTTTTTGACCCTCTCTACATGTGCAGCAGGCTCTGTGCATGCGCAGCAGAGGCGCACTTGCTCCCATTCCCGAACTGGTAGCGAAGGTAAGTGCATTTCACCGCTGGTCACAACCAAACAAATCTCCAGGGGCTTCAAATGACCGTCCCAAAGGTGCTTTTTCAAGAGGCAACTGGACTTTCTGGTTTTTCCTTGAAGACGTTTCACTTCTCATCCAAGAAGCTTCTTCGGTTCTTCTTCTTCAGGGCAAGTCCAGTTGCCTCTTGAAAAAGCACCTTTGGGACAACCATGACCTGGATGATTGAGAATCTCCACAGCAGGGGCGGGTTTCAAAACCTATCGCTACCAGTTCGCTCGTGGGCGTGAGCGTGCTCGCGCCCAAGTGTGACGCTTCTGCAACGCTTCTGCAACACTTCAGCGACACTTCTGCGACACTTCTGTGCATGCAGAACCATCCGGGCAGATTGATGGAGCCTCCCGCCGCTACCAGTTTGCCAGATCCGAGGCAAACTGGTAGCAACCCATCCCTGTTCCATAGGCTTCATATAACATATGAACGGATATCTCTGCATAAATGAACAAAAGGGAAGGATGCAACCAGGACAACAGGAGCTGGTTTTAGGAGGGAAGGGTCTTGTATTCCTTACCTGGATCAAAACCTTCCACCCCACGGCTCAGCAGACTCCCATCCAACTGGCACAAATGTACAATATTATAAAGACCCGAGATCACGATTCTCCAGATTCCTGCCATTAAACCCAGGAGCACATTGACGGGGAAAAACATGTATGTCACAATGTAAAACGCTCGCCTGCATAAGAGGGAAGCAGAGACGGTCACGAGTAAAGCACACAAACGCACACACCGACGTACACACCTGACTGCAGCAATATCATAATAAACGTCCAGGTAACCTCAAAGGCCAATGATGAGGGCTCTCCATATTACCTCATTTTTCTATGATGAATGGTTTTCAATAATCACCTGTTGGTCAGCTCTCTGGGCAGATGGTCCCGTTCCAGAAAGTAATAGCGGACCAGCAGATTCTGGACAATGAATGACACAACCAAGGTCAACCAGAAGGGCCTAGGAAAAACCAAAATCACCCATCATCCAAATGAATGAATGTCCAATTTTACTGAAAGCAACAATTTGGGGGATAGAGTAATGGTTCTAATCATCACATTCGAAGCTAGCGTGATGTCGGGGAAAACAATGGTCATCTAGACTCAACGACTGCATAAAGAAACATTAAAGAGATACTGCCAAGCTTGGCGGTTTTTGGTTCAGGGAGATAGGTGGATAGTTCAATAGATGGGTTGGGACCAGGGGTGGGGCTGCTGAGGGTTTGCAGGGGTTCAGGAGAATCTCTAGCTAAGATTCTGTGCAGTTCAGAGAACCCACCCAAATCCCACTCCTGGCTGGCCCCACCCACCCCACCCCACCCCTCCCAGGAGTCCCCGCATGGCCCGTTTTGGATGCAGGTAAGTGCAAAGTGCAGGAGGAAGCTCAGGGAGGGCGAAAAATGGGCCTACCAGAAGTTCAGAAAGGCCAGAAACAGGCCTGTTTCCGGCCTCCAGAGGGTCTCCGGAGCCCGGGGAGACCGTTTTTGCCCTCCCGGAGGCTTGAGGAAAGTCTATGGAGCCCGGGGAGGGCAAAAATGATCCTCCCCACCATGGTGCAGGAGGCTGACTAGGCCACGGCCACCATGGCCACCCCCTCCCCCAGCAACCCAGGCACAGAACCCCTTGCTAAAATTTTTGAAGTCCACCCTGGTTGGGACCTCTTAAAGTACATAAGGGCCTGGTCTAGCAGATGAATCACATTATACCTTCCAAGTTTGGGTCTTACCACAAGTTTAGCACAATTTTGAAAAGATGCATGTTGCTTCCGGACTGCAGTGGGACAACTATCAGGAAGGCGAAACACACGATGCAAATGAAGAAGACAATGTGTTGGATGAGCAGAGCTGGGACAGAGACAAAAAGGGCCCGTGGGTTGCAAGGAAGATCACAGATGGACATCAGTTCTAACCTTGGGACCGCCATCGCCTCTTCCCAGCCGCACCCTTTCCACTCTTTGGCCCAGAAGGCGGAGTATAAGGTCGGGGAAATAATAAAGACTCCCTCATGTCAAATTCGACTCCTAGTGGACATGAAGACACATCCGTGCAGTTTTCTTGGCAACAGTATGGATGTGGTTGGTCATGACTTTTTTCCAGGACGTTCTTTTCAACTTGCTACTCTTTACTCCCACCTTGTAAGGTGTGATTAGGGCTCCTCAGTTACCTAGGCAGGCAAAGGATATCTGGAACCCCGTGAATTGCATCCAGCATACGAGAGATTGCTGGGAAGGTTGGAGTTTACAACGACGATGGAAAATGTTTTCAACAGCCCCTCGGTAGAGACGCTGGAGATTAGTTCTGAAACACAGGAAGGACATGTGATCAGGAGGAGAAGAAGCAGGAGGAGGAGGAGAAGAAGAGGAGGAGGAGGAGGAAAAGGAGAGGGAGAGGGAGGAGGACGAGGAGGAGGAAGAGGGAGAAGGAGAGGGAGAAGGAGGAGGAGGAGAAGAGGGAGGAGGAGATAGAGGAGGAGGAGGAGGAAAAGGAGAGGGAGGAGGAGGAGGAGGAGGAGGAGGAAGAAGATGGAAAAGGAGAGGGAGAAGGAGGGGGAGATAGAGGAGGAGGAGTTGGTTTGGACCTTTGAACCCTGGGAAGAGGTCTCACCTATGGTTTCCCAAGGACTTCATTAACATGCAGAAGGTCACCAGGCAGGAGAGGACCAGGGACGAGATGAAGCACACTGCAAAACAAGAATGGGCAGAGAGGGATTCAGAAAAAGGCTGCAGGATTCCTAAAAGATTGCACCTTTTTCACAAGGCCGAAACAAAACCCACCCGGATCCCAGTCAGGATCAGGCAAAAGAGGTGCAAATGTATATTCTACACCTGATCTACAGCAGCTATAGCTTCTAAATACTTTCTCTAAATATGTGTTTTCGCTTCTCTTTTTAATCTCCCAGAACCAGCAGAGTTCTCTTCTTCAGCCTCTCTGTGTCCACCACAGAATCTGCCCAGGGATTACTTTAGCTGGAAGTAACAGGAACCACAGAGCCATTGTGTGTTGTTGGGTTTGAAGCAGTGGTGGGTTTCACTTATCTTTGCTACCGGTTGTTGTGGTCCGCCAGCAGCCTGTGGAGCTGGCAGTGGAGTCGGACAGCGATGAGGCTGAGGAAGAACATGGGCCAGTCCTGGAGGCTGGGGAAGGCCCGGATGAGGGCTCTGCGTCAGAGGCAGAGATGAGGCCAGGGCCATCGGGAGCGAGGTGCAGACTCCAGAGCCTCCAGAGACTGATAGGAGTGAGGCAGAGGAACAGGAGGAGCCTGTTCCTAATGCACGCATAAAAAGAGCTGCCAGAAAGCAAGAGCAGCTCAAGCAAAGAGGACAACTCGGGAGTAGGGCCAAGAGATGATTGGCTCCTCCCATAAAGCTTAAAACAGACCAGCAACGGAGTTTGGGCTTTGCCGGAAAACAACGTTGGTAGCTTCGTCGTCTTCTTCGTCTATGTCTTGTATTTATTTTTGTATCTGTGACTTCTGAACATTTGCCAAGAAAGGCCTTTGGCAGTTTGCCTAATTGGACCAAGGTTTGCGATAGGACTGAGGAATTTGTGGTTGAGAGGAATTTGCTTTAATTTAGATGAACGACGCTGGGAATGAAGTAATTCTCAGATGTTCGAATAAAGTTTGTTTGTTTTTTCACGGACTGATTTTCTTACTACTGGTTTGCTTGTGCATGGACCACTTCTGCGCATGAGCAGAGCGTATTTGATGACATCTGGGCAGGTAGGCGGAGCCTCCTGCCGCTGCTACTATCGGTTCGTGTGAATTGGGGCAAACCGGTAGCAACCGACCCATAAGCCCAAAGGGCCGCCTGGGGGAGAGGGAAGGGGAGGTTGAAGGTGATATAGACTAACCTCCCTTTGATTTTTATCTCGCCGGAGGTCCTTCTCAACTGAGGGGGGGGGCAGCCTGTCAGCCCTGAAGCCATTTTGGGAGCATCTTCTCAGGGGTTGCCAAGGCAAGGCCGGTTGGAGCTGTGGCAACGTGAGGTGGGGGCGATAGAGATAGCTGGGGGGGGATGTGTAGCCAAAATAAAATTCTTTCCCGTGGGAGCCAAGGACGCTCTACCAGGGGCTCAAGCGGTGTGGACAAAAGCCAGCTGAAGTTGGGACTGCGACCTGATTGGACCATGTGATGGACATGTGACCTGGGGGAGTGAACTTTGGGTTTTGATTTGGGTGGTATTTGCTGGTTCTTCAAACTACCCAAAATTTCTGCTACTGGTTCTTCGAACTGCTCAAAATTTCCACTACCGGTTCTCCAGAACCTGCTGGATTTCACCCCGGTCCGTTACTTGGAACCCTGAGAATCTCCCTGTCTTACCAGGTCACCTACTCCACGCACACCTGGTCCTCTGAAGCCTTTATGAGTGCAAACATCAGCTGATCTTTCTGCTGTCTCTCGGTACTGCTTGTTTCTTACAATCTGCCTCAACCTTTGACAGTTTCCTGATGACATTCTTTTTTTAAAAAAAAAAAAAACATCCCACGCATCTTGGACCTTAAAATTCCAGGAAGTTTTGCAGACCGTGAAACATCTCTGAAATTTATTCTATTTTCTCCAGGGACTTGTAAAAAATGCCTTGGCTCCCATGTTCAGTTTAGCCTCGGTCCAGACATCTATTTTAAGGCCTGGCTAACTAAAGCCCCATCTTTCACAGGAAGAAACAGGCACTCGTTCAGATTTCCAAAAAAAAAAGCACATGCTTGCCAACATATGTTAAATATTAAAGACGTAGGAAACCCTGATTCAGACCTCTGATTTGAAGGCAACTTGACTGAGTCACCCATTCATTTGAGCGGAATTGCGGAATCAAATTGCAGAATCAAATTGCCACAGCATCACTCTAAATTGCTGTATTTCTCTCCTTGATGAGTTTCCGCCCATTGCTTCTTGTTCTGCCCTCAGGTGCTTTGGAGAACAGCTTGACTCCTTCTTTTTTGTGGCAACCTCTGAGATATTGGAACACTGCTATCCTGTCTCCCCTGGTCCTTCTTTTCATCAAACTAGACATACCCAATTCCCACAACTGTTCTTCATATGTTTTAGCCTCCATTCCCCTAATCCTCTTTGTTGCTCTTCTCTGCACTCTTTCCAGAGTCTCAACATCTTTTTTATATCGTGGCGACCAAAACTGGATGCATTATTCCAAGTGTGGCCTTACCAAGGCATTATAAAGTGGTATTAACACTTTGCATGATCTTGATTCTCTCCCTCTGTTGATGTAGCCTAGAACTGTGTTGGCTTTTTTGGCAGCTGCTGCACACGGCTGGCTCACATTTAAGTGATTGTCCACTAGGACTCCAAGATCCCTCTCACAGTTACTACTCTTGAGCGAGGTACCACATATGCTGTCCCTGTGCATTTTGGTTTTCTTGCCTAAATATATTTCCTGGAGTTCCTGGACTTAAATCTTGCATTTTGCAAAAACCCTCTTGATTCTAGCTGAAGTTGGCCAAACGCTGTAATGGACAATGTTGTCCAAGGTGTGAAGAAACATACCTTCCAGTGACCAGATGTAGTGCTTAGCTGTTGCCAACTCTTTGTCTCCGGGAATATTGGCAGGCTTTTCAGAAGGAATGAGTCCAAATTGAACAAAGAGCGCGGTCATTTCTTTTGTCATCCCAGCTCTTATGATCTGGATGTTGGGGATGAAGGATGCAAGTAGAAGAAGGGACACCTGCAAATCAGGAGAACACAGATGAGGCTGGTCCTACCACAGGTGGACAGGTTGAAAAGAAACTCTGGTGTACCTTACCTGGTAGACAGCTAGCACAGCCATGGCTAGAGAGAGGGCCAGCTTCAGTGGGATCTGGAAACCTGCAATCACAAAACCATGGCTAATATATCAAGAAGCATATTCTGATTGGTAGAACATGAGCCCCTGGTCTTTCAAACACTTGCTAGCTAAATTTTGCCCATTGGGGATGTTGTTAGGGTTAGCGAGACTTGAGGTACAACAGACCAGGGGTGAAATCCAGCAGGTTCTGATAGGTTCTGGAGAACCGGTAGCGGAAATTTTGAGCAGTTTGGAGAACAAGCAAATATCACCTCTGGCTGGCCCCAAAGTGGGGTGGGAATGGGGATTTTGCAGTATCCTTCCCCTGCCTTCCCCACTAAGCAACGCCCACCAAGCCACACCAGTAATACAAAAAGTTTGGATTTCACCACCGCAACAGACCCAGATGAGTTCAATACATGGATTGTGTCAGTGGTGAAATCTGAACCGGTTTGCTACCTGTTCGCTGGCCGTGCATGTGCCGTGCGCGCCAAAAGGAGGCTTGGGAAGGTAACTCGAACAGCGAGGTGGGGTGGGGGGATCAGCTGGGCTGCATGATTTAACTTTGCTAGAAAGCAGGATTTCCTGCTTTCTAGCAAAACTAAACCGCGCCGCACAGCTGATCGTCGGAAATACCTACAGGTTCATTGGAACCAGTAATTTTTATCACTACCAGTTTGCCCGAATCAGAGTGAACCGGTAGCATTTCACCCCTGGATTGTGTTGAAAAACAGGCCCATAATGACAGAAGGAGAAAGTCGAGAAAGAGATATAGAACTTCTCGGCAACTCCTTGCTCCAGAACGCATGTGGCCGTCACGAAGATGTAGATGTTCTGCAGATCTTTCCAGAACAACCACCAAACTAGAGTGGCAGTGAAAAAAACCCACAACAAGCTACACTAAGCCCTTCCAATATCTTCTAAGAACCTACTGGAAAAGAATATATTATATATATATATATAATTAAATGCAGTACCTTCTTGGGGTATGTAGACAAATGTACGCAGGTAGGATTGGAGGCTCGAACGCACGCTCGGCTTTACTCCGTTGATGCTGAAAGAAGAAGTTCAGAAGAGCTTCCATAAATGCAACGCTGGTCTTCAACAACCCTTGTTTTTGGGACGCTCCAGTTCTTGGGGGACTCAAATGGAGGCCTCACCTTTTCCTGGGTGTTCTTTTAGCCAGGATATGCTTCAAGTATTCTTCATAATAGCTACTTCCAGGATCCTTCAAGCAAACAAGGAAGCATTCAACATGAGATTCCAATAATTGGGGGGAGGGGGGGCGGCTTCGCTAAATCCATGAAATCCATACTCTTCCCCTTCCAGATGTTCCATCTCCCCTCCCCTCCATTTTTTTAAAAGGCAGAACTGCCTAGTTGAGAATGCTAGTTGCAAAAGATTAGCAGATCCACAGAAGAGAATGTGTACATCTCAGGATTGGTGGTCTCTCAGCTCGCTTGTTTTCTTGCGGACGTTTCATGACCCAGCTACTGTATTTTTCAGCATATAAGATGCACCTTAGTTTTTGGGGAGGAAAATAAGAAAACAGCTGATTGGCAGGTGGATCGGCCTCCCGGAATGCCCCCAATCAGCTGTTCGCAGAGGTGAATTTTAGCAACAGGTTCCTTGGTTGTGAGCTCTGTGCCTTGCTTTTTTTTCTGCCTCTGAAACTTCTGAAACTCTGTTTCAGAAAAAACTTTTTTTCCTGCCTCTGAAAGCCTCCGAAACAGCTTCAGAGCTTTTTTCCCTTTGAAGCTCTGTTTTGGAGGCTTTTTTTTTCTGAAGCTCTGTTTGGGTTTTTTTTTTCTGAAGCTCTGTTTGGGGGCTTCTTTTCTGAAGCTTCGTTTCTGATGCTTTTTTCAGCTTCTGAAACCTCCGATTGAGAAGCTGGGCAGGGCTATATTCAGACTATAAGACGCACCCAGATTTTCACCCTCTTTTTTGGGGGGGAAAAGGTGCATCTTATACTCCGAAAAATACGGTAGGTATCCTCATCAGTATGAGTGAGTGTGGGGTTTGTTTCCTGTTTATATTCAGTAGCTTGCCCTGTGCCCAGCACCCAAGAACAAATACCCAGAGAAGCAGGGATTAACATCAGACAATCAACCAACCAGAAAACAATACCCTAATTAAGAGGAAACCATATACCCCACCAACACTGAAAGAAGAAGCCACTATATATTAACAGGGAACAAGTCACACTCGGTAGCACTGAAGAAGTTATCTAGTTGGGCAATGAAACGTCTGCGAGCCGCCTTGAGTCTTCGGAGAAAGGCGGCATACAAGTTGAACAAATAAATAAATAAAATAAATAAATAAATAAACAACCCTGGCCACCAAGGATTTAAACTTAGAAGAACTTATGACTCAGAATATCTTTATTGTCACTTTAAATGTACGCTAATCGGCATCCATTAAAATGAAATTTCATTGCATAAATGGTTATTCTACCCTGACAAGGTTGCAAAGCTGCGTTTCCCGGTCTTTTCTCCTGCATTCTCCCTGTGATTTATTTTTTTTTTTTTAGCAATAAATAAACTGAAAGAAATAGGCCTGATTCGTGCCACCCCTTAAAAATGTCTCTCATAATCTCCATCTGCTCTGCGAGCCGTAATAACAGTTGCAAAGGTGCTAATTACATGGCTGCGCAGATGCCCGACCACATCTGGTGTGAAAGAAGAAGAAGAACGGCACTGTCATTCTGAGAATTGTGAGGAAAAGAGAAAAGACTGGGCACACAATGAGAAATATCTCTCTCTCTCTCTCTCTCTCTCTCTCTCTCTCTCTCTCCCTCTCCCTCTCCCTCTCTCTCTCTCCCCCTCCCTTATATCTCCCTCCTTTCCATCTCCCTTCCTCCCTTCCATCTCCTTTCCTCCCTCCCTCCCATCTCCCTTCCTTCCTCCCTCCTTCCCTCCCTCCCTTCCATCTTCCTCCCTTTCTTCCTCCCTCCCTCCCTCCCTTCTTTCCTCCCTCTCTCCCTCCCATCATCCTTCCTTCCTTCCATCTTCCTTCCTTCCTTATTCCCTCCCTCCCTTCCATCTTCCTTCCTTCCTCCCTTTCATCTCCCTCCCTCCCTTCCATCTCCCTCCCTCCCTCCTTTTCATCTCCCTCCCTTCCATCTCCGTTCCTTCCTCCCTCCCTCCCTTCCATCTCCGTTCCTTCCTTCCTTCCTCCCTCCCTCCCTCCCTCTCTCCCATCCATGTCCCTTCCTTCCTTCTTCCCTCCCTCCCTCCCTTCCATCTCCCTCCTTCTCTCTCCCCCTTCTTTTCATCTCAGGGTTGTATAAACGGTTGGATTTGGTGAAATCCAAAAACCACATGCCAACTTCCAGCCAAAGGCACCAAAAGCATTTCTCTGACTACTATTGGTTTGCAAAGCAGGGATTTCTTACACAACAGTCAGAGTTGTGCCAACAGCCTGATTTTTTTAATACAACTGTACAATAAGGCATCAGTTCTCCTCTGAACGAGGGATATTAAGACTCAAATCTTCTTGGGCTGAGAGGTCGGGTTGACACAAATAAATCAACGAGAGGCCATTAGGGGAAAAAAGCAGATTTTTAAAAAAAGGAAAAACCACAGCTCTCTCTCTCTCCTACATTTTGGATGTATTTCATACAGGTAGTCCTCGACTTACAACCATTTGGTTAGTGATGATTTGATGTTACAACGGCAGTGAAAAAAGTGAATTGTGACCGTTTTTCACACTTATGACCATCGCGGCACCTCATTCAGGCTGGACCTTGGATCCTTTTGGGCCGGAGAGAATTTTAAAAGCCTCCTTTTCCTAGTTGAACTTTCCTTGAGCAATACAAGTGGAGGGCAAAACCTTCCACTTACACCAGTCCGCTTAGTGACCGTTCAAAATTACAACGTCACCGAAAAAAAAAGGGAACCTATGACCGGTTATCACAGTAATGACCGTTGCATCTGACCACAGCCAACTGACTCATACTTATGACCGTTTCAGTGTCTCCCAAGGTCACGCAATTCCCTTTTTGTGACCTTCCGACAAGCAAAGCCAACGGGGAAGCCAGATTTACTTAATAACCGTGTTACTAATTTAATAGCGGCAGGGATTCACTTAACCAATGTGGCGAGAAAAGTCATAAAATGGGCCAGAACTCACTTAACAAATGCCTCACTTAATAACGTAAAATATGGGGCTAAATTGTGATCGTAAGTTGAGGATTACCTGTATTTAAGAATGGGAAAGGTAAAGGTAGAGGTTCCCCTCACACATATGTGCTAGTCGTTCCCGACTCTAGGGGGCGGTGCTCATCTCCGTTTCAAAGCCGAAGAGCCAGCACTGTCCGAAGATGTCTCCGTGGTCATATGGCCGGCATGACTCAACACCAAAGGCACACGGAATGCTGTTCCCTTCCCACCAAAGGTGGTCCCTATTTTTCTATTGGCATTTTTTACATGCTTTCGAACTGCTAGGTTGGCAGAAGCTGGGATAAGGAATGGGAGCTCACCCCGTTACGCAGCACTAGGGATTTGAACCGCTGAACTGCCGACCTTTCGATCGAGAAGCCACAATCTTAGCCACTGAGCCACCGTGTCCCGCATAAGAATGGGAAAACCCTCTACTAAATCAATCGGGGGAAATGATAGCCGACGTGGCTTATTGTCACCTCCTTTTGAGCTGGAGAGGGGCGATGTCAAGATGGGTTACCTTCTCTGCCGCCATCTTGGCGCTTCCTTTGAAGCTCTGGACCAGTTTCATGGGGTACCAAAGGCTCAGCATGGCGAGGCCCAGAATGATAGGCAGGTAAGAAAGCAGGGAATAATATCTGTAGATCTGAGAAGAAAGGAAAAGGAAAAAGACAGAATAAAGTGGCTACCATTGAGGATCGAGGAGATGAATGGCATTTCAGCCATAATCCCTCAATGGCTAATATTACGCTGGGGAGTTTCCAGACCCAGGGATTGTGGTTTATGGACCAAAACTCTTTGCCACAGCAACGCATTGATGAATTTGAAGAGCGAGTTGGTCCCTCTCGCGAAGTCCCCTGTGAATTGCTTCGAGACGCAAAGTCGCCAACAAAGAGAATGGATTAATTGCTCTCCACCCCTTCTTCAGATCCTCTGGAACTCCGAGGAGGTGTTGTTCTTGGCTGCTTTCTTCCTTCTGCCTTTTGGAGGGACTCAAAATATGCTTTCGTGTTAATTGCAAGCTGTGCGCATAATTGCTTTCTGCCATCCTTCCTGAATGCTGAGAACACATTGTAGTCCACATGGGAAATCCAGAGATTTTGCTACTCCTGTAAGTCAAAGTATCTGCTTTGTCCAATGTACAGGTAACCAATGATTCCTGGTCTGAAAGCCACCTGGGATGAGCCCCCTGCAGCGGTGGTATTCAAGCTGGTTATATCCGGTTCGCGCGAACCGGTAGCGGCGGCTGACGGAGGCTCTGCCAACCCGCCCCGATGTCATCACGTCCTGTTTTTGATGCTCTGAGCATGCGCGGGCACTGACATTAGTGAACCGGTAGCGAAGGTAAGTGAATACCACTCCTGGCCCTGACAATTATATATTCTTGACAATTTGCTCCCTAGTTAGCTTCTTCCTCATTCTTTTGGGACAAATCATCACCTTTAGCTTGTAGTAGTTGTGTGCTAAAATCTACCTAACTGAGTAGGTAGATCAGCGATAAACAACCATGGACCTTCTGAAGCACCACGATCAAAAGATGCATGCAACTGTGGCCCCAGATCAGGATCCCCCCAACTCTAAGTGTGGCCTTCAGACCTTCTCCAGAAGTTGTCCTCAGGATCTCCTTCTGAATATGATAAAGGCAGAAATGGCTTCATACTTGGGGAGTTACTATTAATTGCTTCAAATGAATATATTTTGATTCTTTGGCCCAACCGCATTTATTCAAAATCCAAAATTTGAGTCCCAAACTTCTCCAGAACCTTGAGATATCCTATGGGGAGAAAGTCTCCAGGCTTCACGTAAGAGAGCTGTCCCTCTAGTTGGCTCCCACACAGTTTCTCCCCTTCAGCCTCTTTCTTCTCTCCCTTTACCTTGGATGATTGAGGACATTCCACCTTCTGCCAGATGTAGAACACACAGTGACACCAGGACAGAAGGCAGCCAAGCAGGTATCCAACTCTGTGTCGAACAGTAGCGCATGCCAGTAAAGGATAGTAGAAGGCAGGGTAATAGAATAAAGCCAGCATCTTCCAGTACTCTACAGAAGGAGATCAAAGAGAAGAGAAGAGAAGAGAAGGACCAATGTTAAGAGCCCAAGTATTTCTGCAGAGAGACATGTGGCCAACGCAAATGGAAGAGTGGGTAGAGGAGAATGGAGAAGAGGGAAGGAGAGAGGGGAAAGAAGAGAAGGAAATGGATGAGAGAAGAGGAGTAGGAGAGAGGGAAGGAGAGAGGAAAAGGGAGGAGAAGGAAGGAGAAGGAAGAAGAGAGTGGGAAAAGGAGAGAGATAAATATATAGAATGTCATGGTACAATTGTGAAAATAATGCTTATAACCATGACGTACAACATTATGCATTTAAAGGACTATAAATGTATGATTAAGAGAATATTGGTTATAATCAAGGTGTATAAAAAAGGTAGGTGCGTCTTTTAGTCCGGAGCGTTTTATACTCTGAAAAATATGGTATGTCAACTCACAATTCAATTCACTTCACCTTCAATACACTTCAATGATTAATTTAATGCACCTTGGACTCTCTTCCAAAAATTTAACCGTCCACTTAAATTATTTTATTTATATATATATATATATATATATATATCTCTCTCTCTATATATATATATATATATATATATATATATATAATTTTATTTTAATTCTCTTTTCATAGGTCTTTTGTGTATTTTTGTTTCATCCAGGTTTTATATATATATTATGGTCCTTATTTTCTACCCACTTTGGTGCTATTGACCTATCTTTGACCACAGCTCCCCAAGTTCTTAGCCAACAAAGCTAACTTGAAAGACGGAAGAAGATGCTAGTTCAGAAAAGACCCCCGTCTTCCTATCATAAATCCTTTACCTCGATTCTGTATTGAAGAGTTGGCAATGAAAGGCAGGGGGTCCTTATCCAACAACAGCACGCACAACGAAGAGAAGAGGATGCCAAAGACTGCAATGGCCAATCCTTTGTTCTGTGTTTCTTCCAAGAAATTCATAGGGCTGGGCAAGCCAACAAACAGAATGCCGGAGAGGAAGAATAAACAAAACAAAAGAAAACAAGAAAATTAGTTCTATAAATGGAATGCCTCTGCCGGAAAGCTTTGAAGATAATACGCTCCAAAGTTGTAAGACACCCCACCCCCGAAGTGTTCCCCACTCAACACGAATGAGAGTTAGTACCTCAATAGTCCAGGTGCTCCGTTCCAAAAATCCGGGTAGAGTTTCCTCCGTTTCACCAACAGCGAGAGAATCAAGAGTATAACTAGCTGGAAGACAAGATTCCTTGTGTTTACACACAGCCTGATTCCTTACACAAATGAAGTTATCCCTCTGTTCTTAAGTGTGAAAATGAAGATAAAATAAAAACAAAGACAAAATATATTACATTTCTAAGGTCCTCCATCTGCCTAATGACCCAGACTTCTATTGTCTGTCTGTCTGTCATCTATCTATCTATCTCCTATCCATCCATCCATCCATCCATCCATCTACCTACCTACCTACCTACATACTATCTATCTATCTATCTATCTATCTATCTATCTATCTATCTATCCGTCCAATGGTCCAACCGTCCAACCGTCCAACCGTCCAACCGTCCAACCGTCCAAC
>WNWU01000059.1:1760784-1786788 GCA_012654045.1 Ptyas mucosa | reverse complement strand
AGAGAGAGAGAGAGAGAGAGAGAGAGAGAGAGAGAGAGAGAGAGAAAGATGGAAGAAGAATGAACTCTGTGGCAGAAACAAGGATAAACTCATGAAGATATCATGCTACGCAGTGGTGGGATTCAAATAATTTAACAACCAGTTCTCTGCCCTAATGACTGGCTGGGTGGCCATAGTGGGCGTGGTCATGGGGTGTGACAGGCAGCACTTGCCCCATTTCCTCCCAATCAGCTGGGACTCGGGAGGCAGAGAATAGATGGGGTCGGGTCCAGTCAGAATTTTTACTAACGGTTCTCAGAACTCCTCAAAATTTCTGCTACCGATTCTCCAGAATTGGTCAGAACCTGCTGAAACCACTTCTGCTTCTATCTAAGGGATAGTTTCTCCCTTCCGTGACCTTGTTCAGCAGGGTGGGCTTGTCAGGTGAAAAAGCACAGATGAATAAATACACGCTTAGCTTTTTCTTTTTTTAAGGATCCAGCGTACTTGAAATATAAACATCGGGTCCTGGTGTCTGCGGAGTTTAGTCTTCTTCTCACAAACAGTTCGACATCAAAGCAACCGACATCCTCAAAGCCAGGATGGCGTCATCTAATTTGAGAACAAAACATTTATTTTCAGCAAAGATCCTGAAATCTCGGCTCTGAACCACGGGTGGGTTCTACTTACCTTTACTACCGGTTTGCATTGCGCCCGTGTGCTCGCTTCACTCTCTCTCTCGTGCGCTCTTCTGTACATGCACAGAAGCCTTTACACATGGGCAGATCACCTATGACAGTGATGGCTAATCTTTTTGCCGTCGTGTGCCAAAAGCGGGGGGAGTGCAGGGGAGTCACGCCAATGCGTGCCCATAATTCAGTGCGCCCCGCTGCCCATGCATGTACGTGTGACACTCCCACGCTCCCCCTACTTTTGGCACGCGATGGCACGTTGGGCTCAGTAGGCCCGTTTTTTGCCCTCCCCAGGCTCCAGAAGCTTTCTTGGAGCCTGGGGAGGACAAAAACAGCCTTCCCCATCCCCCCCGGAGGCCAGAAACGGCCCATTTGCTGAATTCCAGTGAGACTGGAAGGCCCGTTTTTCGCTCTCCCCAGGCTCCAGAGTCTTTCTAGGAGCCCGGGGAGGGAGAAAACAGCCTTTCCCACCCCCCTGGAGGCCCTCTGGAGGCTGAAAATAGCCTGTTTCCCAACTTCTGGTGGGCCCGGAAGGCGCGAAAATCAGCTGGTCAGCGCTGAGCTAGGGCAACACTCGCTTGCCCACCGATATGGCTCCGCGTGCCACCTGTGGCACACATACCATAGGTTTGCCATCACGGACCTATGATGACATCCGGGTCAGTGGGTGGAGCCTCCCGCAGGTTTTACTACCGGTTCTTGCGAACCGGTCTGAACCAGGGGCAACCCACCACTGCTCTGAACTACTGTAGAGGCAGCTCTTGACTGACAAATGTTCATTTCGTGATGGGGATGTCGCAATAGTCATACGTGTGAAAAATGGCCATAAGTCACTTTTTTCAGTGCTGTAGTAATTTTGGATGGTCCTTAAATGAAGTGTTGTAAGCAGAATTACCCGTACTTCATCTCGGCATTGTATATTTGCAGCCTTCTGCTGCTTCGATGGCTAGTCAGAAATAATCAAGACTAACTAATTTGCTGTTAAATTATCTCTCCTCGGTGCCCCCAGCTATTCATCGATGCTACGTCCAATTATGCAGCGTTGATAATTGCTGTATCATCTGTTTTGTTTCCGGAGCTGACATCCAGTGAGGTCCCAGGCTTTTTCGGAGGCGCTCCTTGATTAAAATTTTCTTTTCCTTAGGTCAGATCTTGGCAAGGGAACAAACACCTCAGCCTGCTAATTGCTTTCTGCAAAAGAAAAATAAGTCACCCCGAAGTCGTATGTTAAGGACCTGATCACTGGCAAACTGCTTTGAGCATTTCAAGGATTTACCCCACCTCTCTGGGGAAAGGAGATCGAAATCGACTGGGGGGGAGGGGGGAAACGACCCCCTTCTTAAAAATTTCCCTTCCTAAAGTTCATTGCTTTCCCATTTCTCCGTCTCCTTTCTTGCAATGTTCCAAGAGGTGAATTCCTCCATAAAATTGCTTCCGAGGTTTCAAGGAAGGGGAGCCAGGATGGAGCCTGCACCATTCCAGCTGGGCATTAATAGACCTTCAAATGAGATTTCACAGCCTGAAATCTGATTATTTGGAGCGCCGGGGTTTCCCTAG
This sequence comes from Ptyas mucosa, assembly GCA_012654045.1. NCBI lineage: Eukaryota > Metazoa > Chordata > Lepidosauria > Squamata > Colubridae > Ptyas > Ptyas mucosa. Next base: position 1,784,560 of record WNWU01000059.1, on the reverse strand, counting down.
AGAGCACAAAGGAATAGGGGGGAAGCCTAACCCACCCACCCACGGATCTCGCCATGCCACTGTTTAGGTTTTGCAAAAGTCAACTGAATCGTAAAGTAAAACCAAGCAACCTCGCTTTTTGTGTGTGTGTATGTGTGTGAGAGAGAGGGCTCAAAGAAAATATGGCATAAAACAGGATTGCTAACATTCCTTGTTACACTCTTGAAAACAAACAGCCAAAATGAGCAACGGAAGAGTTTTTAAAAAATCCTTTGTAAGCCTATCAGGAGACAAATGAACATGGCAACCTGCTAAAGATCAGAAACTAAAAATGGCTTTTGCCCTCCGTTGCTATTCTACAAGATGGTTTGCTTAGACTCAGAGACGTAGAACCAGTGGTAAAATTTGTTACTACTGGTTCTGTGGGCGTGGCTTGGGGGGTAATGTGACTGGGTGGGCGTAGCCAACTTTTAAAAAAAAACTTTTAAATTTTTTCTACAATCTCTTCGGCCAAGGAGAGGGTTGATAGTTTTAAATTTCTGGGCATTTATATCTTGAAGGACCTCTCATGGACTATGAATGCTAAGATGCTTGTGAAGAAGGCACAGAAGAGGCTGTACTTCCTGAGAATGCTCAGGAAGATAAATCTATCTCAGCAGCTACTTCTGTCCTACTATCGCAGCACCATTGAGAGTGTCCTGACATACGGCATTCTTGCATGGTATGGGAGCAGCTCTGCAGCGGACAAAAAAGCTCTACAGAGAATCGTTAAAACTGCCCAGAATATCATCGGGTTCCAGCTACCAGCCCTGGACGACATCTTTGAATCTCGCTGCTTGAGAAAGTTGCATAACATTCTCAGAGACTCTTCCCATCCTGCTTACAATCTTTTTGGACTGTTGCCTTCTGGCAGAAGATACGGAACAATGAAAACCTGGACCACACGTTTTTCTGAATAGTTTTTATCCCAGAGCTATAATTGCACTCAACAATGAACTAAAGGGCCACCATCAGTGAGCTGCTGGACAGCATGACTTGGTCTGTTGTGTGGATGTTTGGGTGGTTGAGGGGTGGGGAATTGTGGTGGGTGGGAGTGTGTTTGGGGATTGTTATGTGTGTTGGACCTGGTCTTTGGCTGTTAAGTGAATTTCGTTGTATGGGTATACTGTGTATTCATGTACAATGCCAATAAAGTTATTATTATTATTTCGTTCTCTTTGTCAGAAACGAGACTTGTTTCCCTTCTTCTTGGCTGCTTCTTGTCTAGCTGTTTTGTTTATGTTTGTTACGACTATATTTAGTTCGCACAAGGACTTTTCATCTGGTTTTACTAGTGCCCAGGGAACCGTTGAGTTAAGAAAGCTTACGCTGCAGTCACTTCATCTTCATATTATTTTATGACGTCTCCAGAGAAGGATAACGCTCCGTGTGTGCGTGTTTGCAACAACTGATCATAAATCACACACATGGGGGGAAGGTTTAGGCCTGGTCAAAGGAGATCTTAACAAGAAGAGGCGACTCCTGGCTCTCGGTGAAACACACTCTGATATTATGTGATCAGATTGGAGGAAGAGATCACCCAAAGTTCTGGAATTCATGGGACCAATGGATGAAGAGTTACGTCAGGAGATTCACGACCGATGCAACTGTGCAAGTGTTTCTCCCTGACTTTCTGAGCACTTTGATCCATGATCTCCTTCCTCATTGCAATTCTGAACGTGACACCTGCAATTGGATGGTGATTGTCCTGAATTTGATGTCACCTTGATTATAACCAAGAGTGCTTTAAGCTTTGGAAATTGGTTAGCATCCTCCCTCAAGTATCAAACAGGAAGTTCATGAGAAGGCGCACAGAATACCCATTGTTGCCCGTTGTTCTGCCCCAGCTCTGGATTCCCAAGGATATTGACACACACCAACAGTCCTTATCAAATTTATTAAGTAGCAAGAATAAACCAAAGTCTGGGGAAAGTTGGCAACCAGCCCAGAAAACAAGATACAATAAGACTTTTCCAAAAATGCTCTGATGATAATTACAAGTTGTTTCCAGCAAGAAACTTACTAACGGTGTGCGACTTAAATAGGCTAAGGGAGTGGCTAATTATCCCCAAGCCTTACTTTCGAGGAGACCTCCTCCTCCTGAGTAGCCACTCCTGCTTTTTGGCAGCCCTGCGTGCTTGAGCATTGAGAAGAGGCTCCTCCACTTCGCTCTCTCCACTTGAAGGAGCCTCTGGAGGTTCTGAAGGCCCTGGCTGAGTCTATGCCTCTGGCACCACATCCTCTTCAGCCTTCTCATTGTCCGACACGAGCGCCGGCTCTGCCGGCTGCTGGCGCAACACCACACCAGCCTCCTCATCGTCGGGATCAGCCACGATCCGCGCAGGCTGCTGGCGGGCCACAAAATCCGTTTTGCTAGGTAACCCTACAAAAATTCTTTTAAAATATACTTAGAATGCCTTGGTAGTTGTCAAGGTGAGATCCTGTTGGCCTCGGAAGAGTGAAGCTGATGACATCACAACCGGTCAGTTGTGACGGAACCGACAAGCTTCCGCTCAACTCCACGGTTCAGTAGACACGTTCATCATTTCTTTGTCGAACCTCCAGCCGATGATGGAGAAGCTCCCTGGAAGTTAGAATGGAACAAGTCCTCTTCTCTTTTAAAGTGCTGGAAGCAATCGTGATGATAAACACTGCAGCTGGGTCACACTTTCACACACAAAAGGTAGTAGTCCTACTGTAAGAAATTATTCTGAAGTAACCGACGAGAATCCAGAATTGCCTGAAGAAATGGCTGATGAAACCGATGAAGAGACATCTAACTTGGAGGTGAGTTGACCTGATTCTCCAGGTGCAGGTGAATGCCAGAAGAATGGGAAAATCTAGAATTGAGTTGTGTCATATTTTACCAAGGAAAAGGGGGGGAAGTTGCATTACGACTAATGGCAGTGAAAAATAACAGAATAACAAAATTGGAAGGGACCTTGGAGGTCTTCTACTCCAACATCCTGCTCAAGGAGGAAACCCTACACCATTTCAGACAAATGGTTGTCCAATCTCTTCTTAAAAACCCTCCAGTGATGAAGCACCCACAACTTCTGAAGGCAAGTCGTTCCACTGTTTAACTGTTCTGACTTTCAGGAAATTTCTCCTTAGTTCTAGGTTGTTTCTCTCCTTGGTTAGTTTCCATCCATTGCTGCTTCTTCTGTCTTCAGATCCTTTGGAGAATAGTTTGACTCCCTCTTCTTTCTGGCAGCCCCTCAAATATTGGAACACTGCTATCATGTCACCCCCTCGTCCTTCTCTTTATCAGACAAAACGTACCCTATTAACAGTCATTGCTTTTTGCTGGAAACCCCAATAACAGAAGAGAAGGAGCCATGATTAAATTCCCTGTTGGTCTTTTCCCTATTAGCTTTTGTAAAACAGCCTCTTGAATGGACACAAGCACAATATTTTCAAGGAAGATGTTACACTCTGTTAGAATGAACCCCAAGGGAGGAGAAGAAATATGGAGACCATTAAATCGGTCATACTGACGGAGAGCCAAACAAGATGGAAGCTTGGCGGATTGTATGGCTATAGCAGCTTCTTGACTTTTTGTACACATACAGACACAAAAACACAAAGCGACCTCACAGGTGGCTCTCTTTGGGGCCCAAGAAATATAGTATCAGTCAAGTTTTTTTTTCTAGACAGAAATATTGGAACCCACCTTCAAATATAGGGTTGTGGGTTCCATTAATTCAGTTTCTGCTTCCTTATCGTCTCAAAAAAATTTGCACCACCTTATTGGCTCAGTGGCTAAGATGCTGAGCTTGTCGATCAAAAGTTCGAGTCCCTACTGTCGCATAACAGGGTGAGCTCCCGTGACTTGTTCCAGCTTCTGCCAACCTAGCAGTTCGAAAGCACGTAAAAAATGCAAGTGGAAAAATAGGGTCCATCTTTGGTGGGAAGGGAACAGCGTTCCATGCGCCTTTGGCGTTGAGTCATGCCGGCCACATGACCATGGAGACGTCTTCGGACAGTGCTGGCTCTTTGGCTTTGAAACGGAGATGAGCACCGCCCCCTAGAGTCGGGAACGACTAGCACATATGTGCACATATGTGCGAGGGGAACCTTTACCTTTTACCTTTTTATGTCTTGAAGAATCCGAGTGCTCTTCCATTCGTGAATTCCAGTTAACGTAGCATGAAATCTCCCTTTTATCAATCCATGTTACTGAGAATTCTGTCCTATTTTGCTTTTCCCCCCCTCTTCTTCTTTTGGAACCCGGTGACTTCAGAAAAAATCAGACCACAGAAAACCCAACATGCGAAGTCGATTCAGTTTCTTTTCTTTTGGAACCAAAAAGGTAGGTTAGCAATAAATATAACAACATTATAGATTAGAAATAGAATGTAAAGTGGAGCAGCTGTGTTTTAGGATGGCACCAAAATGACCCAGATTTTTTCTTTCTTTTTTCTTTCTTATAACCGTTTCATTCCTCTCAAATTCTGTTATTGGTATTTTTCTGAGTAACTAGGTAAGGAAGAGATTCTTAAAAAAACCTACTTGGTTTTCTTCTTTTTTTTAAGCCAGGAAATTAAAAACGGCCATCTCCTTTAATACTCAGGGATCTTTATCTGCCATTTTAATGGAAAGCTATAAAGATTTATGTCACATCGCATTATTTACATTATATGACAGTGCTGTGTTAAATTCTTTGGCCTAACAAAGATGATAAAAGAAGGTACGCCGTTACCGTAGAACATTTTATGTAACATAATAGATCAAGAGTTTGTCTAACATTAGGTTTTTTAAAAAAATAAAGCTTATTTCGCAAGGAAACAAAAATAAAATAAAATCCAAGCAATGGCTGGTACGAATGCAGATTAAGCTTTTAAAGGTATCCAATTCTCAGTTAGGGGCTGAAATAAAAATTGAGTGCATTCCTAATAGACTCTGTGGGAATAAGGTATGAAATAATGACGCAGGCCAGTGTGTTTGGAGATATATCAACAAAAAGATCTGAAGAAACCAGGTTTGATCTGTCTCATAAAGAGGCTGATCTCCCGCATCTTTCCCCCAAACATCTCAACCTGCTTGATCAGTTTCGCAAACGCCTCCAGTGCTACGTCAATTTTGCAAAAGGTTGTTATTTTTTTTCCTCCCTTGCGCTTTCAAACCTTCCTTCCCTCTGTCGTTTTCGTTCATGCTTCAGAGAGGAATGCTGAGAAAACTCTATGGATGCTTCCCATTTCAAACAGGACTCCGGGAAGGAGAAAGAGAGAGGAAGAAAAAATAAATAAAAAATAAAATAAAATAAAGCCGGAGGCAAGAGTAAATAGAGAATATGCATTCAGCTGTTATATGGGTTTATGCTTGGCTTCTTTAGGAGAATGAGTACAAATTGGTTGTGCCAAAAGGAATGATATAAATGCACTGTACTTTCCAGAAGGGTAGAATTGCACAAGTGTTCTCGGGAGCAATTCTGGGTCTAAAGAGAGAAATATCCAGTGGTGGGATTCAGCTGGTTCGTGCCTATTCGTGAGAACCGTTTGTTAACTTTCTGAGCAGTTCGGAGAACCGGTTGTTGGAAGAAATCTCCTTTTGTTTTTTTCCACTTTGCAGGGTTAATCCTGTAAGAAAGGCAGGAAGGAAACATTCTGGTGTTGTTTCTAACCTAATCTTTATTGCCCTGCTTATAGAAACTGCCTCTAGATTAAACTGCCTTATTACATTGTAACAGCTAAAGGTTCTTGGCAGTACGTCCAGACTTACTGAGCTGCTCCGGAGTCCTGTCCCCCGCTTTGCTGATACTTTCCTTTGCTTTGCCTAATAGGGGCTTGACTTTCTTAAAGGGGAAGGGTTGTTTTAAGCTTATTACACTGCTGTTGGGAGGAAATACTCTCCTGTTGGAGTTCTTCCAGCCAGGATGCAACAATCAGTTGAAAAAAGTGACTTATGACTGTTTTTTACTTACGACTGTTGCAGCATTCCCACAGTCATGAGAGGCCGGGCGAGGTGAGGTGAAGCACCCCTCAATGTGAGTGATGTTGAGCTGGCCACATCCACCCAGTCACATGACCACCCAGCCACAACTACCCAGCTGGTCATTAGGGCAGAGAACCGGTTGTTAAATTATTTGAATCCCACCACTGGAAATATCAGAGCAATTTAAGGGAACCGACAAGGACTTTGTTATGATTGAGGATGGAGAAGACAGAAGAGAGACAGACCAAAGTAGGCTTGTCTCGTGACGCTTTCAAGCAGGGACATTGAACAGGACTAGCCAAGAAGACTTGAAATAAACAAGGTTGAACCCCCAAAACAAGAGGACAAGAAGTGGTAGCTTTGCATGCATGGTTTGGATCTGTTGGAAGAAATGTCCATCTGGGTTCAGTTCCAAGTGGGGAGAAAGACACTGGAAACATAGAGGCTGATTGGAAAGATGGTTTAATGGTGGACAGGACCACATGGTTTTGAGGTCCTGGGCAAAAAAGCACATGAGAGAGAGAGAGAGAGAGAGAGCGGGAAGGAGGGAGGGAGGGAGATATTTATACCCTCTGTTGGGCTTTGAATTTGAGCTTGTATTCTGATTGGTTGTCAGACTCCCATGGGGCCATGCAACCTAACTTTGTAGGTTGTCTTTTGAATCCCAAGCTTGGTTGAATCTTGTTGGGTGATGTAATCTTCCCAGGTGCCATGTGGTGAGTTCTGTTGTTAGATGGGTAGAGGGCTAATCCTACCTTTGCTGGATCTCGGGTGAGGGTATTTGCTTATGAATAGACCTAGCTATCTCTTTATCTCTTAAGTGCGGACATCTGCTGTGGGTATTGAGGAGGGTGGGGGCTATTAAGAGTGAGTCTGCTTCCTGCCTCAAAAAAAAATATGTTTCTCCATTTCTCACCCAGGGAAATATAATATTCTGCTTTTTAAATATTTCCTAGCATATTTCATTCTTCTAGGAGAGGGGTGGGTGCTAACTTCCTACAGATCTTAGGATTTCCTTCTCAACTACCGGTAATAGAGTATTTCCTCTGATTTTTGGGGAGAAGGGTGTCCTTGAAGACTTTTGGAAAAAGCACCTTTGGGTAAAGGAATGGGGAAACATTTTCAGACTTGCAAGATTGTGTTGCTGAAATTACCTATAATAAAAGGTAGCATCAGTACTCCTGGTTTGTGCTTCTGGTTTGGGCTGCCTTAAAGGGCTGGCAGATGTTGAGTGAAGGCCAGGAAGTCTTAATTCAAATCTTTCCATACCGGATTGGGAGACTTGGGGCCAATTCTTAGCTCTCCGGTCCATCAACCTCACACATTTTGGAAATTTCAAATTGGAAGGTCCTTATATACCATAGGGTCCTTTGGAAGAAAGGCAGCAAGGAGAGCAAAGGCATCAATAAATAAATACCCACTTCTCTCGGATTCTTTTAATGTTTCATCTTTTATTCATTCTGCCCCCGACCCCCCCCCCCATCCCCCTTCAAGGCCCAGAAGGACGTCAGCCTTTCATTTGACCGCATCTTTATTATTTGCAGAGGATGGACCAACCGTGGCTAAAGGGCTCCCTGGGTACATAGATGCTCTTGCTCCCGGGGTGACTTCTTGAGTGCTTCTCCAACTCAGCTCTGGCAAAGGCCACAAGATGGGAACTTTCAAAAGAACCATCCCTGAATCGACTGAGTGACCGCCGTTGTATAATGCAGAACTTCCTGGAAAGGGCACCAAAGAGATAAAAGCTCTCTCTCTCTCTCTCTCTCTCTCTCTGTGTGTGTGTGTGTGATGTGCATACATGTGCATTTTATAGAATAGAATAGAATAGAGTAGAGTAGGGTAGGGTAGGGTAGGGTAGAGTAGAATAGAACAGAACAGAACAGAACAGAACAGAACAGAACAGAACAGAACAGAATAGAATAGAATAGAATAGTAGTGCAGACTTAGTGAATAGTTTGACAGTTTATATGCAAAATGTAGCCGCCAACTCCTTTAGTACATCATGAACTGCAGAGAAAACCAGTTTTTGGTCTTAGAATTTTCTTTCCTCGCTTCTTTCCTTCCCTTCCTCACAATTTCTTCCCTTCTTTCCTTCCAGCCTTCCTCTTTCTATCTCTCTCCTTCCCTCTCTCCTTTCTTCCTTTCTCCCTCCCTCCCTTCCCCTTTCTGTCTCCCTCCCTCCCTCCCTTCCTCCTTTTTATTTCTGTCTCCTTCCTTCCTTCCTTTCTCCCTTCCTCCCTCCCCGTCTCCCTTCCTTCCTTCCCTTCTGTCTCCCTTCCCCTTTCCGTCTGTCTGTCTGTCTGTCTGTCTCCCTCCCTCCCTCCCTCCCTCCCTCCCTCCCTTCCTTCCTTCCTCCCTCCCTCCAACTTTTTAATTGTACGCTCAGCAAAAGTGGCTGCCCTGCTTTCTCCTGCCAGGAGCCAGGCCTTATCTCGTCTCCTGGTCTCCTCTAACCTTTGGCGGTAATCGAGACGTAATTGCTTAACGCAGCCTGGAAGCTTTTAGTCTCAGTCTCAGCTTTGGCTGGATTAGAAGCAACATGTCAGCTGCACATAAAATGAGATGGAGGTATTTCTCGGAAAAGCTAGCGGTGCCCCCCCCCCACCTCCGTTTTCCAGACCTGCCATCCAGAGAGGCGTTTTTTCCAGTCATCCCTCACGATTTCCACCAGTGGAATAAAAGGCGGGCTTGTAAGGAACTGTTGGAGTGTGGAATAATTTGGGGTAGCCGAGCATCTTCCTTTAGATGGGGGGGGGGGTTGTTTCAAACTCTTGGGAATGGCTGTCGATGAAGCGCTAATGAAAAGGTGATGAAGAGCATCTTCCCCCAGCCTTCATTTGCAAGTCAAGGAGGCCGAAACATTTAACTCTTGCCTCACTTTTCAGTGTGTGTGTGTGTGTGTGTGTGTGTGTGTGTGTGTGTGTGTGTATTTACAACACTGTAGTTGTTAGGATTAACAATCACATGAAACAAAGTATGGACCCTCCTTTCTCCTTCCCTTCCTCCCTCCTTCCCCTCCTTCCTTTTCCTTCCTTCCTTCCTACCTTCTTTCCTTTCCTTCTTTTTTCTTTCTTTCTTTCTTCCTTTCTTTCTTTCTTTCCTTCCTTCCTTCTTTTTTCTTTCTTTCCTTCCTTCCTTCCTTCCTTCCTTCTTGCCCCGCTCCCTTCCTTCCTCCCTCCCTTCCTTTTCCTTCCTTCTTTCCTTTCCTTCTTTCCTCCCCTCCTTTTCCTTCCTTCCTCCCTTCTTTCCTTTCCTTCTTTCCTTTTTCTTTCTTTCTTTCTTTCCTTCCTTCCTTCCTTCCTTCCTTCCTTCCTTCCTTCCTTCCTTCCTTCCTTCCTTCCACCCACCCATCCATCCATCCCTCCAGTGATCATACCAGTAACTTTCCCAGATATGGCTTCTTGACAAGCAAAGAAAATGGGCGGGGGGGGAGGGGAAAGCTGAATTCATTTAACAGCCAGAGATTCACTTAACAACAGTCCCTCTTTCAGGAAGATGGTTGGTTCAGAAATGTGAAAAACAAACAAAGAACTGTCTTGCTTAACAATGCAAATTCTGGTCCTCATTGTAACCCAACTCAGATAGATGCGTAGTCCCCTGTTTGAGGAGCTCCTGAAAGTGTCCGTGGCATCTTCTACTTCCAGAAATGGAGCTACGGAGGTGATTGAGCCTGTGGAGGGAAACCGACTTCAATGAACTTGCCATTCCTTCCTCTTTCTGATAGAAGATCAGATCTCCATCCACAGGTTTCAATTTTTTTCTCTGGCTTCCACCTGGCAGGTGAAAGAAGATCCAGCTGGACCAGGACAAGCCGCGTTGACGTCCCACACAAATGACTGGCACCTGGCCAATCCCGAAAAGGAATCCATCACCTTCGTGCTCCACAGTGCCGCCAACCTGCCCTCAACTCGCAAGGGAAATGTCCCCCACCCGTATGTCATTGTGTGAGTATATTTCCCGCCCCCCCAAACTTCTGCAAAGATTCCGAATTTTATTTATTTTTCTTTATTATTACATTTTTCTCCCGCTTGTATTATTTTTACAAATGACACAGCCAATAATACTCATCCCTCTTCCTATTTTCCCTACAACAAGAACCCTGTGAAGTGGTTTGGGCTGAGAAGAGAAGTCCTCCAGTAAGTTTTCATGGCTTAGGCAGGACTAGAACTCACATCTCCTGGTGATTAGCTGGTTTTCATGCCTAAAATGGGACTAGAACTCACTGTTTCCTGGTGATTGGCCCAAAGCCACCCAACCAGTCTAGTTGTTCTGGTGTGCAGTGCTCTACAGCATCATTTTAAAGGTAGGAGTTGAAACAATTTATGTCCAGGATGCGAGGGGTCCGCAGATATTTTCACAGCCCTCTTTTTGACTGGTGCAGTAGACAGGTCCTCCATGGAAGGCAGGTTGGTAACCATTGTTTTTTCTGCAGTTCTAATTATCCTCTGAAGTCCGTGTCCATCTTGTTGGGTTGCAGAACCAGAAGCGTTCGACGTTCTACATTTTTTGCATTGAAGAAATAAAGCCGAGCAGCCGAGAGTTTCCCCCTTGGTGGGGTGTCTAATCAGGGCACCATGGGACTCAATTATAGCCTAGCTGTGTGGGCTGCCTGATTAATTGAAAGGGCATTGCTGAGTGGGTTGGGGATAAGAAGAAAGCCTCTTGGAAGCAGGAGGGAGCCGAGCGGAGCCTGGTTCTCCAGAACCCCAACGGTTTGCAAAGCTCCTTCAGACTTCAGAGGTGAGATCCCAAAGCCCAGAAGTGGCAGCCTTCGGGAATCCCAGGAAGAAAACAAAACAAACGAAACGAACCCTGGATTTTGCATTTTCGGCACGAAAACATCTTTTACCCCCAGCTTTACCAATGGGGGTGGCGGGGGTGGAAGGATTTAATGATCTGCAGAGGGATAAGCAACAGTGAAAGGCGGACATTCTAAATATTAATCGTAAATAAATGCGCCCGGCTAGAAAAACGATCTAGCAAGAAGTGAGATTTGATGGAATTCGGATCTTCTCTTCTGTTGAAAGACAAAAGAAAACAGAAATACTGTACGTCGGTTCTCTGGCAGGCTGGGAGACTGGGAGGCTACAAAAGCACAGGAGGTCCGACCACATTTTGAAGTAATTAAGGAGTAGAAAGCTTTGTTTGTTTGTTTGCTTGCTTGCTTGTTTGCTGGAAACCACGCTGGCATTTTGAGAAAGAGACCCTGAGGGCCTGGTGATGAAATAGGAATGTGGTCATTTGTCCTTTTGGGGTTGATGAGAGCCTGAGTGGTCAGTCCTGAGTGGTCAGTCCACCAGCTGCCTGCGGTCCCCCAAAGAATATTACTACTGTTACTACTACTACTACTACTACTACTTCTTCTTCGTCTTCTCCTCCTCCTCCTCCTCCTCTTATTATCTTCTTCCTCGTCCTCATCCTCCTGGGTCCGCCAAATAATATTATTATTTCTTCTTTTTCTTCCCCTCCTCCTCCTCTCCTCCTCCTCCTCCTCCTCCTCTTGTCTTCTTCTTCTTCCTCCTCCTCCTCCTGGATCCCCCAAATAATATTATTATTTCTTCTCCTCCTTCTCCTTCTCCTTCTCCTTCTCCTTCTCCTTCTCCTTCTTCTTCTTCCCCCCTTCTCCTCCTCTTCCTTCCCGGCCTCAGAGTGTCATGCTGGTCATTTTCAGGATTTTATCTTTCCCATTTAACATCTGAATCAAACCTCCATCAAATGTTTTTTTCTGTTCCTCTCTCCCATGTCCCTTATAAAACCAATAGAGGAGAATATTTCTAGCTGGGAGTTGATCTGTGGGGTTGCTTGATGCTCTCTGAGCTTGGTTGTTCTCTTCCAGATGTTTCATTACCTAACTAGATAACCAAAACCTTTGTGATGATGAGACCTAATTGGGTAACGAAACATCTGCAAGAAAACAACAACTAAGCTCAGGGTGCGCCAAAGACCCCACGCCTTATGAAAACACTGTAAGTTGTTCAGAAAACTAATCTTCCTATGGAAAGTTGGGTTATAGAGACATTGAAACAGTCTTGGCTTAAGAACTAGGCGAAATAAAGAGTTGGGAATGGCCTTCTTTGAACTTTGGACAGGTTCAGGCTAAAGAAATCAGGTGATGACTTATCCTAGGGGCGAAGAGACCACGTGAGAAAAGGCAAGTTGGTTGCTGGTCAAAGAAACCAATGGGAGAGTTGCTTCAAAAGCTATCAACCCTCTGGGAATCCTGTCTCATTAAGCCTCGGGGTTTGCCCGCAGCCTCGGTAAATCTGTACTGTTGAACTAATAAATACACTGTTTGGTTGTCTGGAGGAAGGGAGCAGCTGTTTGAGAAGGGAAATCGTTCAGAGCCGTAGAAGAGAAATGGCTTTTTGGAGGTGGCTGCCTCAAATTATTACCTCTTAGAAGCTTTCAACGTCTTCATCTTCAACCACAAAGGGACATACATCTCCTTCTACATCCGGGGCGGGTGTCCAACCTTGGCCACTTGAAGACTTTGCAGTTCTATCTCACCCTGCCCAGCACCATCTGGCATAAGAAAGATCTAAGAATAGCCTTGCAGAATGAGGCCAAGATCCACCTTCAACAGATTAACAGAGTTGGAAGGCACCTTGGAGGTCATCAGGGGTCTCCAACCTTAGCAACTTTAAGCCTGGAGGACTTCAACTCCCAGAATCCCCCAGCCAGCTGGCTGGGGGATTCTGGGAGTTGAAGTCTGCCAGGCTTAAAGTTGCCAAGGTTGGAGACCCCTGATCTAGTCCAACCCCCTGCCCAAGCAGGAGACCCAACATCCACCTCTACCTAGGATCAAACTCCCAACCTCCTGATTGTGAGGCAAGAGCTCTCCCTCTAGACTTGTGGACTTCAACTCTCAGAATTCCCCAGTCAGCCATGGATTCAAAGCATTGTCTTTCACCAACACAGCACTTGGCTTGGCTTTAAAAGTTGGCCCTTTTCCAGGTTTCTCTCCTGGAAAGAGAGAATCCTCTTACAAATCCGCCGGTGATCGCAGCGTTTGTTCGTTTGTTCGTTCATTCATCCTTCTTGCCTTCCTTCATTCTAAATATTTAGAGCTTTAAAGTTATAGAGAGGTTTCATTCTTGGCCCTCCTATTCAAAGTTTATTTCCAGTCCGAAGGATCATCTGTTCTTCTATTATTAATAGATCTTTAATCGGATTTTCTTGTAGGGAAAGTAAGCAAATATCATTGATAAATAAATCAACACTCCTGTTTCTGCGAGTGAGCAGGATGGAAGCTTTTAAAAGGGGCTATTTTAAGAGTCTCTCTCTCTCTCCCTCTCTCCCTCCCTCGCTCTTTCTCTTCTCTTCCTCTTTCACTCCCTCTTTCTCTTTGTCTCCCTCTCTCTTTCTTTCTTTCTCTTTCTTTCTCTTTCTCTTTCTCTCTTTTCTCTCTCTTCCTCTTCCTCTTTTCCTCTTCCTCTTCCTCTCTCCCTTCACCAGTTTCATTTTTAACCCCCAGACGACCGCAGCTTTGTTCCTGCTTCTCACCCATCATTAGCATCTTGCTAATTCCTCCTGCTTATACGGCTTAGAAGGACCCGTTGCTAACAGCAGATGCCTAGCAACTGACTCATTAGAAGGTTCTGCTCTCCCAAGGCCATTGCTAGGCCACCGTTTGCTGTTCCTCTTAATGCCCCGTTTCATACTCCTGGAGATCAAATCAGCATCCTTTCAAATCACAACGGAGATCATTCCGCCTCGCTTTCTTCCCCATGGTTACTGAAATAGACGTCTTTGAAGAAGACACCTGATGCCTCCTGCATGACTATTTCACAATTGCTCCTGCAAACCTCCTACCTGCGGGAGTGGGTGGGCTACCTGGGTTCCTCTCTGCCCCTTTGGCCTCAGGTGGGATGGGAAGCACGATCCCAACTTGGGTTGCCATGGAGAAAGATGGACTGTGATGGAATCTTGTGGCAAGGCTCAGCAGGGATGGTTGCAACAGCCTTGACGAAGATGGATGAGACGTGTCAGGCGCAAAGAATCAGGGCCGTAAGTTATGTTGCAGTTCAGAAAATTTATTGCTCAAGCAATAAACAGGAATCTAGTCAACTAAAGTTCAGTACTAAATTGGCACCAGATAACGGTTGACAGTATTCAAGAGGGATTTGGTTCAGACCATTTGTGGGAATGTCATGATTCTGGGCTGATGACACCCTTAACTCTTCCCTCCATCTCTGCTTGCTCTTCTCCTACTGAACCTGAGTTATTTGGAGTTCCATATCCCCAGTTCAGATTCAAAATATTTTTTTCCCCTAACCCCGTGATGGCGAACCTATGGCACGGGTGCCACAGGTGGCACGCGGAGCCATATCTGAGGGCACATGAGCGTTGCCCTAGGTCAGCTCCAGCACACATGTGCCTGCCGGCCAGCAGATTTTTGGGCCTTCTGGACCCACCGGAAGGTGGGAAATGGGCCTCCAGGGGGGTTGAGGAAGGCCGTTTTTGCCCTCCCCAGGCACCTAGAAAGCCTCTGGAGCCTGGGGAGAGTGAAAAACGGGCCCACTGTGCCATCACGTGCCAAAAGCAGAGGGAGCGTGGGGGGAGCACGCACATGTGCATGGGAGGACGGGGCATGGGTGGGCATTGAATTGTGGGTGTGGGCACACACATGCACGATCCCCCTGCTCTCCCCCCGCTTTTGGCACGCGACAGCAAAAAGGTTAGCCATCACTGCCCTAACCTTTCCCAAAGCTTGATTTGTGACTGTTTTTCACACTCATGACCATGGCAGCATCCCCATGGTCATGTGATCAAAATTCAGATGCTTGACAACTGGCATGTGTTTAGGATGGTTGCAGGGTCCTGCAATTGTGGCATCCCTCTTTGGCGTCCTTCTGGTGAGCAAAGTCAACGGGGACGCCAGATTCACTTAACAGCCGTGTTACTAACTTAACAACCGCTGGGATTTGCTTAACAACGGTGGCAAGAAAGGTCGTAAAATGGAGCAAAATTCACCTAGCAGCTGTCTCGCTTAGCAACCGAACATTTGGGCTCAATTGTGGTCGTACGTCGAGGTGGCAGTACTAACCGTACTAAGCTGGTGGCAGACATGGGTTTGAAGCAGGGTGAAATCCAGCAGGTTCTAAAAGGTTCTGGAGAACCGGTAGCGGAAATTTTGTGTAGTTCAGAGATCCGGCAAATGCCATCTCTGGCTGGCCCCAGAGTGGGGTGGGAATGGGGATTTTGCAGTATCCTTCCCCCGCCACACCCACCAAGCCATGCCCACCAGGCCACATCAAGCCAAGACTGTCAGGGTTCCAAGTAACAGACCAGGGGTGAAATCCAGCAGGTTCTGACAGGTTCTGGAGAACCGGTAGCGGAAATTTTGAGTAGTTCAGAGAACCGGCAAATACCACCTCTGGCTGGTCCCGCCCCCATCTATTCTCTGCCTCCCGAGTTCCAGCTGATCGGAAGGAAATGGGG
The DNA here is from genome assembly GCA_012654045.1 of Ptyas mucosa. Lineage (NCBI taxonomy): Eukaryota > Metazoa > Chordata > Lepidosauria > Squamata > Colubridae > Ptyas > Ptyas mucosa. Next base: position 1,769,167 of record WNWU01000059.1, on the reverse strand, counting down.
ATTTTGCAGTAACCTTTCCCTGGAGTGGGGAGGGAATGGGGATTTTGCAATATCCTTCCCCCAGGAGTGGGGAAAGAATGGGGATTTTGCAATATCCTTCCCCCTGGAGTGGGGAGGGAATGGAGCTTTTGCAATATGAAGTGGTGTAGGGTTTCCTGCCTGGGCAGGGGGTTGGACTAGAAGACCTCCAAGGTCCCTTCCAACTCTGTTATTCTATTCTAATATTCTTCCCTTGCCACGCCCACTAAGCCACGCCCACAGAACCGGTAGGGAAAAAAATTTTTGGATTTCACCCCTGGTTTGAAGCCCATTAAATCCACCTCTCTTCTGCTTCTAGAACGTAGCTGAGGATTGGGGAGGAAAATCCTTCATTTCTTCGGTTTGCTCCGCCTGGACAGGAACAAAAGCAGGAAGTGATGGGTTTTCTTTGGAGTACTGTTCATTTTAATCTCGCGCATCGTCACTCGCCTGCTGTTTCGAATGTCATTTGTGCCTAGAGGCAAGGCCTGGATGGCGAGAAGCTCTGCCTCTGCTTTCATACTCGAGCATTTCCCGTGATTTTTGTTCAAATGCAATTTCCAACCCCCAACTCCCAACCCCTCGGCTCTAGTGACAAATGTCACAATTGTATAAATGGGACGAGACAGACGCCAAGAGAGGAACGCAGGAGATCTGGAAGGATGCACGCTCCTTCACTGATATACCTTTCTCTCTTGGCATCCTTATTGTTTCATCTTTTTTTTTTAAAAAAAAGGGGGGGCTACAGGAATGAATCAAATTCCTTTGCTTTTGGTCTTGGCGACTTTTAGGACTTGGCGGGGCCCCAAACAAGCATTCAGAATCCTTTAATATCTCAAAATGTTTGTAGTGTCTGGGCTCCATTGTGGGAAGCCAGCTGAATTGAGTCCGGTGAACAGAGCCTTGGTGGCGCGGCAGACTAAAGCACTATTAAGTAGCACCAGCTGCCTGCAATTACGGCAAGTTCGAATCTCACCGGGCTCAAGGTTGACTCAGCCTTCCATCCTTCCGAGGTAGGTAAAATGAGGACCCGGATTGTGGGGGCAATAAGCTGACTTTGTATAAAAAAGAACACCGCTTACGGGGGGTCGAAAGCCCTATTAAGCAGGTATATACAAAGAGTATGAAGGCTATTGTTTAACGCATTGTAAGCCGCCCTGAGTCTCCGGAGAAGGGCGGCATATAAATTGAACCAATTAAATAAATAAACAAATAAATAAATATTTTTGTGGGTTGACAAGCTGCATGGAAACCTTACGGATTACGTCAGACGCATCGCATCCAAGAAGTCCTATGAGGACATCTTAAAGGAAGTTGAACATTTCAAGAGCCTGGTGGGGAAGCAGACTAAAGCACTGTTATTAACGTCAGCTGCCTGCAATTACTGCAAGTTCAAATCCCACCAGGCTCGAGGTTGACTCAGCCTTCCATCCTTTCTAAGGTAGGTAAAATGAGGACCCAGATTGTGGGGGCAATAAGATGACTTTGTATAAATATATAAAAGTATGAAGGCTATTGCTTAACGCATTGTAATCCGCCCTGAGTCTCCGGAGAAGGGCGGCATATAAATCAAATAATAATTAAAAAAAAGGAAACCCGGACCTGGTCAAATCAGACAGTGGATGTTTCAGAAAAATAATTTTTCAATGACAAATTCATTTCCTTCCCCTTTACCCAACTTTACTCCCACTTTAACTTCTCAAAACCCAGGAAAATGTTAGAAAACCATCCCAGCCTACCAGTGATGAAATCCAATTTTTTTTACTACCGGTTCTGTGGGCGTGGCTTGATCGGCATGGCAGGGGAAGGATACTGCAAAATCCCCATTCCCACCACACTCTGGGGCCAGCCAGAGGTGGTATTTTCTGGTTCTCCGAACTGCTCAAAATTCCCGCTACCGGTTCTCCAGAATCTATCAGAACCTGCTGAATTTCACCCCTGGGCTGCCTACCATGTGGGTGCCATAACTCCATCCTGTTTGCAACAGGACATCACCAATTCACAGGACCACTCCTTGTCTCCTGGCCCTCAAAATCTTGCCCAGACGAACATCATTGTATTGAAAATGAAGTGGGTTTCAGGGGGGAAAAAAAAGCAATCTGTGAAATTGCCCTATCAGCTTTTTTTTTTTTAAAGCAAGACAAGACAAGAAAAACAAATGTATTTTCTCGGTGATCAAACAGAAGATGAACTATCCAAGGGGTGACTTGACAAAGACCTTTGCAATTAGCGTGATGGGCCTTTGAAAATTGCTCTCTCCGTCTGCAGCAGGCAGTTGCTGGAGCTATTACAGATTATGTTAAGATCGAATGTTAAATGCATCTGGTTAGTATCTGATTAATTCTTAATGCCTTCCTGGTTGTTTATACGTTGGTTCCTAATCAAAGGGAAGCGTCCGTTTGTTCTTCCTTTAGTACGCCTTTTCCTTCTCTATTCTTCTTTTTTTGCTTTCTGTTTGTTTGCTTAGCTTTTGCACGGAAGGGGTGGGAGAGTTGTGGTTGTTGTTATTGTTATTGTTGTTGATGGTGGCATAGCCCAGCTAGTTGTTGGCAGGTAAACAATTTGCAAATATCTTTTTTTTTCTTGCAAGTGTTATATAAATAATAGCATGTACCATGTTTGGGGGGGAGAGAGAGTGAGAGAGAGAGAGTGGAAGAGAGGGAGAAAGGGAGAGGGAGAGAGAGAAAGAGAGGGAGACAAAAAGAGAGGGGGAGAGAGGGAGAGAGAGAAAAAAGAGAGGGAGAGAGAGAGGGAGGGAGAGGGAGAGAGAAAGAGAGAGAGGGAGGGAGAGAGGGAGAGAGAGAGGGAGAGAGGGAGAGAGAGAAAGAGAGAGGGAGGGAAGGAGAGAAAGAGAGAGGGAGAGAAAGAGAGAGAGAGGAAGGGGGGAGAGAGAGAAAGAGAGAGAGGGAGAGAGAGAGAGAGAAAGAGAGGGAGGGAGAGAAAGAGAGAGAGAGAAAGAGAGAGGGAGGGAGAGAGAGAAAGAGAGAGAGGGGGAGAGAGAGAAAGTGAGGGAGGGAGGGAGAGCGGGGGGTTCCCACATGTGCATGCCCACACCTGTTAGGATTCTATATGATGTATATAATGTTAGAACCAGTTGTCCAGGCAATATATGTATACTGTAACTTTAAGCTGTAAATTTTACCTTCTTGCTGAGTCATGCTGTAATGGGATAATGACTAGTTGGAAGTATATTTAAACAAAGTATTGTAACCTGGTCAGTTACTGCTGCTGCTGCTATGAGCTGCTGCTGCTATGAACTGCTATGAGCTGCTATTGTGAAGGAGTTGCTATCTGTTGATGGATCTGCTACCATCGTGGTTTGCTAACCAGAGTGAGTTGTTTGGACTGATTTACTGGACTGATTTATTGGTGAAGACTTGGGATTTGTTTATGACTACGCTACTGCTTTTTCCTACGATAAAGTAAACTTTTGCTAAACCAGTTTTCTTATTCATTGCTCTCAACGTTTCCTTGTGCAGTTACTCTGCTGGTTGGTAAAACAACATCAATATCCTTAACATGGGTTATGGGCCCAGAGCCAACCATAACTAACAAGGATTGTTAAAAGCTAAACTGAGAGTAAATGTGAATAGTACAAACTGTGTTTATGATAAACAATCCAGGTGAAGATGGCTCTAGAACAGGCAGCAAGTTTTTCCATGATAACCCGGCTGGATGGAACAAACTATGTATCCTGGTCTACAAAATGTAGTTTATTTCTGCGTAGAGAAGGACTTTGGGACATAGTTAATAATCCACCGGATGTAACAGCATGGAATCCTGATGATGAAGAAGATGCAAAGAAAATAACCAAGTTTAACAGAGACAATGAACGAGCTCTTTGCATTATCGGACTAACACTGGGTGACCAGCAGCTTGTCCATATTCATGGCGAAGAGTCTGCTGCTAGGTGTTGGACCAAGTTGAAGAGACTATATGTTCGAGACACTGTGGGTGCTCATATTTATCTCACACGAAGATTGTTTAAACAACATCTTCTTAAGGGTGGAGATATGATGGCTCATTTGGAATCCATGACCAGAATTTTCCAGGAGCTACATGAAAAGGAACTGATTTTCTCGGAACTACAACAAGTTTATATAATTCTTTCTTCATTAGACGATAGTTATGATGACTATGTTTCTTCGTTAGAGGTTTTGTCCAGAGATGACCTGACATTGGCTGGCATAACCGGTAGGTTATTGGAAGAATCCAAAAGAAGACAAGAAAGGGATCAGTTGAGAGTGCAACAACCAAAAGAAGAAAAAATGTACTCAACTGTCTATGTTGTAAAACGTTGTTTTGCTTGTGGGGCTAAAGGGCATATAGCTGAGTATTGTAAAAATAAGAAAATGCCTGTTAGGGACAATATTAGACCCAAGAAGGGTTGTAATTTAGCTATATCAAATTCAACTACTGATGTTAACCAGGATTGCTGGGTTGTTGACAGTGGTGCTTCTCAATCTATTTCTAGAAACAGAAAATTTTTTGTTAAAATGGAGAAGAGTAACCAGCATGTAAAACTAGCAAATGGTTGGAAAGTTAAGGCAGCTGGAGAGGGTGTTGCTCGTTGGTCATTTAGCAATGATCCATTGCCTATGTTATATATTCCTGGGTTAAAATTTAATTTATTATCTGTTAAATCATTACTGAAATTTGGGTTTACAGTAACATTCAAAAATGATAAGTGTTTTATTGAGAAAGATGGCAAAGTTGTTACTGCAAGTTTAGAAAATGATTTATTTGTTTTACGAGATAACCCAGTATTGATGGCTAAGTCTAAGTCTGTTTATAATAATGTTAAACCACACGATGAATGTATTCATCTGTTACACCGGAGGCTTGGGCATTTAAACTTCAGAACGTTAAAACAAACAGTACAATTATCTGAAGGAATAAAACTACAAGCATGTAGTAAATATCTAAATTGCAATGCCTGTAGTCAACAGAAGAGTAGGATAACACCAGCAAACCGTGTTAATGGTTTTAAAACTACAAACCCATTAGAAGTAGTGTTTATAGACTTAATTGGACCCAAGAAACCTAGCATTGGAGGTGCCTGCTATATTCTAAGCATGGTTGACCATTATTCAAGGTACGGATTCTGTTATCTTATGAAAACAAAAAGTGAAACATTCCAGCATCTTACCAATTGGATACGTTTTGTAGAAAGGAAACAGAAATTCAAGGTTAAATGCTTAGTTACTGATAATGGTACGGAATTTACCGACCAAAAGTTGGAAAAGTTTTTGCAGGATGCAGGGATCCAGCATAAGCGGTCTGCTCCGTACAGACCACAGCATAATTCGTATATCGAACGAAGAGGTCAAACATTACAGGCCATGATTAGAACTATGTTAGCAGATTCTGGTTTGCCTAATAATTTATGGGGTGAAGCTGCCATGTGTGCTAACCATGTGTTAAACAACGTGGTTCATTCCTCTACGGGTGAAATTCCATTCACCTTATGGCATGGGAGGAAACCTAATCTTAGTTATGTACACACATTTGGAGCCCCAGCTTGGGTACATATTCCATCTAGTTTAAGGAGAAAGGATCAACAAAGAGCCAGAAAAATGTTTTTCGTTGGCTATGAATCAAACCATAGATCTTTTAGATTTTGGGCACAGGGAACTACGAGTGTATACTGTAGTGCTAATGCTAAATTTCTAGAACATGAAGGATGGGATAGACTAGAGCATGCAGACTATAGACATGATAATAATACTGTTAGTATCGAGCATCAAATTCCTGATGATATTCCTGAGGATGTAGATGATGTAAAATCCTCTATCAAAGAGGAAGAACAGGAAATAGGTTTAGAGGATGTAGTTTTAGGGGAGGAGTCAGAGGAATCATCTGCTGTAAGTCCTGTTTTACCTAGAAGATCAACTAGGGAGAGGCATCCACCTGATCGTTATAAAGCGACTGTGGTTTGCCAGATTAACATTGAGCCTTCAAGTTATGAAGATATCAAACTTTATCCTGATAAGGAGCAAAATGCCTGGAAGGAGGCAATGAGTAAGGAAATTAATTCTTTAACTAAGTTAGGTGTTTATGAAACTGTGAAATTGCCACCTGGTGAAAAATTAATAGGTTGTAGATGGGTTTACAAAGTTAAGAAAAGCATAGATGGTACAGTAACCCATAAAGCTCGCCTTGTAGCTCAAGGTTTTTCTCAGACTGAACAAGATTTTGATGAAGTTTTTGCTCCTAGTTTACGTGCAAGTACTTTAAGAACAATGCTAGTATGGGCGGCTAAGCATAAATATAGTATTAACCATATAGATGTAGAAACAGCATATTTACATGCTCCATTAAGACACACCATCTATATGAAGAAGCCTTTAGGAGTCGAGACACAAAACCACACTGATTGTTGGAAGTTACATAAAAGCCTTTATGGTTTGCGACAATCAGGGTTCGAGTGGAACCAATGTATTGTGAAAGAGCTAAATAGGATCGGCTTTTATGAAGGTGTAGCGGATAAGTGTCTCTTTAAGAGAGAAACAAATGGTCTAGTATCGTTTTTGTTACTGTTCACAGATGATATAGCCATAATAACGAAAACTGACAAAGAAGCCATAGATATTGTTCAACAGTTACAAACCAAATTTAAGATCAGAAGTTTGGGAAATATTAGGCATTATTTAGGTCTAGATATTAATCAAACAGCTAGAGGTTATAAAATATCTCAATCTAGCAAAATAAGCCAAATGTTAAAGCGTTATGGTATGGAGCTCTGTAAGCCAGCGAAAACGCCTATGGCACAGGACTTTCAACAAGGAGAGGTCCAAAGTCCTAAATTCAGTAGGGAGATCTACCAGTCTCTTATAGGTAGTCTATCTTATCTAAGCAATTGGTCAAGACCTGATATTTCGTTTGCAGTAAACCAATTAGCGAGATATAACGCAGAGCCGACTGATAGACATTGGCAAGCCGCAAAACGTATATTAAGGTATCTGAAGATGACGATGCATTATGCATTGTATCTAGAACCTAACAATGATTTAGTATTAAGTGCATATGCTGATGCCAGTTTTGCTACTGATGTGACCACTAGGAAATCCACATCGGGTATAGCTATCATGTTAGACAATTGTTTGATTAACTGGAAATCAATTCGTCAAAAACATATTAGTCTTTCGACTATGGAGGCAGAATTTTCCTGTTTGTCACTCGTTTGCACTGATTTATTGGTGAAGACTTGGGATTTGTTTATGACTACGCTACTGCTTTTTCCTATGGTAAAGTACACTTTTGCTAAACCAGTTTTCTTATCCATTGCTCTCAACGTTTCCTTGTGCAGTTACTCTGCTGGTTGGTAAAACAACATCAATTAAATGCATAATTAAATGCACCCCACCCCCGCTCATGCGCACGTGCCCTTCCGCGCTCCCTCCACTTTTGGCAGGTAGGCCCGTTTTTCACCCTCCCCAGGCTCCAGATGCTTTCTTGGAGCCTGGGGAGGGCGAAAACGGCCTTCTCCAGCCCCCTGGAGGCCCTCCAGAGGCCAGAAACGGCCTGTTTCCCAACGTCCGGTGGTCCCGGAAGGCCCGAATATCAGCTGGCCGGTGAGCGCATATGCGAAGGAGCTGAGCTAAGGCAATGCTTGCGTGCCCACAGATATGGCTCCGCGTGCCACCTCTGGTATACGTGCCACCGGTTCACCATCACGGGTATAAGGTTTCCTGTCTGAGCAGGGAGTTGGACTAGAAGACCTCCAGAGGTCCCTTCTGTTCCTCTGTTCCTCTCTCATTCTAAATTGTACTCATGGGCTTCTAGCTTTCAGTTTACACATTTTTTTTTTCTTTCCAGTTCCTGCCCATCTTCATTTTCATTCATGGCAAACGCCTGTAGTCTCGACAGCATTTGGCTGGTTGTAATAGTTGGCACCAGACAGCTGTTCACATTTCCCTGCAATGAGAAACGACTCGCACACCTTTTGCCTTCTCTGTGGAACGAGGGTGTTGGAGAACAGGCAGCAGTGACCTTCTACCAAAGCTGAGCGTGAACAGAAAACGAATGAGGGAGAAATGAATAAAGCCTAACTTGGAGGCTTAGGGAGGATGAGGAGGTTCAGGGGAGCCTCTCTTGATGCAGTGGGATAATAGGACAAAGCTTAGATGTGAGGTCTAGAACACTAGTGGCCCCCAAATTACAGTTTTCCATCAGAGGTGAATAATCTTTGTGGAACTAAAGTGGGGAGCCCAGGTAATGCAAAATATGAAGGGAGATGGAGGTTTGAGAGAAAGTTGGGGAACAGAAAGGAATAGAAAGCAGAGGAGGGGAGTAGAGTAGAGTAGAGTAGAGTAGAGTAGAATAGAATAGAATAGAATAGAATAGAATAGAATAGAATAGAATA
>WNWU01000059.1:1745100-1755785 GCA_012654045.1 Ptyas mucosa | reverse complement strand
CACAGTATGTTTTTCCAGGGAGTAAGTCATCTGTGTACCAAGTTTGGTTGAAATTGCTCGAGCCATTCCAGAGTTCTGCTGGCACAAACATACATACATACACACATCCTTTTTTATATATATAGAAGATTGCTCCTGAATCCTTCCTCTCTCCATCAAGCAAATGAGCCTATATTTAATAATCATCTACCAAATAGCCCCGCTTATCTCCCAGCTAGGAAACAGGATCCGTGCTCTGCTGTCCCTGTCTCTTTCCCTCCTAGCTCCATTGCTTACCTTAATGGGGAAATGATGATTGATAATTGAGGTAGTTTTCCCAAGATGGGTGGCCATTCGTCCTGGTGACTTGGTCTTTATTCTCCCAAGCTGAGCGATGTTATGCAGGTAATCATAATAATACTAATGGCATTAGAGTTAGCAATTAGATTAATGCCAGACGCTGGAGAAACGAAGCCAGCGGCAGTCAGGCAGTCCGTCGTTGCACTCCAGGTAATTCCATTAAGGGCTCCTGATTCGGTGAAACAAGACAGTGTTTGATGTACTCCGCTACCTATGTCGGCCCAGAAGGAAGAGACAGAATTTCTGCAGAATTTCGAGGTTAGGTCCCTTTGGACTAAATCCAGTTGCCTAGACAGATAAGGCAGGCAACGGGGCTTAGGGGCATCTACAGGACAAGCCAAAAGAGTCAAGTTGGGGGGCCATGACCTGCAAGTCAGAAACCTGCTCTTTTAAGGATGCAGCACCCCAAAAGAACACCCCCACGAGACCTGAAGATTCCTTCCAAGAAAAAGGAAAGCATCTTCAGCAAAAGACATGTCAAATGCTTCTGCTGAAGATAAAGTTTTCCCTATCCAATCTAGGGCATGGTGCCCATCTCTGCTTCATGGCATTGTCCAAAGTCAACGCTGTGGTCATCTGGCCAGCGAGGATATACCGCCAAAGGCACATGGAACGTTGTTACCTTCTCATCAGAGTGGTACCTATTCCCGGGAGTGCTTGCGGCACACTTGCCCCAATATCTTCCATTCGAGGGTTGGGATCTGTTCTGCTATGCTTCCACCCAGGGGTGAAATGCTACCGGTTTGCTCCAATTCAGGTGAACCAGTAGTTAAAAAAAAGCTACCGGTTTGGTCGAACCAGTAGTTTAAAAAAGCTACCGGTTCCTCCGAACCGGTATTTCCGACGAGGAAAAGAAGAGTCAAGGTACTAAGTGGGGTGTCACCCTTCCTTCTCTGATTAAGAGATTGTGAGGTTAGGTGGTGGCCATCATGTGACATCCCAGTGGCGGTTGAAGTCACAGCGTTCTTGGAGTTAGTGATTGCAATCAGGGGAAAAAAAAGCGAATAGATGGGAGAGATCTCGAAAGAGAGAGAGAGAGAGAGAAAGAAGAGGGAGACACAAAGAAATCCATGCATTGGGCAGGAGCCAGGCAGACCGTTGCTCCGTGGATATCTATTCAGTCATAGTTACGTGGTGCCTCTGCCCCTTCCCTTCTCCAATGGGGTCACACAGAAAGCAATTGGCAACTAATAATTGAGGAAATGAGGCTCTATTCTTCTGTTGTCAAGGCTCACAGGAGAGGCAGGCCTTCCTTCTTGGGCAAGGGATTGGAGGGACAAAGAATAATGGCCATGGCAAGAACAAGACTGCTGGGGGAAGATAATGAGACAGGCGGGAAGACAGGCTGGAGAGCATCTCCAGACACAAAGCAACAATGGCTTGGAACTTTCTAATAAGGCCAGATCTGAGCTTCAGCTGGTTCTCAGAAAGCTCAGAAAATGCTATGGAGGCTTAGGCGAAGATAACAAGGCCAGCAACCTGGTTAAGGGAGAAGAGGGCACCAGTAAGAGGCTGGTGTCTATGTAATCTTGGTTAGTCCTTCAACCATTCTACCTTTCACCTCTTCTTCCATCCCACATTCAACCAATGCTTATGGAGAGTCTCAGTCATCCAGGTCATGGTTGTCCCAAAGGTTCTTTTCCAATGGCAACTGGACTTCCTTGCATTTCCCCCTCTTGAAAATAGAATAACAGAGTTGGAAGGGACCTTGGAGGTCTTCTAGTCCAACCCCCTGCCTAGGCAGGAAACCCTACACTACTTCAGACAAATGGTTATTCAACCTCTTCTTTAAAACTTCCAGTGTTGGAGCATTCACAACTTCTGGAGGCAAGTTGTTCCACTGATGAATTGTTCTCACTGTCAGGAAGTTTCTCCTTAGTTCTAAGTTGCTTCTCTCCTTGATGAGTTTCCACCCATTGCTTCTTGTCCTGCCCTCAGGGGCTTTGGAGAATAGCTTGACTCCCTCTTCTTTGGGGCAGCCCTTGAGATGTTGGAAGACTGCTATCATGTCTCCCCTAGTCCTCCTTTTCATTAAACTAGACATACCCAGTTCCTGCAAATGTTCTCATAGATGAAGAAGCTTCTCATAGATGAAGAAGTGAAACATTTTCGAGGAAAAAACCAAGGAAGTCTAGTTTTGTTTTGAAAAGCACCTTTGGGACATGCAATCAATGCCCTCTCCTTCCCCTTTTCTTTAGCAATGATGCCAACATCTCTTTTACCTCGCCGTCAGCTTTGGGAACAGCCTCAGAATCCATCATCTTGGTTTCTCTATCTCTCAAGGAAGCGTAGCAAGAGATAAAATAGAATTTCTGGAACTCTTCTATAGTTTCTGCACATTTTTTCTTTCTGTTCCTGAACTTCAGGGATCGGTTGTGTGGTTGGATGAATTTTTCATGATCTAGATCAATCTCAAGTTGGCTCAAGAGAATGGCCTGGTCATCCAAGATCAACCCATCATAAAAAATAAGAGCCTTTGGAACTTATTTTAGTAGGTCAGGAAAGATGAAAAGGGCGTGAGCCAATGGTCCACCTACATTTGTGGTACTTTTTTGTTGTTGTTTGTTGTTGTTCTAGTTGAAAGAACAGAAAAAGCCTATTTCAACTTACCAAATTCTGAAAAGTCCCTATTTCGGGTCCACTAAAAAGATTGAACTCTCCTCTACTACATTTTCATAAAAATTTGGTTCAACTTTCATTGTCTGGCTTTGTTTTCTTCAAACTCTTAAACTATTCAGTTTCTTATTCATATTGAAATCTTAGCTATTGGGGGTTCTATTTTTGATGGAGCAGTAAAAAAAAAAAAGATTTTAATTCTATAATGCCCCAATTCTCTAATTGTCTAAGAAATGCCTTTAAGGTGTGACGTTCAGCGCTATTGCAATTCCTTCCCTTCCTTTCCCTTCCTTTCCCTTCCCTTCTTCCTCCCCTCCTTTTTCGTCCTCTTCTCCACAGCTCTGACAACATTATAAAAAAAATAAAAATAAAGGTGGGATAGAAAAAATAAATGAAACATACGCAAATGTGTTAGAAAGGAAGAGAAAGAAAAGACTTTGGATGACTTCGGATGGGAAGAGAAGTAAAGGTGTATTTTTGCAGATAAAAATGCAAACATTTACAATCCCTTTCAGGGTGTGGGTTGGTTTTTTTTTTAGTTCTTTATACCACAGCCTAACATAGCTATTCCCTGTGGATATCCCTCCCCCTGCCCCAAAGATGTAAATTCCAAACCAAAATGGATACATCATCAACTATTTATCACACCTTCGTCTTCCCTTCGAGTAGTGCCTGATTACAGTTCAGCACCAAGGACAGAGCTCTCTGCTCAGGGGACTAAGGGAAGGCGTCCCTAAAGACCGGAAACCTCTTCAAGCCCCTTTTCACACCTAAAACTAAGAATAATGAGTTTTTATCAAGTGAACGGGAGCTTGTTTTCTTTGCCTGGGCCTTTTGTTCCACACAGCTTTTAAAACTCTGCTTAGCGATGTTAGAAACTCAAAAGGATGATAATTGGCGAGATTAGAAATTAGCACATGGGTGGCTCGTTTCAGATGACATTACAATGGTTTTCCTACTGCAATTATAGTGCAGTAAGCATGTAAAGGGATGGTTATTGAGATATCTGTCTGTCTGTCTGTCTGTCTATCATCTATCTCCATCCCCCCCCTCTGTGTGTGTGTGTGCGTGCGTGTGTGTGATCTTGATTTCTCTTATCTCTCTCTATCTCTATCTCTCTCTGCTATATCTATCTATCTATCTCTATCCACTATATCTATCTATCTATCTATCTATCTATCTATCTATCTATCTATCTATCTCTATCTGCTATCTCTCTCTCTCACCCTCATATCCCTCTTTCTCTCTTCTCTCTCTCTCATCTCTCATCTATCGCCATCATATCCCTCTTATCCCTCTTTCTCTTCTCTCTCTCTCTCTCTCTCTCTCTCTCTCTCTCTCTCTTACCATCATATCCCTCTTTCTCTCTCTTCTCTCTCTCATCTCTCTCATCTATCTACATTGGTGGAGTTCTGAGCTCTCAGTAACTAACAAACATTTGGGGTGGGTTCATGAGAGTTAAATGAATGAAAACAGAAATCAGTTTTGCAACAGCTAGGAAAAGATAGACATTTGGTTTCTCTTTTAAATTTTAAAACAGGTGCTCTGCTCTAATTTTTACCAGAGTAGCGTCTTTTAGACAAGGGCTGTTAATCCACCCGACTCCATCATTTTTCGGATCTCAATCAGTTGCCCCCCTCCCCATTGAAAGCCTCGGTTTCTCCCCAGAGCAGGGAAAACAATATAGAAATGACCAAAGAATCTGCATGGGGTTTTTTTTTCTTTCTTTCTTTCATGTGCCTAATAGCTCCCCTGGGGGGAGATATTTAGATTGGGAAAATGGCAGGAAAGGCTGGGAGATTAAATGTCACTGCTCTGATCAAAAGCAGCAGCCTGGCGCCCCATTTGCTTTCAAGGAAAGAAAATAAAAAGGGAAAGAGCCGACAGATTCTCCCGCATTTAGCTAAGTTTGACTCCCTGGCAATTTTTGGTGACCTCATCTGACCGTCTTTGTCTACCCTTTTCCTCTCTTTCCAGATGTGTCCCTCACTGTAGCTGACAAGGACTCCAAAGAAATTCTTGCGAAATACAACATCCCTGTGAAATACCTTCGTCCTTTCCATCATTATCACTGTGCCTTGGTGCTGGTGAGTCATGCAATCCAGGGGTACCCAATGCTCCGGCCAGGGACCGGTACTGGTCCATGGCCTGTTAGGAACCGGGAAGCCCAGCTGGAGGTGAGCAGCGGGTGTGCGAACCCTACTGTAAGCTGTGCATGTGTGGGATCTAAGCTGCATGCTTCTCCTCTCAACCCACCACTCCAGTCCATGGAAAAATGGTCTTCCATGAAACTGGTCTCTGGTGCCAACAAAAGGTTAGGGGACTGCTGACGTCATCTACCTGTTTAGACTTTAAAGGAGAATATTTGCACCTGAGGGTTGAAAGGAGGGGTTATACTGCTGAGGTTATTTAGTTTGTTTGTTACCTAGTTTGGGTAATGAAACATCTGCAAGAAAACAACCAAGCTCAGAGAGCATCAAGGACCCCACAGTCCTCCTCCTCCTCCTCCTCCTCCTCCTCCGCCCTCCTCCTCCTCCTCCTCCTCCTCCTCCTCCTCCTCTCCCTTCTAGTACCGACGATGTTACCTAGTTGGGTAATGAAACATCTGCAAGAAAACCACAAGCTCAGAGATCAGCAAGGGCCCTTATAGTCTTTTATTTGCTTGACCTCTCGAATTTACAACTAATCCTTGACTTACGACCACAATTGGAGCCAGAATGGCTATTGCTAAGCAAGACGATGGTTAACAGAATCACGCTCTATTTTAGGACCTTTTTGCCATGGTTGTTAAGTGAATCATTGCAACCATTAAGTGAATCATGCCATTGATAAACAACTCTGGCTTGCCCCACTTGTCAGAAGCCACAGGGAAGGTGATTACATGAACCCAGGTCAATCCAACCTTTCATAAATGCATGTGGATTGCCAAACACCGGAATTTTAATCACAGAACCATAGGGATTGCGAGGGTCATGAGAAACGGTCCTTTTTTCAGTGCCTGTGTAACTCTGAACAGTTGCTAAGTGAATGGTTGGACGTCAAGAACTTGCAGCTTCCAGTTTCCATGAGCCGCAGTGGCTCAGTGGTTAGAGTGCAGTACTGCAGGCTACTTCTGTGGACTGCCGGCTGCCTGCAATTTGGCAGTTCGAATATCACCAGGCTCAAGATGGATTCAACCTTCCATCCTTCCGAGGTGGGTAAAATGAGGACCCAGATTGTTGGGGGCAAGAGGCTGACTCTGTAAACTGCTTAGAGAGAGCTGGAAAGCACTGTGAAGCGGTATATACGTCTAAGTGCTATTGATAGTGCCCTTCCTTCCTTCCTTCCTTCCTTCCTTCCTTCCTTCCTTCCTTCCTTCCTTCCTTTCCTTTCCTTTCCTTTTCAGTGGTTAGAATGCAGTATTGCAGATTAACTTTGCCCACAGTCTGGAGTTCGATCCTGACCGGCTCAAGGTTGACTCAGCCTTCCATCCTTCCAAGGTCTGTAAAATGTGGACCCAGATTGTTGGGGGAAGAGGCTGACTCTGTAAACTGCTTAGAGAGGGCTGGAAAGCACTGTGAAGCGGTATATAAGTCTTAAGTGCTATGGCTATCTCTGTACTTAAATGCAAACACACAATGAAAAGAGGACGCTCTTCTCCAAAGTCCTTGCAGGTGGCAAGCTAGCTTATCTAGAAGAAAGCTACCCGAGATTGCTGGGACCCTAACATTTGAGCCGTTCTACTTCTTTGCGCTGAGGCAACGATTTCTTCACTTCAAAGCTTTCCCGGGGAGGTGGGGACAGGGCATGCTTCCAGATGGCTAATGTTCCTAGCAAAAGCAAACAAAACCCATTTGCAATCTAAACACCAAAGAGAAGCCATTAGGAGAACAAAATAGCAGATGCGGACCAGATGTTGAGGTCGCTGCAAGAGAATATCCCCCATGGATGAGAACTTGGATGGGATGATTTTAACCTGTCGCTGAAAAGCTGGGGGGGGGGGAACCCCACAACTTGGAGCGCTATGTTCTACCAAAAAACCATGGCTACCAACCTGCCTTCCGTTGAGGACGTGTATACTGCACGAGTCAAAAAGAGGGCTGTGAAAATATTTACAGACCCCTCGCATCCTGGACATAAACTGTTTCAACTTCTACCCTCTAAATGATGCTATAGAGCACTGCACACCAGAACAACTAGACACAAGGACACTTTTTTCCCGAACGCCATCACTCAGCTAAACAAATAATTCCCTCAGCACTGTCAAACTATTCATTATGTCTGCACTACTATTAATCTTCTCAACATTCCCATCACCCATCTCCTCCCACTTATGACTGTATGACTGTAACCTTGTTGCTGGTATCCTTAAGATTTATATTGACTGTTTCCTAATATGATTTGATTGCTTATTTATTCCCTATGACTATCATTAAGTGTTGTACCTTATGATTCTTGATGAATGTATCTTGTCTTTTTATGTACACTGAGAGCCTATGCACCGAAGACAAATTCCTTGTGTGTCCAATCACACTTGGCCAATAAAGAATTCTATTCTATTCTATTCAAACTCAAGTTCCGTCACCGAAAAGGTTTTGTTCTCAAATGCTCTTTGCAGAGAATACGAGGTCTACAGCGGGAGCGAGATCTTGTTGCTGGTCAGGCTGTTGAAAATCCACCGGTTCAAGGGGTCTGCTTTACCCGTCCCCTCCTCGCCCTTTGCCCAATTTTTGTTGAAGAAGGCACATTCTTGGCTTGTTTGGAGGGGCTTCCTTTGCTCAGCCAAGCAAAGGAGGGAGAGAAGGGGGGGGGGCAAAACTCTCCCTGGCCCCGTTTCTAATCTTTGCGGCATCAAAGGCATTAAAAGGAACAACTTGACATTCAAAGGCAGCTAAAGAAACAGCCTGACATGTTTGCTTTTCCGCATGAGCGGTGAAAGGGGAGGGGGGGTGGGGGCACGGCTGGCGGAGAGTGTGTGAAAACGGGCAGAAGGAATGAGAGGCCCAAAGTGGAAGAAAGACAAAAATAGCAGTGAGAAAACAGGAATGGAAGAGAAGGAGTAGCGAAGACAGAGACATCTATCTGTCCATCCATCCAACCATCCATCCAGGATCAAGGAGAGAAGCAACCTAGAATTAAGGAGAAATTTCCTGGCAGTGAGAACAATTAACCAGTGGAATGAGTTGCCTTCAGAAGTTGTGAATGCTCCATCACTGGAAGTTTTTAAGAAGAGATTGGACAACCATTTGTCTGAAGTGGTGTAGGGTTTCCTGTCTGGGCAGGGAGTAGAAGACCTCCAAAGTCCCTTCCAATCTCTTATCCATCAATCTCTATCCATTATATGTCTGTCAGTCAGTGTGTCTTCATCCAGCCATCCATAATCTACCTCTCTCCATCCATCTCCACCTCTCTCTCTCTCTTCTATCGATCTCCATCCATCTTTCTCCATCCATAACCTATCATCTATCTATCTATCTATCTATCTATCTATCTATCTATCTATCCTGTGTCCCCAAAAATAAGACCTCCCCTGATAATAAGCCCAATCAGGCTTTTGAGTGCATGCGCTAAAATAAGCCTCCCTCCAAAAATAAGCCCTCCCCAAAAATATTTAAATGCAGAGCTGGAAATCAGGTAAGACAGCAAGAGGAGCCCCATCTTACTCCACGCACCCCAAAATAATAAGACCTTCCCATAAATAAGGCCAAGCGCTTATTTCAGGGTTAAAAAAAATATAAGACAGGGTCTTATTTTTGGGAAACATGGTATCTATATATCTCTATCTATCTATCTATCTATCTATCTATCTATCTATCTATCTATCTATCTCTATCTATCTATCTATCTATCTCTATCTATCTATCTATCTATCTATCTATCTATCTATCATCTATCTATCCATCCAGCTCTCCATCTATCATCTATCTATCTATCCATCCATCCATCCATCCATCCGTCTATCTATCTATCTATCTATCTATCATATCCCTTCCTTTCTTTCTTCCTTCCTTCCTTTGACTCTGTCTTTCTCTACATCTGTATAACTACTGTATCAATCAATCAGCCATTGGACCAATTGTTCTACCATTTCATTGTTCTATCAGCATTGTATTATCTGTGTTCATCTATCCATTTTCCTAGCATTCTATTGTTCCATTATTTTATTGTTCTATCTAGCCTCCATTTATGTAAAATATATATCCTGTTTTCCTTCCATCAAATACCGCTCCCTCTTTCTACAGTAGCAAACTCAAGCGGTGTGTGAGAAATGAGATCAACAATTGAGCGTGTTCTGAGATTGAAGAAGTACAAAAAAAAAAAGAGAGAGAGAGAGAGAGAAGAAAAAAAGAGGAAATTTAAAGGAGAAAGGAAGACTTCATAGAATACGTCAACGAATTCCAGTTTGGGCTTCAAGACTGCCTCTTGAGTCAAATCCCCAGGTTTGACTGGATGCTGGAGAAAGCTTTTGTTCCAAGATGAAACTATAGAACAAACAGAGGAAAACCCCAGTACCATCCCTTGCATCATCTGAGAATGGATACCTACATATTTCCATTCATCCTGGAAAGCTAAAATGCCTTAAATGCTAACATTTACACTGCTTCTTGAAACCATCGTGCTACGCAGAATGGAACTGCAAATTCTTCTTTATGACATCTAAAAAAAAATCCGACCTTTACACTTTACCCATTTTCACAAAGACTGATTTTATTTTTTTTTAAAGGAAAGTGCTTGTATTGATGACATGATAATGATTAGCTGTCTGGTGACGGCTCAAGAATCCATTTGTGTTCATCTTAGCTTCGGCCTCCCCGGTATCTCTATAGGGCTGAATCGCTTGTGATTTTAACCTTTATGGAAGCTTTTAAAGATGAGTGCTTTACTGATAATTAAAAACGGGACAATTGAAAGGTTTCAGTCTTGTGGTCCCTTGTTTGCAGATGCTAAGCCCACACTGTGACAATCCAGTTCTGGGTAGAAATATGTAAAGAATTCGTTCTTCCTGGGTTTTTATATCGGGAACTGGTTGATCTGCATATTTCAAAACAATAAGTAACACCTTCCATTCAATTTCATGCTTCTTTGTATTGGGGCCCAGTTCTTGGTAAGTTAGGGTATAATAAAGTGGTTCAGAATTTTGAGAGGGGAGAGAACACGATGTGAAATAAATCTATAGTACTGGAGGAGTTTATAAACCGTGGACGTCTTAATCTACTTAATTTAAGTTATCCAGAGCTTCATCATCTCCAGAAGACATCTGTCCAACCTTACCTTGGAAACCTCCGCAGAGAGAAAATGGCAGTTCTTCTAAATCAGTGTTCCTCAACCTTGGCAACTTGAAGAAAGATGTGGACTTCAATTCCCAGAAGTCCCCAGAAGTCCCCAGCCAGCCTTGCTGAGGCTGTTCTGGGAGCCTCTGAGGAGTTATGGGAGTTGAGGTCCACATCTTTTCATGCTGCCAAGATTGAGAAACACTGCTTAGATATCCACTATCCCAAGAGATTAGCACAGACCAAATATGAAATATTTTTGGTTGTGTAGATATCTGGAATAGAATAGAATAGAACAGAATAGAATAGAATAGAATAGAATGGAATGGAATGGAATGGAATGGAATGGAATGGAATGGAATGGAATGGAGTGGAGTGGAGTGGAGTGGAGTGGAGTGGAGTGGAGTGGAGTGGAGTGGAGTGGAGTAGAATATCCTTCCTTCCTTCCTTCCTTCCTTCCTTCCTTCCTTCCTTCCTTCC
>WNWU01000059.1:1690250-1700861 GCA_012654045.1 Ptyas mucosa | reverse complement strand
CCCCACTCCTGGGGGAAGGATACTGCAAAATCCCCATTCCCACCCCATTCCAGGGGAAGGATACTGCAAAATCTCCATTCCCACTCCACTCCAGGGGAAGGATACTGCAAAATCCCCATTCCCACCTCACTCTGGGGCCAGCCAGAGGTGGCATTTGCCGGTTCTGCGAACTACTCAAAATTTCCACTACCAGTTCTCCAGAACCTGTCAGAACCTGTTGAATTTCACCCCTGTCCCATATGCCCTATATGCTGATGATAGTTTATTTATTAATTAGATTTATATCCCACCTTTATTTCGACAGTTCGCCAGCTGTGTTCATAACTCTATTCCTTCTGTCTCCCCTACCCCCAGTAACAATTTGTGAGGTGGGTTGTGCTGTGAAGAGACGAGGGAAGGCCAGACCTCCCCACACCTCTCAAATGCTTGTCCAGCTTCTTAACTGAATTCTGGTGTCCAACCATCAAATGCTAAAGCAGGGGCCTCCAACCCTGGCAACTTTAAGCTTGGCAGACTTCAACTCCCAGAATTCCCCAGCCAGCTTTGCTTTGTTGGCTGGAGAATTCTGGAAGTTGAAGTCCGCCGGGCTTCACATTGCCAAGGTTGGAGACCCCTGTACTAAAGTATCTACTGTGTGTCCTAATCGAGGCTCTAAGCCTGTAAGCATTTCTCTTCTTTGCCACAGCTAGTGGACTCTGCCAAAAACTGGGGGCGAGAGAAGCAGGACTACAACACTCGTCTCCTTGAAAATGACCTTGGATTTGACCGATCGCCATCCTCATACATACTTCATGATATTTATCCGGTGAGCAAAGGACATAAAACAATAGAAACAGTCTAGCAGGGAAGGCTAGATAAAATTTCTAGGAGTCTTCAGTGGGGATACTCATATGTGTAAGGTAAAGGTAAAGGTTCCACTCGCACATATGCGCTAGTCGTTCCCGACACTAGGGGGCGGTGCTCCTCTCCGTTTCAAAGCCGAAGAGCCAGCGCTGTCCGAAGACGTCTCCGTGGTCATGTGGCCGGCATGACTCAACGCCAAAGGTGCACGGAACATTGTTCCCTTCCCACCAAAGGTGGTCCCTATTTTTCTACTTGCATTATTTACCTGCTTTCGAACGGCTAGGTTGGCAGAAGCTGGGACAAGTCACCGGAGCTCACCCCGTTACGCAGCACTAGGGATTCGAACCGCTGAACTGCTGACCTTTCGGTCGACAAACTCTGCATCTTAACCACTGAGCCACTGCGTCCCTTACCCATGTTTGTAGAATTATCCAAGATGGTTCTTGGGTTGGGATAGGACAGTGTCCATCACTGCAGCAGAACAACAGAATAACAGAATTGGAAGGGACTATCCAATCTCTTCTTAAAAACTTCCAGTGTTGGAGCATTCACAACTTCTGGAGGCAAGTCGTTCCACTGGTTAATTGTTCTCACTGCCAGGAAGTTTCTCCTTAGTTCTAGGTTGCTTCTCTCCTTGACTAGTTTCCACCCATTGCTTCTTGTCTTGCCTTCTGATCCTTTGGAGAATAGGTCAACCCAGTGGTGAAATTCAATTGTATTTACTACTGGTTCTGTGGGCGTGGCTTGATGAGTGTGGTGTGGGCTGACTTGATAGGCGTGGCAGGGGAAGGATATTGCGAAATATCCATTCCCACCCAAATCTGGGGCCAGCCAGAGGTGGCATTTGCCAGTTCTCTGAACTACTCAAAATTTCCGCTGCCGGTTCTCCAGAACCTGTCAGAACCTGCTGGATTTCACCCCTGCCACCATTCAACAATGGGACACAATCCTCCAATATGAAAAAGTGGAGCATCAGAAGGGGAAACAAATTTGGTCGGAATTTGGAAACGGAAACCAGCTTTTCATACGAAGGAGAATGTTTGTTCTTCACCCATTGACCTGTCTTCCCTTCATCCACAGAACGAGAAGGAAAAGAGAGAAGATCAAGAGGAGAAGTACAAAAACTCAGGGAAAGTCATACAAAAGTAGCCAGTGATGGGGCCGAATCTCCTTATAGGTCAGTGTTAATTCTTAGCTACAGTTGTAAGCCAAGATTGTAGAGTTTTGGATGGGGATAGGAGTGTGAGGGCTATAGGCCACGTAGGTCCTTCCAGGAATGCCTTGTAAACCAGACTTCCAAAGATGGAAGAATCAGGGCATAACTTGAGCAAAGAACATTACCGTTTATACTTCTTTTAAAAACCGTGGAGATAGATGACAAGGGTAGACACCAGTGATTAAGCTCTGGGTTGACAAAGATTGTTTTGTGGAGATGAATATCCCAAACCAACTTTGTTTGATATCTGATGTTTCTCTGAATCTCATTGCTCTTTTTTGGGGGGGGGGATGTTTTTAAAAAAATTAACCTCGTTGAAATGGACCACCTTTTGAATGAGGTGGTTCTATTAGTGGAACTATATTTTTAACCATCTCTCCCTCTCTCTCTCTCTCTCTCTCTCTCTCTCTCTCTCTCTTTCTTTCTCTCTCTCTCCACCCTCAAACAAAACAAAACAAAACAGGGGCTCCCAATTTCCCCACAGTTAATGTTTTCTCTTTTCTCTTCCATTGATTATGGACAATTAACAGGGGTGGAATTCAAAAATTTTAGCAACCGATTCTCTGCCCGGTTGCTGGGTGGGCGTGGCCTACTCGGCCTCCTGCACCACAAGGATAGTGGGTGTTTTCGCCCTCCCCAGATTCTAGAAGCTTTCCTCGAGCCTCTGGGACAACGAAAATGGCCTCCCCCAGGCTCTGGAGGCCCTCCGGAGGCCCTCCGGAGGCCGGAAATGGGCCTGTTTTCGGACTTCCGGTACTTCCAGTAGGCCTGTTTTTCGCCCTCCCAGAGCCCCCGTGCAGGTCCTGCACTTACCTCGCATCCAAAACGGGCTGCATGGAGACTCCTGGGAGGGGTGGGGCAGGGTTGGCAGGGTCAGCCAGTCCTTGCAACAACCGGTTTGGCGAACCAGATTAAAATTAACATCCGGTTCATTCAAACCGGCTGAATCCCACCCCTGAAAATTACTGTTCTTGCCAAATGCAATCAGTCTGAGGGGCTACCATGCAGTGAGGTGGACTCTCCAAAGCCTTTCTGAGGGGAAGAGCTGTAGGCCATGCTGGAAGAGTTGCAATATTGCTATTCCTGAGAAGGAGAAAGAGGCTGAAATTTTCCTACCCTCAGAACTGGTTTGTTGAGATAAAGTCAATCCTAGCTGTGTCTTGAACCTCAGCCAAGGAGTGGGAGTAATCTCAGTGGAAAGAAACTCTTTGCAAGGACTTTTTGTGGTGGTTTTAAGAGAGTCAGAATGTCCTCAGCTGAGCCTGCTTTCCTTACATTGCCATGACGTGGGTCAAAGTCTGTCCACACCCATTGGCCTAGGGTGTATGGGTTGGGTCAACTGCTCCCCAGAGAGGAAGAAGGAGGCAACAGTGAATTGTGTTTCTGACACCACTTCTTCCATCCTTCCTAGAAACCGCATTGATCCAACACAACAACTCAAGAGTCATTGGAGTCCACGGCCTTCAACTGAAGTCTGGGAGGAGACCTTGGAATTTTACCCGGTGCAGCAGAACAAAATATCTATTGCGAAATATATACAGTTATATACCTCTTTCCTGGAGAGACGAGCTGAATACAGACTTCTCTGTAAACTACCTTACAGTGTTGGTGCCTGTTATGTAAATTTTGTACAATATATAAAGCGTCTCCGCCTTTTGAGTTGGTCATGGTATGTGAAGATGTGCCTTGGGAGACAGGAGGAAGAGCTACTGGCCAGGCAGAAGTCAGATCAACTGATTCTACTGCAGGAATATGACTGTGGGGAACATCTCCCTAGCTTCTTGGACCATAAAGGGGTGAGGGGAAGAGAGAGAAATATTTTCAGACTTGCAAGCTTCGATTAATGTAAGCTTACAAGCAAGCTGGAGCTTCTGGGAGTGACATGAGCTTATTTTTTCCTAGTTCTGTTCTCACTCATCTGCTTTCTTAGCCAACGGTGAAGTCAACGGCTCTATTTTGAAAAATGTCTTCCTAGCAGTCATATTTCACTGACATTATTATGATCTTAGTTTTTGGACTTGGTTACAGAACACTAAGTTTCAAAAACTTTATCAGAGCATAACAAAAATCCTGGCTGGAAAGTCCGGCCATCTAATCATGGTTAAATGTCTATGGAGCTTCTCAGTCATCCAGGTCATGGTTGTCCCAAAGGTGCTTTTTCAAGAGGCAACTGGACTTTCTGGTTTTTCTTTGAAGACGTTTTGCTTCTCATCCAAGAAGCTTCTTCAACTCTCAAGTGGCTCCCTGTCACTCAAAATAGATGTCACAACCGCCAATGTGCGACACCTGCTGGTACGCGATTTATTGAGCTTTTCAACCCCTGATAGGCCAACCATGGATAAATCCAAGAAAAGAAAAGTTTCAGAAGAAAACAGAACATTTAATTCAACCGCATATGTTAGTTTTGTGGCCGCTCAAGAAATAGTCAGGCACAGGAAGGCTTTTGTGGCTCCCGGTGTTTTCTTTTCGGTGGGAAATGGGTCCAAATGGCTCTTTAAGGTTGCAGATCCCTGTGCTAGAGGCACCCAATGTGGCAGTTTGTCAAGAGACTCAAAATAAAAGAATTTTATTTCATTTAACACATAATTAACATATAATGACTCAGAAGGTTGCAATGGCCATGGCAGAGATATCATTGATAAAGGGCTAGAGAAATGGACAGATAAGAGGTCAACCAAAAGATGTTGTCCTTGGCAACTCAATGCAGCCTCTGTCTTCAGAAGTAGCCTTCTGCCATTGCCTGAGAGGAGAAATCAAGAGTTGAGAGACCCTACAAATGTCAAAACATCTTTGAAAAAGTCCCAAAGTTTTGGAAAACACAAAGATGGATGAGATGCAACGTCGGTCCAGCTAGAAGGTACTTCGATCCAGTGAGAAGGACTCTTCTTAAATCTAATAACATTAAACCTAGTAGAGTGCTATGTGTACAGGAAGATCTGGGTAGGGAAATCTTCTTTGTTCTTATCTAAATTGTATTATATGAGTAAAAAAAACAAGAAAGCCAGAATATCCTGCTGCCCCCCAACCTTGGTTTGAGTTCTGTGTTTAGTAAACATCTGACATTGGGAACATCATTGGGCTGCGATCCCTAAGAGCCGAGCGGGCAACTCCATCCCTTCTCCAAGTGTTCTGAAAAGAGGCACCAGGTGCTTCTGGAAAATTTCGCCCAGTTCACTGATGGGAATGATGAGGACGTAGTGTCAAAGAGATTGGCTTGTCCGGAATCAGGATAAGGCCAAAAGTGGTACCAACTTCCACACCTCTCTTTATTTCAATCTTGAATTTTTCCAGCATCTGAAGAAGAAGGTGGGGGGAGAGGATAAAGCAGAGGAAGTCACATAGGGCTGACAAATTATGAGCCTCAAACTTCAAAACCTGTCTCTACATAGAAAAGATTGGCCACGGTGTCACCTGAGCTGTCTAAGCTTGGTTGTTTTCTTGTGGGGGGTTTCATGACCCGAGGAGGAGGAGAAGGAGGAGAAGGAGGAGGAGGAGGAGGAGGAGGAGGAAGAATGCTGTGGATGTTGTGATCCACCAGCAGTTTGCAGACCTGGCAGCGGATTCGGACAGTGAGGAGGCTGGGGAGGACAATGGGCCAGTCCTAGAGTTGGGAAGACCCAGACGAGAGGTCTGTGTCGGAGGCAGAGATGGGACCAGGGCCATCTGGGAGCAATGCGCGGACTTCGGAGCCTCCAGAGGCGGAGGAACAGGAGGAGCCTGTTCCTAGTGCACACAGGAGAAGAGCTACCAGAAGCCAAGAACAGCTGAAGCAAAAAGGACGACTCGGGAGTAAGGCCTGGAGATGATTGGCTCCTCCCATAAGGCTTAAAAGAGCACCAACGGGTTGGGTTCTTTGTAGAAAAGCAACGTTGATTCCAGTGTTTCTTGTCAGCGTCTCTTGAACTTTGTGGGTTTTTTGCCAAGAAAAGCCTTTGGCAGGTTGCCAAAGACCTCAAAGGTTGGTGATAAGGCCGAAGGACTGGTTATGAAGAATTTGTTTTGGACTAAGCTGAGAATGAATTAATTCTCAGCTGTTTTAATAAAATAAGTTTGTTGAGGACTGAATTGTGTTTGGTAATCACTACTTGGGCCTTGGTTCAGTGGGGTCCTTGATTCCTTCTGAGCTCAGTTGTGTTCTTCAAGACATTTTATGACCCAACTAGACAATATTATCAGTGCACTGATGATGTTACCTAGACGATGTTACCTAGTTGGGTAACGAAACATCTGCAAGGACCCCACAGTTCCATCCTGAGCTGAAAATATTCTCTTCTGTTGTCGCGTCACCTGATTTGGCCCTGACCTGCCAAGTCATGATTCTTATACAATCAACAAAAATGGTAGCTGAGGACTTTCCCAGACATATATGTGTAAGACAAAGGACCAGCCAACCCTCTCTGCATTTCTCCAGCCTGTCCTTCCATGATGAGTTGGGTGGTAGAACTGGACTTACATGGATCAAAAACAGCTGCATCTCCATCTCGGCAATTCTGCGGCCAAGACACTGACGTGGCCCAAAGCCAAAACTTAATCCTCTGAAATATTTGGGGTCCTCAGTCTTAATCCACCTTTCTGGGTTGAACTGCAGAGGTTTGGAGAAAAATCTGGAATCCCGAAACATTGCATAAAGTCCTACCTGGACTAATACCTGTGAAGAAAAGTTGAGACGGGGGGGGGGGGGGGGCAGAGGAGGATTTTTGAGTTGTAGCTAAAAAAGATTAAAACTAGCATCAGCAAGAACGATTCTGTGGGTGTGGCAGGGGAAGGATATTGCAAAATCTCCATTCCCACCCCACTCTGGGGCCAGCCAGAGGTGATATTTGCAGGTTCTCCAAACTACTCAAATTTTCCGCTACCAGTTCTCCAGAACTTGTCAGAACCTACTGGATTTCACCCCTGATAGAGAGAGAGAGAGAGAGAGAGAGAGAGAGAGAGAGAGAGAGAGAGATTCATGTACTGTAAGTATAGAATAATCTGCTGTTGCTTGTTCAAATGTGGAATGCTCCTTGTGTAATCTCAATGGAATGACTACCTTCCCCAACGTCAGGACTTTGGAGAAAAGGCAGGGCTTGAAATTTGTTAAAAACGGTCATCCTCATTATCAGATTACCATACTTTTCAGAATATAAGGCGCAAATTTCCACCACCACCACCCCACCAGAAGAGGGTGGAAATGTTGGTGTGTCTTATACACCAAATACAGCTATTTTTGGCCTCCAGAAACCCTGCCCTGCACTTCCCGTTTTTGCCAAAAACAGGCCCATTTTTTTTGCAAAAACGGGATGTGCAGAGGGTTTGGGAAGCCTGCAGAGTGCTCCTGGGGTCTGGGGAGGGCAAAAACCAGACGCGCGGAGGCCAAACACTTTTTTTTCTTGTTTTCCTCTTCGAAATCTTGGTGTGTCTTATACTCCGGTGCGTCTTATAGTCAGAAAAATACGGTACTCACATTGGCAGGGATACGGTAATTTTGAAGGACAATCTCTTGGGTTGTGTATCTCTGCAACGTCACTGCAACGGGATGAAGCCTGGAGTGAAATCAGAGGAAGAAGAAGAGAGACAGTTATGATCTAAAAATTATTTTTTTCCAGCCCAAGGAGTCTTAACGTAGGATTCAACAACAATTCTAAACTACTGGACAACGTCTGACACTTTGGGACCTTTTTCCGAGACTCAGGAGTTGACCCCTCAAAAAATGTTTTTGGACATTTTGTACCTTAGTGTTTCTTTGATGGCTGCTTTGAGCAATGGGGTGGACTTCATCATCTTTGCAACATCTCCTTGGGAAGATGCTTTGGCTGCAGAGATTTCAGATCTCAGTTGCTCCTGAAGGTGCGGCGTGCGAGCAAGTTCGTACAGAGCCCACTGGAGGGTGATGGAAGTCTGGATGAAAATACAGAATATCGGGCCATGGGTCCGTCCTTAAGCGAGTTTTCTCAGCCACCCCTGCAAAAATGTGTGTGCTTCCTTTAAGTTCAGGGGTCTCCAACCAGGCAAGTCAGTTTGGCAGGCATTACGCAGTTTATTGCCAAAACTCTTATCTGCAAGGGTTTCTAGTCTGATTGCTTAATAAAAACTTGGCAGGCGTGCCTGGTTGTGTGTTTGCCTGTGTGGGGAAGGGGGCATTTTTTTACATTCTTTCGAACTGCTAGGTTGGCAGAAGCTGGGACAAGCTTCTTAGCGTCTTAGCCACTGAGCTACCGCGTCCCTCTCTTAATGTTTTAGGTCCATTAGTTGACCGAGGTAGAGTGGCCACCTCTTCAGTTTAGCTCAGACAGATGGAGAGATATGTTTGAAGTGGCTGGAGAGAGAGAGACGGATTTAAAGAACCCATCAGTGAACAGAGGAGTGCTCTGAATGGTTTTAATGACCAGCGGAATGCAAAGATGACCGATTCCTCAAAGAGTTTCTAATACTATTGAATAGAACAGAGGTCTTCAAACTTGGCAGCTTCAAGACTTGTGTACTTCAACTCCCAGAATTCTCTTGTGGACTTCAACTCTTCTGGGAGTTGAAGTCCAGAAGTCTTAAAGCTGCCGAGTTTGAAGACCTCTGGAATAAAATCCAAGGAACCATTTGAAGGGGATATCTAAAGAACCTGGCCAGGTTTCTTCTTACCGTGTCCACCCCTCCTGCCATCATCTCGGTTATGCTGGCTTTGATGTCTTCTATCGGCATCTTGTTCTGTATCAAAAGGCTGCAGAGAATACCTCGGTATTCTTTGGCACGCGTCTGGTTAAAACAGAGGTCTTGGTAGATGTTCTGTATGCATTTGTCAGCTGGTGAGATGGAGACGTAGCGGTAGACATAACAAATAAATACAACACACTTTTATTGAAACAATAACATCACCGTGGAAGCTTCCTCACCAGGGCTGGTATTCACGTACTTTCTCTACCAGTTCGCAAATGTGCGTGCGTGCGCTGACTCCCTTCGCTCGCATGCACCCTATCCACACATGTGCCCGGCCTTCCATGCATGCGCTTTGCTGGCACACGCGCCTTACATGTGTGCACCCAGCCTCAAAAACGCGCCTAAATTTCTGCTACCGGTTCAGGCGAACCGGTCTGAACCGGCTGAATATCACCTCTGTTCCTCTATTCTCACAGACAAGCCACTTTTCTGTTCTGTCACTGGAGGAAGGTTGGAAGGGTGCAGGATCACACAACCGCCACACGGGCCCACTCACCATGCATGAAGATGACATCCCAAGCATTGACGTGGTCCTGCCAAAACTTGGAATTGATCCTGCGCAGAAATTCCGGTGGTATGTACAACATGGGTGCAGTGGAATTAAACATCAAGGTGATGGCATCGATGAACTTCTGTGCCTCGGGGTCAATGAAATCCTGAAGTAGTCCCAACCGGGTCCCATAGAGGACATTGCATACAGCTGTGGGAAGAGAGAGATGGATGAAGATGGATGAAGATATCAAGACCGGGTCTCCCACAAGGGCAGAGATCACCTTCTAATGAATTTGCTGTGCATCATATATGTTGCTGTGGGGTCCTTGATGCTCTCTGAGCTGTGTTGTTTTCATGCAGATGTTTCATTACCCAACTAGGTAATATCAGTGGTGGGATTCAGCCGGTTCAGGCCAGTTCAGGAGAACCAGTAGTTAAATTGCTGGGTGGGTTACATTTTTGAATCCCACCCCTGATGGGAACGCTAGAAAAGTTGTACACGTGGGGAAAAAATGGTCATAAGTCACTTTTTGTGGGGCTGTTGTGACTTTGAACGGTGACTAAATGGACTGTTGCAAGTCGAGGACTACCTGTAGTCTAGGTAGGAGGAAAAAAATACATTGCTGTCTAATTCTTGAGACTCCCCTTCCTCCCAACCCAACCCAACCCAACCCAACCCAACCCAACCCCTTCCCTTCCACTCACATTCCAAGGCAAACCGGAAAAGCTCGTGGGTCAGATCGGCTGTCCATTTGTCTTGCGGACTGCTTCCCACCTTCATCTCCATCCTCTTGACAAAATCTTCCCCGACTTCGTTCAGGAGAGGTATGAAGTTATCCGTGACTTTGAGGGACATGGCTTCCTTGTTCAGGGCTAGGCGGTCCTGGCGCCAACTGTCTCCTTTCCTAGAAAGTTAAAAATAATAATAATAAGTCATTCCAAGGTTGACTTATTATTCCAATTTATTCCAATTTATTCCAATTCAGTCATAATGTCCCCAGTTTGTCAGCTCTTCCCCTACAAGCTGGTGGAGAAGGGATCATCCTCAGGAGGGGTGAAAATGGTCAATTATATATATGGGGGTCGAGGAAGGGCTGGTATTTGTAAGTAGGAGATTTCCATTCTTATATAGGAGATCCTTGACTTACAGCCATTCATTTAGTGGCCGTTTGAAGTTACAATGGCACTGAAAAAGGTGACTTAAGACCAGTTTTCACTGGAGGTTTTTAAAGAAGAAACTAGACAGCCACTTATCTGAAATAGTATAGGTCCTCCTGCTTGAGCAGGGGGCTGGACTAGAAGACCTCCAAGATCCCTTCCAGCTCTATTCTATTCTATTCTATTCTATTCTATTCTATTCTATTCTATTC
>WNWU01000059.1:1651052-1664155 GCA_012654045.1 Ptyas mucosa | reverse complement strand
TCCTCCTCCTCCTCCTCTTCTTCTTCTTCTTCTTCTTCTTCTTCTTCTTCTTCTCCTTCTCCTTCTCCTTCTCCTTCTCCTTCTCCTTCTCCTTCTCCTTCTCCTTCTTCTTCTTCTTTCTTTGCCTCCAACCAGATGTCAAGAAGATGTTAAGGACAGGTTGCTTTGAAAGACCGTCTGCACTGACCTTTGAGCCTCAGGAAGGTTCAGTTCTACAACCATCTGAAGTGTGAGATGTCTTCAGCAGAGATGCTCCTGAATATCCAGCCAAGTAGGAGCATGTTGTGAAAGTCTTTATTGGATGGTGAAGACGATGGCTATCATATGGAGTAACCCCAGCCAGAACGATAAAGATGGCATGGAGGCAAGTCCTACTGTTTTTGCATTCTTGAACTCACTGTCCTGAGAGGGATTCTTCAGGTATCTAGTTATGACTGTCTGATGGAACCAATCTTCTTGAGACACGCAGTAATACTTGCCATAGAGCTCCTTGGTCATGTTGTCAATGTAATGAAGGCAGTGACGGTGCCCAGAGTTGCAATGGGTAACTGTCTGATTATTGTGACGCCAAGTATAATTGGCATAATGAGATTCTTGAGAGCAATTCAGGAAATAGCGGGCATTTAAGGTCACCTTTAAGTCTTCCTTTGAGGATGGACTGCTGCTGTCTCCTGAGGAGAAGGAAGGAAAGAAAGAAGGAAAGGGTCAATGGTGGGACGAATTGGGCCTCTCTGTCTCCTATTGTGAATATTTCTCATCTCCTTTTAAATAACAGAATAACAGAGTTGGAAGGGATCAGACATGGAGAGACCTCTAGATAAATTCTCAAAGGGGTTCTTCTGGACCCATCAGAATGAGTCCATTAGCCTATTTGGAAATAAACCATTTCCTAGTTCAATACAACTGTAGTTGTATACTTGGTTGCACACAGAGAGAGGGGGGGGGAGGAGGTACAGATTTAAAAAATAGAGGAAGAAGGCTTCCAAGCAGGTGGGAATGGCTAATTTTTAAAAAATCCACTTTTGAATGTTGACGCTCAAATTTAAACTAGGGTTTAACTTTCAATCCACTGCTACTTCAACACTTTGTCTGGTGGCCATTCTTTCTAACAAAACCTCATTCCCCCCACCCCCACCCCTATCTTCTTCCTTCTCCTAATTCCTTACGGGCTTTTAAAAACATCTTTTCAAAGATTTTTCAGGAAACATCTCCTGCCTTCTTAAGTGTGCTTCTTAAGTACACTCAAGTTTCTTTATGAATATTACCTTCAGAGTTGTTTGAAGTAGAACAAATGTTTCGAGGGACATCATGTCTTAGAGACTGCAATACAGTTCTAAAAAAGATGAAAAATCAAGTTAAACTTCAAATTCCTTCATAAATTAGGCCATCACAGGATCAGCCTGCTGCAACTCTATAAAAGATATATACTAGTCACATAATTAAGATCACGGCATCCGGCCCTCTCAATTCCTGGCAAATAGATGGGGAAGAAATTGAGGTAGTGACAGATTTTATTTTCCTGGGCTCCAAGATCACCGCAGATGAGGACTTCAGCCAAGAAATTAAAAGACGCTTGCTCCTGGGGAGGAAAGCTAGGGCAAATCTAGACAGCATTCTAAAAAGCAGAGACATCACCCTGCCAACAAAAGTGCATATAGTCAAGGCCATGGTTTTCCCACTTGCAATGGATGGCTGTGAAAGTTGGACCATAAGGAAGGCTGAGTGCCAAAGAATGGAGGCCTTTGAACTCTGGTGCTGGAGAAGACTCCTGTGAGTCCCTTGGACTGCAAAACGATCCAACCTAGATCAGTCCTAGAGGAGATCAACCCTGACTGCTCTTTTGAAGGCCAGATCCTGAAGAGGAAACTCAAATACTTTGGCCGCCTAATGAGAAGGAAGGACTCCCTGGAGAAGAGCCTAATGCTGGGAAAGACTGAGAGCAAAAGAAGGCGAGGACGGCAGAGAACGAGGTGGCTGGATGGAGTCACTGAAGCGGTTGGCGTGAGCTTAAATGGACTCCAGAGGATGGTAGAGGACAGGAAGGCCTAGAGGAACATTGTCCATGGGGTTGCAATGGGTTGGACACAACTTCGCAACTAACAACAACAACAAGTCACATAATTATTTATATTTGCTTAGCTGGTCAAAAAAAAAAATAGCTGCAGATTCACAATCAAAATGTTTCATTGTCTTATTAGAAGGCCTTGTTCTCACACATTTTTACCCCGTTGCTAGATTACCCACTTTTCTTGGTTTGTATAATACACTAGCTCAGCGGTAATCTGTTTGGTTGGGTTCATGCAAGAGATAAGCCAAAACATAGGTCAATGCTGACCAAGTTTAGCATGTGGGAATATAGCCCATTAGATCTTTACCTGACCTGGTGGACCAGAGTTGCATGAATACACTCAATTGAGAAAGTGACATCACACTTATGTTTTAGAAATGCTTGTCTGGGTTAAGAAGCTCTGGAGATCTCGTCCATCCCATGTTGCCATCACACAAATTATATAAATTATGTAACCTACCCATTTTCGTGCTCATTAATAGAAGTACATTTCTCATTGATCCATCCACAGTAGGGGTCTCTGGACAGTACACAACTCCCACAGTTGTTCTTATATGCCCCACAAGAGGCCATGGGGACCTGCACCACCTCGTTGTCTGAAGCCACAATTATTTCATTCTGCAAAATAAAACAAAGGAGCCACTGAAATGAGATTATCAAGGAGGAGACTATCAAGAGATAGTCAACCAGTTGTGAAAAATGGGCAGATGTCTTAAGGTTATGAAACTCAGACTTGACATCCTGGCCAGAAGGATCGATGATAAGGGAAGCTGGAAACCAGGATCCAACAATAGATGGACACTCACATATGGACCACTCTCAGATAAATTCATGGAATGTCCTCACTGCATGATCAAAAAAGTCAAGATGGCCACTACAATCGAAGATCCACCTAGTTGTAATGTGTGTCACAGATGCAGAGACCTCTAGATAAATTCTCAAAGGGGTTCTCTGAACCCATCAGAATGAGTCCATCAGCCTATTTGGAATTAAACCATTTCCTATTAGTTCAATACAACAGTTCCAACTTTAGTTGTATACTTGGTTACTCACAAACACACAAAAAACCATAGGGTACCGATTTGAAGGCTTCCAAGCATGTGGGAATAGCTAATTTTTTAAAAAAACAACCACTTACGAATGTTGACACTCAAATTTAAACTAGAGTTTCACCCAGGATATTTAGAAGCTCCTGCATATCCTGAAGACATTTTAGCTCACCCCCTAGTTTCCCCCCAGCAATAAAATGTCTCCTATTTGTTTCGGACACACACTGTCCATAGAGAACAACAAGCCAATTTAAAGCCATGATTCGCTTTAACTGTGGTTTGCTGAACAAGCCATGCTGGCTACCTTTACACACAAAAAAAAAGCTTTAAGCTATATATGCCAGTTTACAAAGAAAACGAAGCTGGGTTCAACACATATTAAGTCAAAACTAAAACAGGTTATTCTGCAGACTAAGATCATGCATGAGCCCCATCGTGTAAAGTCACGGCGTCTTTCTTACCCTTGACTTGTCTAAAATCATGGAGAGGATGACCGCCTGGGACTGGAAAGGATGGATTTCCAGGATGTTCATGGGTCCGTTTGGTAAGATGACCACTTTATGGATGCTTCCTTTGTCTGTGTGTGGGATGAGGAGAAAGAAGGATTAGCAAGATGAAGAAAAGGACATGGATGGAGAGATCTGCTACTGGTGGAACAGGTGATAAGATTCAAGTGTGCTTTGTGGCGATCGAAGTAAAGCCGGTTAGAACCCATCACTGGTGGGAACTAAGCAAGGAGAGAAGCAACCTAGAACTAAGGAGGAATTTCCTGAGAGATAGAACAATTAATCAGTGGAACCACTTGCCTCCAGAAGTTGTGAATGCTCCAACACTGGAAGTTTTTAAGAAGAGGTTGGATAACCATTTGTCTCAAGTGGCGTAGGGTTTCCTGCCTGGGCAGGGGGTTGGACTAGAAGACCTCCAAGGTCCCTTCCAACTCTGTTATTCTGTTATTCTGATTGCTTTGTCGGTTACCTGTGGCTAAGTACAGAACATTGTAGTCCTCGTTATCCGCCGCCCGAACCTGGTGGACTCCAAGTTGCTGGTAGCGATGTTTGCTGTAGAAGATGATTTTCCCATTCATGTGGGCAGCCACCTCTGGATAGCTGTCAATCACTTTGAAAGTCTCAGGTGGAGTCTTCTCAGTTCCTTGTAGACACTGTCAAGAAAGGCACAGCGGTGAGGATCAGGAGATGGATGGAGAAGAACTTCCATAGAGACTAGTGGTGAAATTCAGATTTTTTTTTACTACCAGTTCTGTGGGCATGGCTTGGTGGGCATGGTGTGGCTTGGTGGGTGCGGCAGGGGAACGATACTGCAAAATCTCCATTCCCACCCCACTCTGGGGCCAGTCAGAGGTGGTATTTGCCAGTTCTCCAAACTACTCAAAATTTCCACTACTGGTTCTCCAGAATCTATCAGAACCTGCTGGATTTCACCCCTGATAGAGACCCAATGCTACATGCTTTTTGGGCTTTTGATTTACTAAATGCTGAATAGGTTTGCAGGTTTCTAAGCCTCAAGGACTGGAGTCCTCTTTTCAGAAAGACCAAAGCAGTGGGGATACTCAACAGTTAATATTGCATGTGCCCAGCCTTTTCGCAAACCTGACAGGGATAGGGAGGATGGTGTACAGTCAAATACTTCAGAAAAGGCACCAAGGATTGGATAGGTAGGTAGATGGTATAGATAGGAAGGTAGAACAGAGACAGGGCAGGAAGAGAAATGAGTGATTGGGTGGAAGTGATTGAGGAAGGAAGGAAGGAAGGAAGGAAGGAAGGAAGGAAGGAAGGAAGGAAGGAAGGAAGGAAGGAAGGAGATGATGCCTAGAGAGAGAAAAGGGTGGGATGGGTGGAGAGATGGTTGAATGATGAGGGGATTGGAGAAAATGAGACGAGGGTGGGTGGGTGGGTGGGTGGATGGATGGATAGAAAATGATAGAGAAAGCGGGACATCAATGGATAAGTGGGTGCATGAATAAAGAAACAGAAAAGTGGGATGGACAGATGGATGGCTGGATAGATAGTAGAGGGTTCAAATAAAGAAAGAGATGGATAGATGGATGGATGGGTGGGTGGGTGGGTGGGTGGATGGATGGAGCCCCAGTTTGTTCCAGTGTAACAACGGGGGTGGTGTGCTTTAAACTGGAGTAGACAAGTGTTGAGAAGAGAACTTCTCATATATGTTCCATGGGTGACTACCGGGAGAGAAAAAAAACAAAAGGGAAAACTTGTACTACGTTCATTTTCTGAAGCTAAAATTCCCTGGGGTAATTTGGACTTGACAGACAGAGCGTGGCGTGCAATGCAGTTTTAAACAAATGCTTCGTGGAATTCTGGCAAATCACATACACATGTAAATGACTAAGAACAAATGAAATTAAATACGGAGATGCTGAAGCCACAACATCAACCCAACCCAAGTAAATCCATTAGTGAGTTTATATTTCTGGCATGCACGTCTACATCTGCAATAAAAAAATAAGTGGGAAAAGCCAGGATGGAGAGAAAACATTGCCCTCTGCTTTTAGACATTATTATTTAGTTACTAAGAGCCGTGGTGGTGCAGTGGTTAGAATGCAGTATAGCAGGCGAATTCTGCCGACTGCCAGCAATTCGATTCTCACCGGCTCAAAGTTGACTCAGCCTTCCATCTTTCTGAGGTCAGTAAAATGAGGACCCAGACTGTTGGGGGCAAGAGGCTGACTCTGTAAACGGCTTAGAGAAGGCTGTGAAGCGGTATATAAATCTACGTGCGATTCCTATTACTGTATATCTCATAGTCTCCAAATTGACTACATGTTGGAAGGATCAAATTTCAACCCAACATTGACCACTGCTTTTTACCTGTCCTGGCTTCACAGCTGGGGTTTTCCCACTGTAGTTTTTCAGGGGAGACGTTCTGAAGCGTTGGCTGATGTCACTAACAGAGTAGACACAGACTGCCGAGTAACCCCTGGGGAAATGAGACACAACAAGGAATCAGCCATCCATCAATGACAACTCTTATCTGTATGGCTTTATATTAGATTATGGCCAATGTTAGATTATGGCCAGTGGTGGGTTTCAAAATTTTTTACTACTGGTTCTGGGCGTGGCTTGGTGGGCGTGGCTTGGTGGGCATGGCAGGGGAAGGATACTGTAAAATCTCCATTCCCTCCTGATCAGCTGGGACTCGGGAGGCAGAGAATAGATGGGGCAGGGCCAGTCAGAATTTTTACTACCAGTTCTTCGAACTATTTCCACTACTGGTTCTCCAGAACTGGTCAGAACCTTCTGAAACCCACCTCTGATTATGGCCCAATAAAAGTGAGGCCCTTGCCATAATTCCATGCCGCATGGATAAGATAGGGAAGAAGGAAGGAAAGTTCCTGCAAGGGAAGAAGGTTCTCTGGTGGTGATGTATGGTCGAAGAGCAGAAGACTCACCACTCATTGAGGAAAAGCCCGTAGACCTTTGTCTGAAACCACTCGACTGACTCAACGATAAAGATGTCTTGAAGCCAGTCAAAGTTTCGGTTAGTGGCCGAGTCCACACAGACCAACGTGGACTTCAGGAGAGTTGTCCACTTGGCTGCTGAAAAGGAGCCGTTGCCTCCTTTGTCGCTCTACAGAGAGAAGGGGGGGAAAAGAGAGTAACTAGGAGAGTAACAAAAAAAAAACCCATCTCCTGAGCTTTGGGTGGCTCTTCTAATCTTTTTTTTTGAAAACAGAGAATTGAACTTGATCTTTGCAGAAACCATTTATGACTCAAGGTCAAAAACTAATCAGAGATGCACAAAACTACAGTTCAGGTATAAAATCTTCCAGGAGGGTGAGAAGATCCAAACTGGGTTCATGCATTCTGCTAAGGAATCATTTGTAGGAGAAGAGCAGGCAAAGCTAGGGGGGGGGGGAGGAGTTAAATGTGTCATTAGCTTAGAATCGTTGCGTTCCCACCAGCACTCCAAATCCCGTCCCTCCTGAATTCTATTGACCCTCAATCTGGTGCCAATTTAGGGTTGAACTTTAGCTGACCAGATCCTTGTGTACAACCTTGAATAACTCTTTTATGTTGCAACCTGCTCCTGATTCTTTGCTCCTGACATCATTGATTGAAGAAGCCACCATGACTTGAATTTAGCTGTGGCTCTAAGCCGTCGACTCCACTGGTTGCTGCAGGGCCCATAGCAAGCCAGCAGGAGGTCACAATGGCCAGTTGCAATACCATTATTGCACCATTGACGTAGTGATATACCAATTTGAATGACTTCCACTTATTGTGGTGTCTGATGCAAGTACAGGAGCCAAAATGGTTTGCATCACAATGTGCTTGTCATCGTTCACGCAGGATTGTTGAGGGTCACGAGGCCTTGGTTCCCACCAAAGTTAAGCAATCGACATAGCTTAAAAGTCTTTTCAAAACCCCTTCTTCACCTTGCACACTTGAGCCACCCTGGAGATCTTCCTTGGGGCCAAAGGATTATTTGGCCAGTCAGGGTTGTCCTCTCGGAAGAAGAAGTAGATCTTGTCATTGTAGGCCTCTTCTTGTCGGATCGGCGCAATCTTCACAAACTGTGGATCTGGCAGGAGGGAAAAGGTGGAACCGGTGAGATTAGAAAGAAAGCAATGAGCCTGGGCAGATCCTTCAGGTCAGAACCTACACAGAACACCCATGCCTGGTTACTGTCAACCCTTTTAATGTTCATGCAATATGTTTAACCAAATCAAGGGAAAAAACCGTTTAGGTGCATTAATTTCACACAGCAAGCTAGGTTAGGGTTAACCTTGGTAAAGCTTTGGGGCTTACCAAGTTGTGCAAACACAGAATTACGGATTAAGTTGATCTCAAGATCCCACATTACCAAGACATCAAAGACGCTAGGTTTGCATCACCTGCTGAGCCCTCCCTGAATCTGCCAATTACCTAAGGTTCAACCATCCTTGAAGGTTTACACAGGAGATAAGTGTCTTTCCACCTACAAAGACAAGTTAACACTTCTGAAATCCGTGGCCTTCTCTGAGCTTGACTACCCCTCCCTTCTGTGCATGGAAGGTGCCTTTTGGGATCTGTTACATCAAGGCTTAAAGGCCAAGTTTGTAAATAGAGGAACGCCAACTCCCTGCAGGGGAGGAAGCCCAGTCAGTCACTTTTGTTCTGTTTGGAAAGGCCCCCGAGCTGGGAACGGAAAAGTCCTCCAGAGGGACCTAAGGAAGGAACCTTGAATCATCTGCGGCTCCTCATCAGAGGTTTCCAACCTTGGAGAACTCATCCTCCATGACGTTCATTACACAGGAGACACCTGGATGGCTCTTTCTTGTTCCATTGAACTCCTCCGGGCAAGAGTTGTGTTTGTTTTGAGTTTTCTTCCATAACCCCAAAGCTCATCTTCTACTTGGTGGGGACCAAGTCTTGTGAACTTGGAGAACCCAGTCTTGCAAACAGTGGAATCCATTTCCCATATGGAAGAGAAGATTA
This sequence comes from Ptyas mucosa, assembly GCA_012654045.1. Lineage (NCBI taxonomy): Eukaryota > Metazoa > Chordata > Lepidosauria > Squamata > Colubridae > Ptyas > Ptyas mucosa. The sequence continues at coordinate 1,655,582 of WNWU01000059.1, read as the reverse complement.
AGCCCCTTTGAGATCGGAGGCCTCCTTGGCAAGACCACTCTCTAATGAGTTATGGTCGCAGGAACATTGATCTGCACCAGTTCTGGGTAGCTGGGAACCACTATTTTAAGAAGGGCCCACAATGCCCGTTATCTGTCAGTACAGGGCACTATGGGAAAATTGAAATGGTGGCTTTCAACCTCCTTGAAAAGAAGTTTCTGAGGACTCCTTGAAAAGGAGCTTCTGACTGGACCAATTGGGGTTATTTGACTAGTCCTTCTGCCATCCAACCAACCCTCAATGCAAGTTCTCACAGTACGTCTTGAAGGCAAAGCAAGGACTGCCTGGATATGTCACCTTAATCCTCATCGTCAGACACCTTGCAGGTGCTGTGTGTGGCTTGCAAAAGGTACGTTTTGGTAAGAAAGAGAAAAGATTGCAGAGAATGCAGAAGACTTGTATGTGTCTCTGCTTTGTCTGCAAAGTATTGCTAATGCTGCAAGATTTAAGAGGTAAAGGCAAAGACCACAGTTTGGGGCCCATTGATGAGCTTAGTTTGATGTGTTTTCCCCCTGTACATTCTTAGGTAGCTGGCTGATGTTGAGCCTGCATCAACATTTAGTACTTTGCAAGTACTAAATGTTGTACTTGCAAAGTACTTAGGAAGCACAACACTGTCGCTCAATTGTCTCTTCCAGAACCTCAACACTTACTCTTCATGACCATGTCACTGGTGTAAAGCTCTGCGGCTCCTTGGACCCTCCGAAAACGAGGGATCCGTCCATTGTATTGGTATTTCCGGATATTCGAATAGATGTCATTGCCTAGAAGACAAGGAAGAAGATGAGGAAGAAACTGGAGCAGAAACTTCTCCTTCTCGCCCAACCAATTCCAAAAAGAGTTCCCACAAAGGAGATCTGTCATTTCCCCCTGGGGATTCCATCGAGGGGATTGTGCAATGAGAAATATCTACAATCAGCCTTCTAAACAGAAAGAAGGACATACCCTTCAAGTGGGAACTTGGCTTCCAGGAATAAGAAGGAGAATATGAAAGACATCATCATATTTGTGTATTCGAATACTTACAAAAATTAAAAGGGGTTCCCAAAGTCACCCCAAGATCTTTTATAACATCACGAAGAAGGTAAAGCTAACTCTAGCTTTATAGTCTCCATGAAAATGTGAGTTTGGAAGAAAAGTGGCTTCAGAACAAATCATCTGGACAACTTCCCTGGTGGATTCATAACTCTGAGCTCTGATTTCAGTAGACTTACCATCAATGAGGACAAGGGAATTTTTATCGAGGCCAAAAGGGGCTAAGCTCTGAGCATCGATTCCTTCCTCTTTCTGCCCGTTGACCTGCGGAGGACAGGAAAACAAAACCAAAGATGAAATCCCCAAGTCTCCTTCTGCCAACTTTCCCAAAGGTCACACAAAAAGGAAGAAGATGCAACCATGGACCGTACCCAGTTCCAGCAGGTTGGCTTGCAGGCGTTGGTGCCACAAATCAGTACTTTGCCCTGGTACTTCCCGATGAACGTGAGATAATTGATGGCTTCTTCCTGAAAAAGAAATGAGGAAAAGATGAAGGGGAGGAAAAGGAAGGAGGAGGAGGAGGAGGAGGAGGGGAGGGGAGGAAAGGAAAGGAGAGAGGGAGGGAGACAGGGTAACAGGGAGGGAGAGAGGGAGGGAGGAAGGAAGGAAGGGGAAGGAAGGAAGGAAGGAAGGAAGGAAGGAAGGAAGGAAGGAAGGAAGGAAGGAAGGAAAAAGGAGGGAGGGAAAGGAAAGCAGGGAGGGAGGGAGACAGGGTGACAGGGAGGGAAAGAGGAAGGAAGAAAGAGGAAAGAAGGGAGGGAGGGAGCCAGGGTGACAGGGAGGGAGAGAGGGAGGAAGGAGAAAGAAGAAAAGGAAGGAGGGAGGGAGAGAAGGTGACAGGGAGGAAAAGAGGAAGGAAGGAAGGAAGGAAGGAAGGAAGGAAGGAAGGAAGGAAGGAAGGAAGGACTGAACTATTAATCCAAACTTACGGGAGTTTCACACATGGACCTGGATATATTTACATCAAAACGTTCCTGTATGAAAAGAGAAACAGGGAAGAAATAATTATATGCCTGCTTTTTAAAATCTCACACCATCTGCTACAGGACTTGGCAGTGTTTTGCCACCTACTGTACCTTAACCTGCCAACACAAAAGAGAAAGAATCCCAGCCCTTTCAGTGTCGGTTGTGTAGACTCATTCCAGAGCACAGAAGAGGGGGACGGTTCCTATCTCGCAGCCAAGCGGCGACTCAAGGAAGGAAGCCAAAGCTTCGTTTCAAACCATCGACTGATGAGTTACTCATCCAAGAAAGCTCCAACCGATAACAGGTGGAGGCAGCCCTTGGTATCAGGCATGTACCAATGGCCTAGATGTAGGAAAGGAATTTGGAGAAGGAGACCTCTTCTAGAGGACAACTCATCGGCTGGCTGAAGAGGGAGTCAACCTGTTTCCCAAAGCACCAGAAGGCAAGATAAGAAAGAATGGATGGAAACTCATCAAGGAGAGAAGCAACCTGGAATTAAGAAGAAACTTCCTGACAGTGAAGGCAATCAATCAGAGGAACGACTTGCCTTCAGAAGTTGTGGGTGCTCCATCACTGGAGGATCTTAAGAAGAGATTGGACAGCCACTTGTCTGGTCTCCTGATTTGAGCAGAGGGTTGGACTAGAACAGGGGTCTCCAACCTTGGCAACTTGAAGCCTGGCAGACTTCAGCTCCCAGAATTCCCCAGCAAGCTGGCTCGGGAATTCTGGGAGTTGAAATCCTACAGGCTTCAAGTTGCCAAGGTTGAAGACCTCCAAAGTCCCTTCCAGCTCTGTTCTTCTGTTCTCGTTCTGGCTAGCAGGCCTACAGAAGGAATGCACTCCATTCTGCAACAGCTTTCTGCAGATACTAAAACTTTCCACCCTGGTTGTAAACATAACAACCCCTCTCCTGTCGCCGCAGCAGGGCAATTAGTTACCAACACGTACCAACACTGTTTCTAAACCCATCCCAGGGGAAGAAATGATTCAGAGATTGGGGGGGGGGGGGGGGGAAGGAAGAGCCTTGGTGGCGCAGCAGACTAACGTGCTGTCAAATAGCACCAGCTGCCTGCAATTACTGCAAGTTCGGATCTCCCCAGGCTCAAGGTTGACTCAGCCTTCCATCTTTCCGAGGTAGGTAAAATGAGGACCCGGATTGTGGGGGCAATAAGCTGACTTTGTATAAAAAAGAACACCGCTTTGGGGGGGGGGGGGTGAAAGCCCTACTAAGCAGGTATATACAAAAGTATGAAGGCTATTGCTTAACGCATTGTAAGCCGCCCTGAGTCTCCGGAGAAGGGCAGCATATAGATCGAACCAATAAATAAACAATAATAAATAAGTCAGTCATAGTCGTCAAGGGATAAGAAGCGTTTTCCAGACTCAATGAGGCACCTCTTGAAAAGGCTGGATCCGAGAACTCATCAACTCAAACGATCATCTCAAATGATCTAAGCCCCAGAGCTCACTACGTATAACAGCATTGCTAAAAAAAGCATTAAGAGTTGTTAACCTAATTTTACAAAGCTTCTTCTCCAGTAACATTGTACTGCAAACTAGAGCATACAAAACCTTTGCCGGACCAGTTCTCGAATACAGCTCGTTTGCCTGGAACCCGCACTGCATATCGGACATTAATACAATTGAGCGACTCCAGAGATACTTCACGAGAAGAGTCCTCCACTCCTCTGCTCACAATAGAATATCTTATGCCACCAGGCTTGAAATTTTGGGCTTAGACAACTTAGAACTACACTGCCTTCGGTCTGACCTAAGCGTAGTACATAAAATTATCTGCCACAATGTTCTTCCTGTCAATGACTACTTCAGCTTCAACCGCAACAATACATGAGCAAATAATAAGATACAAACTCAAGGTAAACCGCTCCAAACTCGATTGCAGAAAATACGACTTCAGCAACAGAGTGGTCAACGCCTGGAATGCACTACCTGACTCTGTTGTTACATCCTCTAACCCCCAAAACTTTAACCTTAAACTATCTACAGTGAATCTCCTCACCCCATTCCTAAGAGGTCTGTAAGGGGCGTGCATAAGCGCACCAGCATGCCTACCAGTGGTGAGTTTCAAATTTTTTTACTACCAGTTCTGTAGGTGTGGCTTGATGGGCATGGCAGGGGAAGGATACTGTAAAATCTCCATTCCCACCCCACTCCAGGGGAAGGATACTGCAAAATCCCCATTTCCTCCCAATCAGCTGGGACTCGAGAGGCAGAGAATAGATGGGGGTGGGGCCAGTCAGAATTTTTACTACCGGTTCTCTGAACTACTCAAAATTTCCGCTACCGGTTTTCTAGAACTGGTCAGAACCTGTTGAAACTCACCTCTGATACCTACCATCCCTCTCCAACTGTCCCCATTTATCCCACCTATTATCTTGTATATGTTTGACAAATAATAAAATAAAATAATAAAATAAAATAAAAAATAAAATAAAATAAAATAAAATAAAATAAAATAAAATAAAATAA
>WNWU01000059.1:1628035-1649196 GCA_012654045.1 Ptyas mucosa | reverse complement strand
CAATCTCTCTCTCAATTTCTCTCTTTCTTTCTCTCAATCTCTCTCTCTCAATCGCTCTCAATCTTTCTCTCTCAATCTCTCTCTCTCTCAATCTCTCTCTTTCTCTCTTTCTCTCTCTCTCAATCTCTCTCAATCTCTCTCTCTCAATCTCTCTCTCTCTCTTTCTCTCTCTCTCTTTCTCCCTCCCTCCCTCCCTCTCTCTCTCTCTCTCATTGAACTCTTGTTCATTCAGCCCAACGGGAGCCAACGGGAAGAGGCTGTGTGGTCCACCTGCAAAGAACAGGTGGGCAGGTGGACTTCTTCCACCCAAGCTTTCTCACAAGGAGGCGCCCAGATCGAACAGTAGATAGTCAGGCTCTCCTGCTCTCACGTTGTCCATCCAGTTTGGCAACAGGATGAGTTAAGAACTCAGGCATCTAAAATATAGGTTGCGCATTGTCTCGGGAGGCATCACAACATCTCGTTTGCTAAATAGTGTGGCTTTTGACTCTTCTTCTTTTTTTTTGGAAGTATTGTGTCATGATCTCAAGGGACCAAAACAAGATTTTCTCTTGGGCCTTCTCAGTCAGCCGTGATGATGACTAATGCAGGGAATCCTCCATCTCAACCTGGGTCCCTCAAGGCCTCCAAGCAGTTCTGCTTCAGGCTGATCAACAAACAACCTCGGGGGCATCTGGCATTTGACAGATGCTTTGTTGACAAGAGGATAGAAATGCCCGCAGCAGGGAGGGGTGGGTCCCCTTTTAAGGGGCTGCCCTCTCTCATCCATCTCAGCTCCCAGCCAGGGGGAAATCAAAACAAAACTTTCCTAGAAGGTTTCGTTCAAACCTAGGAGGCTGATGGAAGCTGAATTGCAACACAAAAGAGTAGGAGACCAGAAGGTATAATCTTTGGGTGATCTCCTTGGGTGGCCAAGATCTAAAAAAAATCATTTTGGCAAGACTTGGTCACAGCATAGCACAGGTGGATCAGCTGCAAATTTACCTGGTTGATAGAATAGAATAGAATTTTTTTATTGGCCAAGGGTGATTGGACACACAAGGAATTTGTCTTTGGTGCATAAGCTCTCAGTGTACATAAAAGAAAAGACACGTTCATCAAGAATCATAAGGTACAACACTTAATGATAGTCGTGGGGTACAAATAAGCAATCAGGAAACAATCAATATCAATATAAATCGTAAGGATACCAGCAACAAGGTTACAGTCATACAGTTATAAGTGGGAGGAGATGGGTGATGGGAACGATGAGAAGATTAATAGTAGTGCAGACTTAGTAAATAGTTTGACAGCGTTGAGGGAATTATTTGTTTAGCAGAGGGATGGTGTTCGGGGAAAAAACTGTCCTTGTGTCTAGTTGTTCTGGTGTGCAGTGCTCTATAGCATCGATTTGAGGGTAGGAGTTGAAACAGTTTATGTCCAGGATGTGAGGGGTCTGTAAATATTTTCACAGCCCTCTTTTCGACTCATGCAGTATACAAGTCCTCAATGGAAGGCAGATTGATAGCCTTCCATTGATTCTCAAGTATTAAATACGCTGAGAAGTCTGTACTTGTTGGACATATTTTACCCGCTGACCCAAATTCCTCAATCTTCTTGAGTTTTGAAACTGGCTGCAAGAAATTAGTGTTTTGACCTGAGGACCACTTTAAATCTTCATAATCCCAAAATCCCCGGGTGCTTTGAGCTACAGATGCTTCACTATATAATTCATGCTACTGAATTCTACCTTCTGTCCACCCAAGTGTTTATTTTGCTTAGCGCTGTTCTGCCTTCTTATCCTATTTAGTCCCAAATTCTAGCCTGACTGTGTTAATTCCAGCCTCTTTCCTGGGTTCCCAATTTGTGAGCCGTGGTGGCACAGTGGTTAGAATGTGGTACTGCAGGCTAATTCTGCCGACTGCCAGGAATTCAATCCTGACCGGCTCAAGGTTGACTCAGTCTTCCGTTCTTACAAGGTCGATAAAATGGGTGTCAAGTAAGACAAAGGTTGGTGATAAGGCCGAAGGACTGCTTACGAAGGATTTGTTTCGAACTTAACTTGGACTAAGCTGAGAATTCTCCGCTGTTCTAATAAAATATGTTTGTTTAGGGCTGATTGTGTCTTGTAGTAACTACTTGGGCCTCGGTCCCTTCCAGCTCTATTCTATTCTATTCTAAATTGAGGACAACCTGCATTATCTCCACTGCCGTGGCTGTCTACGGCTCATATAACCAAAGGCGCACTGTTTACAAAGCATATCAAACTGTGGTAGCTTTGTGCTTTGCTCTGCAGATTGAGCTGATGTGCCGAAGAAGACACGGTCCAGCTGCTGAAGGAAGGGATATTATGAAACAAACACACACACACCTGATGCATGATTGCCACAGGCCAGAGGCACGTTTCCTGATCTACTACAGAACACGCCGCATCAGCTATTCGAAACCTCCCTGCTCAGCAGAGTAGCAAAACTCCCTGCTTGTCTCAGAAAGCGTGCTTACAAAGGTTTTATTATTCTCGCCTTCTCTTGCGCATTCCCGACATCGGTTTCCTTTCCTAAAGGCAGCCAATTCTGCCCAGTTCCCCATAATAAATGTTCTGTCATCGCTTTTCTTTTTTTTTTTTTAAACAAAACAAATCCGAGTGTCACTCAGACTTTTTGAATCTGTCAACTCTGATCTAAGATAGCCAAAAGTCAAGAATCCTGACCTTTGACCTGGGTAAGTTTTTCCAAAAGCCATCCTATGTGAATTGAGCCCATGTTCTGTCCAGCACATTCCTCCAATTCAGCAAGTTTACCCCACAGTCTTCTACGCGCCTTACAAAACATTTCTCCTTGAACAGAGCATCAATTCATGCCCGGGGATAAATCTGGCTTGGAGCCCAGGTATGCCAGTTATCAACAAAACCATAAGTGGAGTGGGCCAGGAGTTATCTTCAGCATCTCAGCTGAGAAAGAAGGCAACTGCAAGAAATCATTTGTCATTTTCCTTCGTTTTGTCTGCTCTGTTCATCGATTTTGCAGATCATCTACGAGATGCCCTTTGTGAGTTGTTTAGAGAGCCCCGATCCGTTTGGCAGTGGTTCCCAGTTGTAGCTGCCTAGGACAGCATCATTCAGAGGTCGGGGGAGCCTTCAACAAGCCATAATGGGAGGGGAAGGGGAGAGAGGAGGAGGAGGAGGAGGAGGAGGAGGAGGAGGAAAAAATACTGCATGGTCCTTGGTGCTCTCTGAGTTTGGTTGTTTTCTTGCAGACATTTCATGACCCAACTAGATAACATCATCAGTGTTAATAGGTAATAGGGAGGAGGAGAAGGAGAAGGGGAAGGAGAAGGAGGAGGAGGAGGAGGAGGAGGAGGAGGAGGAGGAGGAGGAGGAGAAGGAGAAGGAGAAGGAGAAGGAGAAGGAGAAGGAGAAGGAGAAGGAGAAGGAGAAGGAGAAGGAGAAGGAGAAGGAGAAGAGAGAGAAAGAACCAGATCATCCAAGGACTGTTTACTAGATTGGGAGGTTTTTAAAAACAAGATATTTGAAAAACAAAGATCAACCATGCCTGCATTGTTCCTAAAAGCGACTGCCCAAATGTGTCCAGGAAGCCATCAGGCCATGTCACAGTTTCCAGAGGCGCACAATAACTTTATTTTAAAAGCATGCACACACAAAAAAACAAAAAATAAAATTCAAATCATTGCCAAATTCAGCTCTGCATTTGCTGGTGCTCCCCTCCACCACTTGCTCAGCTCTTCCGTTAGCGGTCTTTAAAAATTTAAAGCTGGAAACCATTGTGGTTGCCTCCCTAATGCACCTGCTCGAAAAAGGCCAAGGAGAAGAGCTTGCTGGGGGGATGAGAAAGAACAGCATCTGCATCGGGCAAAGGGAAACCATAATGAGTGGAGAACAAGCTGCATTTGAAGGAAAATACTAGGGGGGGAAAAATACGTTAGGGCCTAAACCATGAAAAGAGAGAAAAGGTTAACTTAGACCTCTATCTCAATCCAGGGGTGAAATCCAGCAGGTTATGACAGGTGCTGGAGAACCAGCAGTGGAAATTTTGAGTAGTTCGGAGAACCAGCAGCGGAAATCTTGAGTAGTTCAGAGAACTGGCAAATACCACCTCTGGCTGGCCCCAGACTGGGGTGGGAATGGAGATTTTGCAGTATCCTTCCCCTGCCACGCCAACCAAGCCACACCCACAGAACCGGTAGTAAAACAATTTGGATTTCACCACTGTCTCAATCTCCTTATGCAGGTTTACACACACATTTTGAAGCCACATTTTGCTTAACGGTGTTTTGTTGACTAAACCACAATTAGCAGCCAACTGAGCCAAGAACCGGATATCTCAACATGGTCAAATGTAAAAAAAAAAAGGTAAAGGTCAAAGGTTAAAAGGTAAAGGTTTTCCCCTGTCTGACTCTAAGGAGAATGCTTATCTCTGTTTCTTGGCTGAGGAAGCCAGCATTGTCCGAAGACATTTTCCATGGTCATGTGGCCAGCATGACTATAAGCCAAAGGTGCATGGAAGCTGTTACCTTTCCACCCAAGTGGTACCTATTTATCTACTTGCATTTACGTGCTTTTGAACTGTTAGGAGCCGTGGTGGCACAGTGTTTAGAGTACAGTATTGCTGCTGCTTGCCGGCTGCCTGCAATTTGGCAGTTCAAATCTCACCAGGCTCAAGATTGACTCAGCCTTCCGTCCTTCCGAGGTGAGTAAAATGAGGACCCAAATTGTTGGAGGCAATGTGCTGACTCTAAACCACTAAGCGAGGGCTGTAAAGTATATACTATATGAATCTAAGTGCTATTGCTAGGTGGGCAGGAGCTGGAGCAAGGAATGGGAGCTCACCCCATCACACGGCACTTGGGTCTCGAACTGCCGACCACCCGGTTAACAAGCCCAGCGTCTTAACCGCTAGGCCACCACATTCCCTTTTGGTAAAAATCTATGCTACACAAAGCCTGACCTTCTCTGTAGGATGCAAACAAAACATCTGGACGCTTTTAGAGACCGCCTTCGTTTTCATACTACGGTGGACCCCCGCGGCTTGCTGACCACCCGTGCTTTCTCGGGCGAATCTGAAGAATCTGGGTGGTTTCTCTGGGTGGGCAGAATTATTCACTCGGAAAATGGAAAAACAGCAATGCCCCTGAAGGGAGAATGCAGGCTTTTTTTCCTTCCAACCTGACAGTCAGCCAAGCGTTACTCAGAGCTGGAATGGGTGAGCTTACAAAGCTCTTTCCAAAGAATTGTGGTCAAGAATTGTTGAATGCCAAGAGTCTAAGAGTCACTTATGGTTGGTGCAACCAAGCCCAGGAGGAGATAAAGAGAACATTGACCTGTTATGGAAAAGAGAAGTATTCGCATTCCTGGAAAGGATCTTCGGGTGAATTTTCCTTTCCGCCGAAAGGCAGAGCATTTCCACCCTCCCTTTCAAAATCAGGAAATTAAAATTTCTTTTCTATGCTAGATCCTACGCCTACGTCTCCAGGCATTGAGGTCAAGGTTTCTTAATCTGAGCGACTTCAAGAGGTATGAACTTCAGCTGATGTATGGAGTTAAAGACCATATTTCTTAAAGTTGTTGAGGTTAAGAAACGCTGGCTTGGAAAGGGATACAAACAATCATTGTTGAGTTAATCCAGTTGTCCACCTGTTCCAGCATCTTGTCTCCTACAGTGGTCTTCTGGAAGCCTACGAGATGCCCAAGTAGGACCTGTCAGGCATTAGACATTTCAACAAGCGAGCATTATTTTGGGATCCTCTAAGAGTGGAATTTCCAAGTTGTCTTATCATCCATCGTTGCTTTTGGAAATTGGTTCATATCTTCAATTTTCTGTCAAAACTCATGGCAAAACTGAATAGAATAGAATAGAATAGAATAGAATAGAATAGAATAGAATAGAATTCTTGATTGGCCAAGGGTGATTGGACACACAAGGAATTTGTCTTTGGTGCATAGGCTCTCAGTGTACATAAAAGAAAAGATACGTTCATCAAGAATCATAAGGTACAACACTTCATGATTAAATTAAAGAAATGAAACACAATTATTTTTGTTTCTACTTGGAAACCATTTCTGGACTTTGTACTTGAGGTAGCAAAAAAGTGAAACGTTGATTTTGGGCATTTCAACCCAATTAGATGGGTTTGTTGTCATAGAAATGGCTAGTTTATACTATTATATAAAAGTAAAAAATTGAGGTTTGATGTTATTATCTTATTTTACTGCATCAAAGGGAGTCAAAATGCCTTTTCTTTCGTTGTTACATCTTTCCCTTTCCTTTTCCCTTCCCTATTTTTCCTATTATTTTCTTTCGTATGTCTGTATTTTACATTATAACCTAATTTAAAAACAAAAAAACCTCATGGCAGCATTCATCATCTTTTTTCCTCCAATTTTTTTTTTTAAATTTGATTTATATGCCGCCCTTCTCCGGAGACTCAGGGCGGCTTACAATGCGTTAAGCAATAGCCTTCATACTTTTGTATATTTATACAAAGTCAGCTTATTGCCCCCACAATCTGGGTCCTCATTTTACCCACCTTAGAAAGGATGGAAGGCTGAGTCAACTTTGAGCCTGGTGGGATTTGAACTTGCAGTAATTGCAGGCAGCAGATGTAAATGGATGTTAATAACTGCCTTAGTCTGCTGAGCCACCAGAGCTCAGCAGTTCTTTCTTGGATCCCAGATACTAGGTTCAAGTCTTGTAAGACAGGGAGTAAAACTTTCTCCATTTCAGCTAAGATGTCTGGAGGTTCCACCAGCAACACGGTATTGCAAAGCTGACACAGCACACAGATCTAAAATTAAAATATGCGGTCAAGAGTCTTGACTCAAGACCACACCGCTGGCTAGACATGTAGACTAAGAGAAAGCGTTTATCGAGGGAGAAAGTCAACAAGCAGCTCTGAGAAATGCTAAACAGCTTCAGAAATAGTTTGTACATGTTCTGATGCTCTTCAATCCCCAAGGATACTGCGTGGTATGAACTGTAAGGCAGCCACCAATTTCTGTGTAAATAGTATATTTTCACTTTTATTTGCAAATAGTTAGATTGCTGCCGCTATGACATTTTTAAACGAGGGCTGATCAGAACGTTTATTTATTTGTTTGTTTGTTTGTTTGTTTATTGGTTTGATTTATATGCCGCCCTTCTCCGGAGATTCAGGGCGGCTTACAATGCGTTAAGCGATAGCCTTCATACTTTTGTATATACCTGCTTAGTAGGGCTTTCGGGGGCCCCCCAAGCGGTGTTCTTTTTTATACAAAGTCAGCTTATTGCCCCCACAATAAGTTCAACACATACTTCCTCATGCACTACAGTGAGATATACTCAACTAGCACAAAGATACTATATTACACAGATGCAAGATTTTCTGTGCAAGATTTAAATTTTCTTTAAAGGTATTACATCCTATTGAAGTAGCCTATGACCTGGGAAAACTTGTGCAATAAATTGCAACACCTTTAACGCGCGCAAAGTTTTGATTGACTCCACCCGATTCTGCTCAATCCAGTTATTCAGTTTAACTCATTGGTGAGTTTGCGCAATGTACCAAAGCTTAACCACACATTTAGCATCATGTGTCAATTGCACCACTGCCCAGATGCAGTTATGTAAGGGAAACCATTTGTATAATAATTAGTTCATTCGAATCAAAGATGAAAGGTTCTTGGGGTTATCTTCAGCTAAACCGAAAATAAATACATTTTATTTTTTTTTTTTAAAAACAAACATTTAACCACCATGTGACCTGTTTCCCAAGAGACAGGGCAGGAAAAAAAGCTTTCAAACTGAAAGAAGAAACATGTTTTCCAGATTTTATTATAAAATAAGGAACACAACAACCTTCAGGCATCAACCTTTGTGCTTTGTTAGCCACAAACTTTGGGAACGTTCTTGTTTCCCTTTGAACCGAACAAAATGATTTCCTTTTAAAGGCAACATTTGGAACAAGATAAGAGAACAAGAACAAACAAGGGAACAGAATCCCTCTTATCCTTTCAGAAATGTTTGTGCATCATAAAAAAGTGTTAAATGTTGCCGGGGCATGATTTTCTTTTTTAAAAAAAATCTACAGCCAAAATATTACCAGCATATTCTGAGTAAAAACATTGTCCAAACAATGTTTTCATTGGCCAGATTCACAAATCACGCTAAATTAACATCAAATTAGCCAGCGTCTGGATTCAACTGATTCAGCCATACTAACACAGGTGAAATGATACCGGTTCAGACCGGTTCAGACGAACCGGTAGCGATGGCAGCGGGTGGTTCGAAGAACGGGTAGCAATGGCGGCGCAAGGGTCCGCCCACCCGCTCGGTCATCGTTACTTCCTGGTTTTAACCAGGAAGTAACCTGTTTTTTACCCTCTGTGCATGCTCAGAGGGTCCACGCACGCATGGCGCGTGCACTTCCGAACCAGTAGGGAAGGTAAGTAGATTTAGTAAGTAGACCCCTGCATACTAAGATACGGCTGCTTACCCTCAAAATGCTGAATCACAACTGAAGCCATGAGTCACGGTTTGCAAACCATGATGGTCAGGTTTTTATAGCCTAAGATATAAACCAAGCGATGCTATGGCTTAATAAAATGTGTTTGCTAGCCTGGGTTGACCAACGAAACAGGTAAACAAACCGTGGTTAGCGTGGAGGGTGAAGCAGGCCACAGAAGTCATAAAGAAAAGAATAGAAACAAGAGAGAAAATTGGTCAGTGGGAATGGAGAAAGACTTCAGCATCCTGTCTTATCAATAGCAATGAACCCTCTTTTACTCAAAATGGAAATATCATATTTTGAGAAAGAACTAGAGGAAATTGACTAATCAAGGAAGGAAGTAAAAAAATAAAAATAAATACAGGCTATCTTGAGTCAAACGTCTTTTCACCAACATGGACATATCTGTGCAATCTTCTTGGCGTGATACAGCAGTAACAGGAGCAACGTTACCGGCTTAGCATCTTAGAAACATTGCTTGTGGCAAACCAGCCACAAATGCTGGAATAAACCAGCTTTTCAAAAGAACTCCACCTCAACCGATACACAATAGATACAAACTTAAACTGAACCGCTCCAAACTTGGTTGCAGAAAATACGACTTCAGCAAGAGAGGGGTCAATGCCTGGAATGCACTACCAGACTCTGTGGTCTCATCCCCAAACCCTCAAAACTTTAACCTAAAACTGTCTACTGTTGACCTCACCCCTTTCCTAAGAGGTCTGTAAGGGGCGCGCGTAAGTGTACCAGCATGCCTACCATCCCTGTCCTAATGTTCCCTTTAATTGTATTCATTTTATGTATTCAGTTCATGTTTATACTTATATATATAATCTAATACGTACTCAACAAAATCAATCAATCAATCAACCAGGACTTAATCAGGAGCCTGCATTTCTGATATTTCTTTTGTATTTACACTTTTAATGTTTTTTTTTAATGGTTTTATAATTTTACAACTTTAAACCACCCAGAATCACTTGGTTGAGTTGGACAGCTACAGAAACTGAACAGATCAATAAATAAATGAGAGAATGGAAGAAGGTCTAGGAAGCAAATTTATCTAATCCAGAAGTTTTCCTAGAAAACCAACATTACCATGGACATCTGGAGATGCTCTAAGTCCTCAGCTATCTTGCCAACCACAAGTCAACCAAGTCCAACCAACATTAGTCATGGTCATCAACCAAGACTCTTGGCTGTTCAGTCATGATTCGGCGTGTGGGTGGATGCGAGTATGTATCTCACACACACAGACTTCTTCGTCTGGCACATAGATATTCTGCTCCATACTCGAAAGTATGGTAGATCATAGGGTTGGTGAAGGGTTTCTCTGTATCTCCTGCCCTGCATATGAGTAGTCATGTGGATTTGAATTACTCGCAAAACAGCTTTTCGTTAAAGGTTAAGGTTTCTGTGGCCTTAAGCGTCCAACTCTTTCTAGAAATCCGGTGGTCAGATCTAACCAAGAGGAAAATTGTGGCCAACACCCAATGCTGCTGTGTTTGAAAGGAGAACTTAGTCAAAGTCTGTAAATTCTCCCGAGGTTGGAATTGCTTACCAGGGGTTTGCTGTTATTTGTTGTTGTGTGTATGTGTGTAGGGAGGATTCAGTGGAGCTCAGCTCTTGTATACGATTAGTCCTCAACTCAATTACACTCTGCAATTTGTCCCAAAACCGGAACTTGAGTGATTAAAAACTCTAATAAATACCATGAGTTTGGGGGGGGGGGGAGGAGAAGTATTTTTGGATCAGAATTAGCAACTGGGCAAACTCACTCAAAAAGTTTCCCTCGGCAAACACAACTCATGGCATTATTATGAGTCATTCTCTCTCTCTCTCTCTCTCTCTCTTACACATGCATAAACGTATGCATCTATGTAGGGGAAACATGACAATTTTATTTATTTCCTGCTGCATCAGGAAATAGCCCTATTGTTATACGAGGAAACGCAGCACAAAAGAAAAACCGTGATCATAAAAGGCTGGAACCAAAGTTGCTTCAGCAGGAAAGAGGAATTATTAAATACATATATATATATATATAGTTGTGGTTTCTATTTTTTGTTTCCTGCCAAGATGCCAAATATATCTATCTATGTAAATAGATAGATTTTTGTATCTACAGTGCCCATAGGACACTTTTAACTTCTGTATGAAAGTCTGAGCTATATACCAAATTAGAGAAATGCAAATTTTGGAAGGCCCTTTGGTAAGATTTCTTCCCGTTTTTCAGTTTCATCTTCTTCTAGAACTTCACAAAGGTGGATTCCAGCCCTTTTTATAAAACTTCTTCCAGGCATCTGTTTTCTTCAGACTCAGATAGGGGAAATAGGATGCATTTTATTTATTTATTTATCTATTATTCGTATTTCTATGCCGCCCACTCTCCGAGGACTCTGGGTGGCTTACAACAAAGGCAGTATACTAAATAGCATATTGCCCCCTAACAATCTGGGTCCTCATTTTACCCACCTCGGAAAGATGGAAGGCTGAGTCAACCTTGAGCCGGTGAGATTTGATCCGCTGATCTGCTGAACTAGCAGTCGGCTGAAGTAGCTGCAGTACAGCACTCTAACCACTGCGCCACCTCGGTTCATTTTAGCAGAATTCCCTCTGCTCTGGTGTTCTTCAGGAGTTGGGACTTCATGACCCACCTGGATTATAGGAGTACCACCTGTCCATAGCATCTAGTGAAGTGATTCTCAACGCTGATAACTTCAAGGTCTGTGGACTTCAACTCCCAGAATTCCCCAGCCTCCCAGAATTCCCCAGCCAGCCATGCTGGAAATTGAAGTCAACGTATCTTAAAGCATGCTGGCCTGGGGCATTCTGAAGTCCACACACCTTCAAGTTGTCAAAGTTAAGAAACACAGATCTGAACAAGTTACTTTCTATCAGAGACGGCTGGATCTGGGATCGGGTTCTTTAACTGTGTGAGAAGTAGTGCTCACACACCCAATTCGTTTACACCTTTATCTTAGTCAAGCATTCCCCTGGAGATACAGATTGTGTAACAGTTCAACCTTGCAAACCACAGCATGTAAGTTATTGCCTGACCCTTGTAAAATTACATCCAATAAAAAATCCTATAGAAGATGAGATCATCTCCAACAGTTAAGTTCATGTCAAGATTAAAGGTAAAGGTAAAGGCTCCCCTTGCACATATGTGCTAGTCGTTCCCGACTCTAGGGGGCGGTGCTCATCTCCGTTTCAAAGCCAAAGAGCCAGCGCTCTCTGTGATCATGTGGCTGGCAGGACTAAACGCCAAAGGCGCATGGAACGCTGTTACCTCCCCACCAAATGTGGTTCCTATTTTTCTACTTCTACTACGTGCTTTCAAACTGCTAGGTTGGCAGAAGCTGGGACAAGTTACAGGAGCTCACCCCGTTACGCGGCACTGGGGATTCAAACCGCTGAACTGCCAACCTTTCGATCGACAAGCTCAGCGTCTTAGACACTGAGCTACCACACCCAGAGATATCAAGATTAAGACACCTTTAATTTGGACTTTTATACCTTGTGTATTTGCTTTCATTTTCTCTACCGCTTCTCCAAGAGTGGCCAACAGTTGGAGAAGAATTGAATATATATATATATTTCTAGACCCAATCATTAAGAAAGACTTTCTGGCATTGTAGCTATTCACTTACTTACCCTTAAATTAAGTAAATTATGCATTCCTCCCCACCTCCCAAAGTTCGTTGTGTACAGAAACAGCAGAAGATCAAGGCTATATGCTAAATTGCAAGATAAATATGGGTTGGAAAGGTTTAGAGAGATGGCCATGTTGACTTAGGAATAATCACCTTCACCCTTTGAGAAGAAGGTTGAAAGAGAACATAATTTAAACTTGGAGACATAAAGGTAACGTGGCATTAGCCTTGGCCCCCTCGGAATTTTCCACCAGCCAAATTCAGATAAGACATCCTGATAAGATCAGGAGGATAACGAAGTAGGAGAAAAGGTAAGAAGATGGAGAAGTTCTACATTCCTGCAAACCAGTCAGGCAGGTCGTACGTGAAAGATGGACACCCCTACCGAGGTGAAGCAATCCCAGTTAACCTTTAACCCATTAAAGAGCACCGTTCCACTTCCTAACACTCACAGCCTAGCAGATGATTGTGGTTTTGCCCTCCATCTTTCTCAAGCCATTTGAATAGATGGATAGACATCAATTCCCAGAATGGGTGGACTTCAACTCCCGGAACTCCTCTTTCCTCCCCCTGCCAGCAAGCTGGCTAGAGAAATTCTGGGAGTTGAAATCCACCCATCTTCAAAGAGCTGAATGTTTCAGAAACATTGACGTACTGTAGGTTCTTATTTTTTTTAAAAAAAAAATAAACAAACAAATAAATATTTGTACACTCCTTTAGACCACAGAGTCCTTTGTAAATTCTTTCCCGTGTTTCTCTCAGTGACTGAATTCACACGCCCATGCACCAACTCAGGCTAAAGGAATGCTTGGGGGTGGCTTTGGGTGGTGGCAATTCATGCTTTCTTCATAAGGCATCTTGGTTCATGGCTTGAAATATTGAGGCTACTCAATCAGGGATTGATACTGCATGGCCGTGATTAAGCCAGTCTCGGTGTCAACTTGCAAAGCTTTCAAATTGCCATGAGCAGGAGGGAGGGAGAACTGATAGAGCTGATTGATTTCCCTAACTGAAGCTACATTCCATACATGCTTTCCTCTCCGCAATCAGAAGGAGGGTGTTGGATTTCACAGCCAGCCAAAGTGGTTTAATTGGAGAATGTGATTTATGACATGGCCAGGGAGGAGGGGAGAGACCGGGTCATAGGGGAACGTAAATCTACGTGGGATTAGTTCTAACTGCATCCGAATATTGCCAAAATGGTGCTCCTAATAAATGACTGTATTTCTTTTGAAGTTTGGCTCGTGGCTCATGAATTAATTAGGGCCTCTTTCGGAAACTTCACACTCGGCTTATGTCATCTGCTAAACCAGCCAGAAGTCCCATTCCTGACTAGGAAAAGCTTGCTGGAGTTCACGTCTAAGATTAAGCCACATCATGGATAAGTGATCTAATTTATCACAAATGATCATGAATTAGTAATCTAATCAACCTACATTACGTAAGGAATTACGGTCCGCTTCTCGGTGCTTTACTGAATAAGCCGGTCTTGGTAGGTTTACAGAACACACCACCAGGATTTATAAGCCAGCATTCCTGGGATCCTACCATAGAGTCAACCCAAAGGTTGGTCAAAGGTTGCGTCTGATCCAAGATGTTCTTCAGGCAGTTTTGAGGATGTAAAATATGAGCAACTCTGTAGTAATTCTGGGGACCAGGCAGCCTTTCCAAACCCAGAGATCTGAAATAACTATTACTTTGCATCTAACCTCAATCTCTTGAGAAACATTCATTTCCACTCGGTGTTGCAAGACCCAAAAGAGGAACAATTTGGTAAAGATAATTAGTAGTTTCACTCTCTGCCACAGAAACTAAAACCAAGATAGGCAAACTTTTGCGGACAACCTGTTTATTTTCTTGCTTGTTTTCTAAGTCTACCACAAACCCAGTTTGAAGGCTACGGCTACCATTTTCATAGGTGGTTTCTCTCAAAAAAACAGGAATTGATGGGGCTACACTTCTGGGGCACAATTTCCCAAGGAAATCTGGGGATCAAAAAGAAAACAGGTGGCTCTGGAGCAGGGGTGAAATCTAAAATTCGTTACTACCGGTTCTGTGGGTGTGGCTTGGTGGGGGGGGTTATGTGACTGGGTAGGCGTGGCCTTTTTTTTAAAAAAAAGCATTTTTTCTACAACCTCTTCAGCCGAAGAAAAAAATGCTTTTAGGAGCCTCTGACGATCCCAGCTGAGCCACGCGATCATGAGAGGTTTTTTGGGTTTTTTAACTTTTAAAAGCATTTTTTCAGCCGAAGAGGTTGTAGAAAAAATGCTTTTAAAAGTTTAAAAAAACAAAAAAACAGCCTCTGATGATCTCGTGGCTCAGCTGGGCATGGGGGTGGGGGGCGCAGGGAGTTTTGCTACTGGTTCTCCGAACCACCCGCCGCCATCGCTACCGGATCGGGCGATCCGGTCCGAACCGGGAGCATTTCACCTCTGCTCTGCAGCCCAGGTGGCACAGGAAGATTAAGTTTCCAAATTGTGGTGTGCAAAGACACTGGTTTGAAGACACTTGTGAGAACCTGATACAGGTAGATCTCAACCAGAGGTAGTATTCACTTACCTTCACTACCAGTGTGCAAATGTGAGCACACGTGCCACCTCCACGCATATGTAGGACCTTCTGCACACGTGCAGAGCGTCAAAAACGGGCCGTGATGACATCCGGGCAGGTGGGCGGAGCCTCCCACAGCCGCCGCTACCAGTTCGCCCAAACTGAATAGAACTGGTTGAATACCACCACCGATCTCGACGTATGACCAAAAGGATCCCAATATTTATGTTGTTAAGTGAGACGTTTGTTAAGGGAGTTATGAGTCTTAAACTATACTACGAGCCAATGGCCTCCTGAGATGACCTGTGGGAATTCGGGAGTCGTGGGATGATGCCAACACGTTAAATTAGTTCAATGCGAAACTGTAATTTTTCTGCCCCTTGACTAACCTCAACCGGAAAACATTTCGCTACGTTTCTCAGAAATATTTCAGGCAAATCTTGGCCTGTTCCTTATTGTACCATGTACATACTTATCTGTGCAATGTTATAAAGGAAGGAAATCAGATTAGGGTTGTTCAACTTGCATGCAACAACAACAACAAAAAAAGAAAAAAGAAAACCCAAGAAGAGCTTTAGTACAAAATTACTAAATTTGGGAACAGGAAGAAGGAAGATGTATGTTGAAAGCAGATCAAATATTCTTTACGTACACAAATTCCCCCCAAAATGCTTCCCTGCAAATCAGGTTTCTGCTAACACAGCATTGTCCTTTTAAGAGCCCTTATTTTGGATTTGTTATGTTAGTTTGGAGTTTGGATAGCCCTTGCAGATAAGCCAGGATCATAGGAGTGGTACTTTATTGATGTATGGATGTAATGACAAGAAAAGAAAGAGAGAGAGAGAGAAAGAGAAAGGAAAAAAGAAAGAGAAAGAAAGAAAGGAGAGAGAGAGGGAGGGAGAGGGAGAGGGAGAGAAGGAAGGAAGGAGAGAGAGAGAAAGAAAGAGAGAAAAAGAAAGAGAAAGAAAGAAAGAAGGAGAGAGAGAAAAGAAAGAGGAAAAATAAAGAGAGAGAGAGAGAAAGAAAGGAGAGAAAAAATAAAGAGAGAGAGAGAAAGAAGGAAAGAAAGAAAGAAGGAAGGAAGGAAAGAGAGAGAGAGAAAGAAGGAAAGAAAGAAAGAAGGAAGGAAGGAAGAAGGAAGGAGAGAAAGAAAGAGAAAGACAAAGAAAGAGGAAGGAAGGAAGGAAGGAAGGAAGGAAGGAAGGAAGGAAGGAAGGAAGGAAGGAAGGAAAGTCTTTCTGACCCATCACGCAGAAATAAAAACCAAGACATGGTTCTTTTGAGTTTCTTTCTCACACTTGTTTCATTCTCTGGTCTATGTAATCCAATGTTTCTCAATCTTGGCACATTTAAGAGGGATGGATTTTAACCCCCATGCTGGCTGGGGAATTCTGGGAGTTGAAGTCTACCCCTTGGAGAAGAGATGACACTGATGTCACCGCTTCTCCAAGGAAATCAACCTTTGTCATAGAATAACAGAATCTTGCAGGATCAATTGTGCTGTGCCACCTCCTCCTTCTTACAGGACGTGTCTAACTTGGATTTTACCCAGGATTTAAAAAAAATTTCAGCCTTGTTTAGCCAGTTCTTGCATATTTCTATCCAGAACTTTCTCTCTATAATATCTTTCCCTGGTCCTATCTAAATTTTGCAGGTTGCCTTTCCAAGAACCGCTTCTCTAACTGTGGGCAGGGGGATCCCCGTAAAATGGACTCTAATGAGATTTAATCAGCGTTTCCAAGGCCGTTTATGCCTGGTGTTCAGCCCTGATATCAGAGAGCAGAAGCTACAGAAGGTTGCCATGCCAAGAAATAAGATCATAATCCTCTCTTAGTTAAGCAAGGTTGATTCAGCTGGCACGGAAATCCTTTGGAGACCTCGTAATCCCCATCTTGGGAATCAAGCTGTGTCTTTATTATTATGTCATTCCCATCTGGGCTTGGCGGCTTGATCTGACATAACTCCTCCGACAGAGATTAGACGCGACAATATGCAGTAGACAAATATACAACATTAACTCTCACAGTTGCAATTCTCATCCAGATTCAGAAAGGCTCTGGATCAGAGACCACCCCCCCCCTCACTTCAAGGAGGACAAAAGTCAAAAGCCTCGGTTAAATTAAGGGCTCCTGCACAAGAGATCCAAAACCTCCAGCTTCAGGAGCAGTCTACCATTGAATATCAATGCCTTGATATTCATTCCTTCTCTCTCGTGACACTCTGACCTGATTGGCTGAAGCTGGGGGGGGGGGTGTCAATTTCCCTCCGAAAGAGGATTTAAAGCCACATCCAACAAGCTCTTGTTAAGCAGAAGTGAAATTGCCTTTATGTGGTAAAAATATCTATTTTTAAATATTTGATTATGGAGAATCGAAATCACATGAAGTATGAGTAAAAAGATTCCCCTTGCACATATTTGCTAGTTGTTCCTGACTCTAGGGGGCGGTGCTCATCTCTGTTTCAAAGCCGAAGAGCCAGCGCTGTCCGAAGACGTCTCCGTGGTCATGTGGCCGGCGTGACTCAGTGCCAAAGGCGCACGGAACACTGTTCCCTTCCCACCAAAGGGGGTCCCTATTTTTCTACTTGGGGTTTTTTTTTTACATGCTTTTGAACTGCTAGGTTGGCAGAAGCTGAGACAAGTCACGGGAGCTCACCCCGTTACGCGGTGCTAGGGATTCGAACCGCCGAACTGCCGACCTTTCGATCGACAAGCTCAGCGTCTTAGCCACCGAGCCACCACGTCCCTTAGGTGAGAATGAGTTCCGCTTTATAAAACCTTAGTAAAACCAAACCTGGAATATTGCATTCAGTGTTGGTCACCTCATTACAAAAATAAAAAAATAAAAAATGTTGAGACTTTGGAAAAAGTGCAGATGATTAAAAGGCCTGGAGACAAAAACATACGAAGAACGGTTGCAGGAATTGGGTATGGCCAGTCTAGAGAAAAGAAGGATTAGGGGGGGACATGATAGCAGAATTTCAGTATTTGAGGAGCTGCCACAAAAAAAGAGGGGGTCAACTTATTTCCCAGAGCACCTGAAGGCGGGACAAGAAACAATGGATGGAAACTGATCAAAGAGAGAAGCAGCCTGGAACTAAGGAGAAACTTCCTAACAGTGAGGACAATTAACCAGTGTTGGAGTAGTTTGCCTTCAGACGTGGTAGGTGCTCCATCACTGGAGGTCTTTAAGAAGAGACTGGACAGCCACTTGTCTGAAATGGTATAGGTCTAGGATCTCCTGTTTGAGCAAGGGGTTGGACTAGAAGACCTCCAAGGACCCTTCCAGCTCTATTCTGATTGGTCATCCTTGATTTCTTTTGGGCCAAAGTGTGAATAAATAATGTCTATTGGAATTGATGGTTGTACAGATCCCTATGTGTGCCTCCTACTCAAGGTAGAGATCTTGGAAGTAAGGGGAGTGAGAGAAAATTTGCCTCCTTTAACGCATTCTGGAAATACACACACATTTTAGGAAAACATTAAAATATTCTCCCCGACAATTGAACTGCCCGTGGCCAAGTTAATGGAAGTAACCAGGGATGGATAAAATCCCTTTTGGCAACCCTGTGCAACCACAAAAATATAATAGAAAGAGAAGGCATCCACACAAAAATGATAATCAATCATCTCAGGTACATTCAGGGATCATTTTGGCCTGGCTATAAATCTCACATCATCAGCAAGACTTTGCTGAGCCCATAAGGAGAGCCTTAAAGAAGATATTATTTTGAGCTCTTAAAAGGTAAAGCTACAGGTGAGTCAAAAGCAGGCTAACCAAATAAACCTCTCCATCCACCTGGCATCCCGCATACCTAGAAGGCCGCGGATGAGAAAAAGTTCAACCAGAACATAGAATAGAATAGAATTCTTTATTGGCCAAGCGTGATTGGACACACAAGGAATTTGTCTTTGGTGCATAAGCTCTGAGTGTACATTAAAAACATAACATTCATCAAGAATCATAAGATACAACACTTAGTGATAGTCATAGGATACTAAATAAGCAATCAAATCAAGACAGTGATAGTCATAGGATGCTAAATAAGCAATCAAATCATAGTAAGAAGCTAAATAAAACAATATAAATCGTAAAGATATAAGCAACAAGGTTATAGTCATAAGTGGGAGGAGATAGGTAATAGGAAGGATAGCAATAGTAATAGCAATAGCAATAGCACTTAGACTTATATGCTGCTTTACAATACTTTATATGCTGCTTTACAATACTTTATATACTGCTTTACAATACTTTATATCCCTCTCTAAGCAGTTTACAAGGTCAGCTTATTGCCCCCAACAATTTGGGTCCTCGTTTTACCAACCTCGGAAGGATGGAAGATTGAATCAACCTTGAGCCCTCCTGACTGTGGGCACAGTTAGCCCACAAT
This sequence comes from Ptyas mucosa, assembly GCA_012654045.1. Taxonomy (NCBI): domain Eukaryota; kingdom Metazoa; phylum Chordata; class Lepidosauria; order Squamata; family Colubridae; genus Ptyas; species Ptyas mucosa. The sequence continues at coordinate 1,630,123 of WNWU01000059.1, read as the reverse complement.
ACTGCATTCTAACCACTGGAAAGGAAGGAAGGAAGGAAGGAAGGAAGGAAGGAAGGAAGGAAGGAAGGAAGGAAGGAAGGAAGGAAGGAAGCAATAACACTTAACAGTTTACAGAGTCAGTATATTGCCCCCAACAATTGTTCTGAGCCGCCCTGAGTCCTTCGGGAGAAGGGCAGCATATACATCCAATAAATAAATAAATAAATAAATTTAGGTCCTCATTTCACCGACCTCAGAAGGATGAGAAGAATGTTAACCTGTCGCTAAAGAAATCCATGCATGAACCTCCCTTGGTAACCTATTACAGAGAGTATTGAAAAGCATGCGAATCTCTGTGGACTGAAATGAGAGAGCGATGAAGGATTTTAGAAAGACGGGACGCGTTTTCTACATATCCTTCCTCGTTCTCTCGTTTCCCAGCACGTCCCTTAGAAACACACATACACACACACTGTGGATGTCTCCTCACATTTGCCAGGTTCTGAGCTGGAGAGGTAAGTGGTTTGTTTTGGGGTTGTTGTTGGTTTTTTTTTTTTGTTTTGTTTTCCCTGTTCCCAGCATCAAAACAAGGTTGTTACGAAAAGAAACGTGCAGAGAAAGTTGATCATTGCGATAACAAGCTGAGTCAACGGGGGGATTAAGTTTGTGGCCAACGCTAGCAGGGCAGCGGGCACGTGCTTCTTCGAATGAGGGCAAAGCCAACTCGCACTGATGATGTTGCCTAGTTTGGTCGTGAGATGTCCGCAAGCCAACAACCAAGCTCAGAGAGCCCCCACCCCACCCCCACCTTCCAAGGATCCCACGGGTTGCTTTGTTTTTAACCTGGTCCCATCTCCCAGTTAGGTTCAGGATGATGGACCCCGTTTCTGCCTCTTTCTTTCTAACCTTAAAGGATGCCTTTGAAGGATGGCGTTTGGGTGGTAGGGAAAGAAAGAAGGCAACTCAGGGCTCCCAGATCCAGACCTACCAAAAGCCAAGTCATCATCAGAACAGCCAGTTTGGGATTCGGATGTTTGGGATTGATAGTCCCAAAACATACGGTATTTATTTACCCACCCTGGATTTAATCAGGGTTACCCCACCCCCACACCCCCACACCCCCATGCATTCATTTCTTGGACTCCTGCAAACCATTTAGAGGGAAATGGATGGAAGCAAAACCCCAGACTCAAACTTGCCAGTCTGGCACTCTGCAGAAATCTCGGGTTCCAGTTCCTATCTGCCTATGTAGCCTTCAAATGACTCCAAAAATATTTGTCCAGTATGACTCCAAGCCTTTCTTTTTCTTTCTTTCTTTCTTTCTTTCTTTCTTTCTTTCTTTCTTTCTTTCTTTCTTTCTTTCTTTCTCCTTCCTCTCCCTCCCTTCTTTCCTTCTTCTTTCTTTCTTTCCTTCCTTCCTGTCTCCCTCATTCCCTCCTTCCCTCCCTCCTTCCCTCCTTTCCTATCTTTCTGCCCACCTTTCCTATCTTTCTTTCTCTCTCTCCTTCTCCCTCCTTTCTTTCCTATGTTCTTTCTTTCCTTCTTTCCTTCCCTTCCTTCCTCCTTCCCTCCCTCCTTATCTTCTTCCCTCCTTCCCTACCTTTCTTTCTCTTTCTTCCTTTCCTACCTTCTCTCTCTCTCTCTTTCTTTCCTTTCTTTCCTATCCTCTCTCTCTCTTTCTTTCCTATCGTCTCTCTCTCTCTTTCTTTCCTATCATCTCTCTCTCTCTTTCTTTCTTTCCTATCATCTCTCTCTCTCTCTTTCTTTCCTATCGCCTCTCTCTCTTTCCTTTATTTCCTATCCTCTCTTTCTTTCTTTCCTATCGTCTCTCTCTCTCTTTCTCTCTCTCTTTCTCTTTCCTTTATTTCCTATCCCCTCTCTCTTTCTTTTTTTCTTTCTTTCCTATCGTCTCTCTCTCTCTCTTTCTTTCTCTCTTTCTCTTTCCTTTATTTCCTATCCCCCCTCTCTCTTTCTGTCTTTCCTATCGTCTCTCTCTCTCTCTCTCTCTCTCTCTCTTCCCTATCATCTCTCTCTCTCTCTCTCTTTCTCTCTTTCTTTCCTTTCTTTCCCATCCTCTCTCTCTCCCCCCCCCCCCCCCCCCCCCCCCCT
>WNWU01000059.1:1605637-1617395 GCA_012654045.1 Ptyas mucosa | reverse complement strand
ATCAGTGCCTGCAAAAATAAATGGGTAGACCAGTGCCTGCAAAAATACATGAGTAGATCAATGCCTGCAAAAATACATGAGTAGATCAGTGCCTGCAAAAATAAATGGGTAGATCAGTGCCTGCAAAAATAAATGGATAGATCAGTACCTGCAAAAATACATGAGTAGATCAGTGCCTGCAAAAATAAATGGGTAGACCACTGCCTGCAAAAACACATGAGTAGATCAATGCCTGCAAAAATACATGAGTAGATCAGTGCCTGCAAAAATAAATGGGTAGATCGGTACAGCTCTGCAAGCAGTTAAAAGCCTGGTAGACCAGTACCTCTGCTAAATCCTAAATAATTGTCACATGACCATCAAGCCACGCCCACAAAATAAGCCACGCCCACAGAACCGGTAGTAATAAAAATTTAGAACCCACCCCTGGCGGCGATCACCTAAACAACAGCAGCAAGAAACAAGCAAAGGATAATCTGGAGGAAACCAGATTTATTGAGACAGTTTAAAGAGTCCAGCAAACTACAAAGGGGATCTTGGCCAGGGCAGGAATAAAACCACCACAAGAAAGAGGGGGGGGGGGAAATGAGCGTATTCTCGACGTTATCAAGGAAGCCTTTTAGGGAGGTGGCAAAGCTGGGTCATTTCTGGAGCAGCTGTCAAAATTCTGATCCTGGAATGTTCCCCGTCTTAAGGCAGCCGTTTTGCTAAACTGCAGTCCGATGTTCAGAGCTCCCCGATGCAACGGCCATCATTCGGAGACCAGGAGGAGGAGATGGACACAACGTTCTAGACTCTGGACGATGTGAGGGAGGAAAAGCACACCGGGAAACGGGGAGGCGACGCCCGTCGAAGGGCTGGCTTGGTGCAGCGGAGATCGGATGCACACCATCGCCTCCTGCAGGATGGGGGCAGGCCTTGGGGATAGCTAAGGGGCTCCTCCCGCAAAAATGAGCTCCAGGGCTGCCTGGATGTCTCCCCCGGTGGCCTGCAGGGCACGGAGGCTCAGCTCGTCATCATGGATGCCCATGTCTCGCAGCTGTTGCAGCTGGGGCTGCCACTGGCTCTAAAAGAGGGAAGCAAAACAGAGGAAAGGACACCAGGTCAAACACCGTCATGGACACCGATATAGCCTGTCAGGGTAATGATGATTTAAAGCTGACCAGCCAATGTAAGGCTAATGCAACTGTAAAGCTGATGAAATGTAAGGCTGATGCAATGAGAATAAATCAGCATTGGTATAGACAGTTTCTCTGAAGGTGTTCACAAAAGTCGTTTACCCCTTTAAGAGGGGTTTATAAATTTCAGCCAGGAGAGGGCATAGTCTCTCTCCTTGTGTCTGGTATTCATTGCTGAGTTCTCCATGTAGAGTTGAGAAGAAGTTTGATTGCTTGCTAGGTATTTGCATACCACGTATATTTCTGTATATGTCTTGTATATAAACCCCTGTTAAATGTCTAAGGCTCTGTGTGCTGTGTTTTGCTCCTGGGTTGTCTCCTAATAGTAGTCACGCTCTGACATAGCCTGACCCCCGGTGCAAGATTCAAATATCTCACACACCCATCACTGTTGAGCCTTTCCTACCTCACTGGGGCGTTGGGAGGAAACCAGCAGAACTGGATATTTAGACAACTGTGGAGTCCTTGGGTCTCTCTGAGCTTGATTGTTTGCAGACCTTTCATTACCCAACTATATGTCATCATCAGCGTGGAGTTTGCTCTCTGTAAATGTGTACAAGGAACTTGCTCTGCCAGTGTTGGGTGTGAAGAGGTTTCCTTGGTACTTTCCTTGGTAGAAGGGAATTGTTTTCTGCTTGTTTGTCTGGTGTTAATCCCTGCTTATCTGAGAGTAAGCTACGGAAGAGGGTGCAGTCTGGTCTTTTTGTTTCCTGAGCTTTTTTTCATTGCCTCTTTTGAATGGTGTGTAAATGTGGTTTATCTCTGTGTGTCCGTTGATGGCTAATTTGTCTGGATGCCAAGAATTCCCAGCATTTTTGAGATTTAGGCTTGGTGGTCTAGGATGCCTATGGTTTCCTAATTTAGACTATCAGAGGGCTGAACTGAAATGCAAGGAAAGGAAGGAAGGAAGGAAGGAAGGAAGGAAGGAAGGAAGGAAGGAAGGAAGGAGGAAGGAAGGAAGGAAGGAAGGATCATCCCAACTTCCTGGAGGTTTACAGACCTGAAGGTTAGGCTGTCCTGATGCCTGGAGGGCATGCTGTAAGGCCTGGCTGAAGAGGTCATTGGTGATGGGTGTTCCCGACTGCACGCTAGAAGACATGGGAGACGTGCCGGAAGAATGGCCCTGAAAAAGGGGAAGACAGAAACTGTCAATCAGAGCAGACCCCGCCTTCCTAACCTTGCAAGATCCACTCCTGGCTTATCAGCCAGTTTAGCACCAAGGAAGGTTATAAGTGTAACAAAATTCATAACTCAAGCTTATCCTGAGCTTTGTTTTCATTGGCAGGAGGGTTGCAGGAGGCCGTCCAGCTGAAAACGGAGCTCACAATGGCCGTGCGTGCCCCCCCCCAAGCTCCATTTTCGTGGGCAGAGTGTTGCAGGAGGCCGTCTCAGCCGAAAATGGAGCTCACAAGGGCCGTGCGTACACCCCCCCTTCAGCTCCGTTTTCGCGAGCAGTGTTGCAGGAGGCCGTCCCAGCCGAAAACGGAGCTCAAAAGGGCTGTGCGTGCCCCACCCCCCACCCTGAGCTCCGTTTTCGCTGGTAGGGCTCCAGAAAGTGATGGCAGTCAAAAACAGAACTCGGAGCCCGTTTTCGCTGGCAGAGCGCTCGGGCCACCACAGTCGCTCCCGACATGACTGGCATAATGCTGGCCACGCCCACTTTGGCCACACACACACACGAGGTCAAACACAACCCTGATGTGGCCCTCAATGAAATTGAGTTTGACACCCCTGGACTAGAAACTCTACTGGTGGCTTTTGAGATCAACCAAACTCTCTCTGCCTCCAGCTAACCTGCGTTCCAGGCGTGGGGGTCTGCGAGCTGCTCTCTGGGGTGCTGGCCAGGGCGAGGGCCGTGGCCAACTCGCTCTGCGTGATGGGCCGAGGCCCCGCGGCGCCGGTGTAGCCAAGAGACGCCGGCCGGGATCCAGAGGTGCTGCTGGATGGCGTGGTCCTTGTGCTCTGTTGGGAAAAGAGTTTAAAAGAGTCCTGGTGGCGCAGTGGACTAATTCACTGTTATTAAGATCAGCTGCTTGCAATGACTGCAAGTTCAAATCCCACCAGGCTCAAGGTTGACTCAGCCTTCCATCCTTTCTAAGGTAGGTGAAATGAGGACCCAGATTGTGGGAGCAATAAGCTGACTTTGTATAAATATGCAAAAGTATGAAGGCTATTGCTTAATCCACTGTAAGCTGCCCTGAGTCTTCGGAGAAGCCCTATTCTATTCTATTCTATTCTATTCTATTCTATTCTATTCTATTCTATTCTATTCTTTTCTTTTTTCTTTTCTTTTCTTCTTTTCTATCCTATCCTATCCTATCCTATCCTACTCTACTCTACTCTACTCTACTCTACTCTACTTTAATCCTATTCCTATTCCTATTCCTATTCCCATTCCCATCCTTTCCACTCCACCCCACTCTACTCTTAGCGTTGGGCTTCCCTTCTCAGAGACGCCCCCCACCCCCGTCTTCTCCCGTTACCTGATGGAAGTCATCTTCATCATCAGAGAGGCCTTCAAAAAGGAACCCTCCTGGACGAGAGAGAAGGAGAGGGAAAGAAACCACACTGAACCTCGTCCTAAAATCAGGCCTCTCCCACCGGTCAAGATCTGCCATTTCAGTGACCAGGCGTAAACGCCATTCCTTCAGCACCACTGTCACTTCAAACAGTCTCTACGCGAATGGTCCTTAAGCGAGGACTCCCTGTAGCGCCCCCCCCCCCCAAGTGTTAAATCTGGCAATTTGTGCTCCGCGTCATAGCATGTCCCTTACCCGGCATGTCGCGGTAGGAGCTGGAAGGCATGCTGCTGCGCGAGGAGGTCTCTGCGGTGGGCAAGGGGGCGCTGCCTGCCACAGAATGGAGGACCAAGACGATGGCATTCACCAAGGCAGGGTGGCTTGGGATGAGTCTAGAGAAACCAGCGAGAATGAACTGGGGAGGAGGGCTAGAGTGTCCCTGAATCATAGAGTTTGGATGGCCTTGGTGGCGCAGTGGTTAAAATGCGGTACTGCAGGCTACTTCTGCTGACTGCCGGCTGACTACAATTTGGCAATTCGAATCTCACCAGGCTCAAGGTTGACTCAGCCTTCCGTTCTTCCAAGGTGGGTAAAATGAGGGTTAGGGTTAGTTAGCAACATAAAAAGGATGGCCTTGGTTGTGGTCATAACTCAAGAACTTATGATCGATGATGCAGTTTTATCTTTTAATATTGTAAGCCGTCCAGAGCAGTGGTGGGATTCAGCCAGTTCGCACCTATTTGGGAGAACCGGTTGTTAACTTTCTAAGCAGTTCGGAGAACCGGTTGTTGGAAGAAATCGTATTTTGTTTTTTCCCACTTTACAGAGCTAATCCTGTCAGGAATTACAACATTCTGCTGTTGTTTCTAGCCTAATCTTTATTGCCCTGCTTACAGAAACTGCCTCTATGGTTAACCCTTATTACATTGTAACAGCTAAGTCGAAGCGCTCGTCGACCTGAGTGATGTTGAGTTGGCCACGCCCATACAGTCACATGACCACCAAACCACACGTACCCAGCTGGTCATTAGAAAACCGGTTGCTAAATTATTTGAATCCCACCACTGGTCCAGAGTTACTGTATGGCAAAATGGGAAGCGAATAAATTTTTACAAATAAAATCAATCAACGAAAGAGAAAAATGGATTTTAAAAAAGCATCGGTAGCACACTTACGTGTCCAGCATGGCTGGGTCAGCAAAAACAGAGAAAAGGTCTTTATCCTGCAGGACTCCTGAGAGATAAAGAGAGCGGGATCAGTAATGAGCCAATGCAGACAATACAGGTAGTCCTTGGCTTACAACTGTTCGTTTAGTGACCGTTCAAAGTTACGACAGCACTGGAAAATAGTGACTTATGACCTTTTTTCACACTTATGACCGTTGCGGCATCCCCGTGGTCGTGTGATTTACCATTGGATGCTTGACAACTGACCTCTATTTATGACGGCTGCAGTGTCATGTGGGGTCATGTGATTTTCCCCCTTTTACGACCAAGCAAAGTCAGATTCGCTTCATGACCGCGTTACTAACTTAACAACTGCAGGGATTGACTTCACAAATGTGGGGAGAACAGTCGTAAAATGGGGCAAAACTCACTCTACCCACTGCCAGGAAGTTCGATCCTGACCGGCTCAAGGTGGACTCAGCCTTCCATCCTTCTGAGTTTGGTAAAATGAGGACCCAGATTGTTGGGGGGCAAGAGGCTGATTCTGTAAACCGCTTAGAGAGGGCTGTGAAGTTGTATATAAGTCTAAGCAATATTGTTATCTTCCTTCCTTCCTTCTTTCCTCCCCTTCCTTCCTTCCTTCCTCCCCTCCCTTTCCTTCCCTCCCCTTCCCTTCCTGTTAGAATGCAGCACTGCAGGCAAACTCTGTCCATGGTCTGAAGTTTGATCCTGACCGGCTCCAGGTTGACTCAGCCTTACATCCTTGAGTAAAATGAGGACCCAGATTGTTGGGGGGCAAGAGGCTGACTCTGTAAACCACTTAGAGAGGGCTGTAAAAGCACTGTGAAGCGGTATATAAGTCTAAGTGCTGCTATTTGTCACTAAAACTCACCCAAAGCGATGGGATCACTGCTGAGGCCGGGGGTGGCGATAATGATCTGATCCAGGGATTCCTTATTCCCCAACATCTTGAAGACCTGCGTGGGAAAACCAAAGGGCGATTCACATGAGGGAAAACAGCGGACTGGATCCTGGAGAAGTCCAGTTGTGTGTTTGTTGGGGAAGCAAAATAAAAGGCCCAAAAAGAAAAAGCGGTGTTTCGTGACTCACCGAATCTCTAAAGACGGGGCTGCTGTGTAAAGCCGTGTGTAAGACGCGAAACTCTCTCACGGCCGCCATTTTATCCACCGGCTCTGTAGAAGAGACAAGTGTGATAAGAAAAGTGCTGGGAGTGCGCTGAAATGGATAGACTGACAAAAGAAATAAAGGAGAAAGGAGAAATGGAGTAGTATTTGGTATGGAATGTATGGTACAAATGGTTAGAGGATAGGTGTAAAAATCAAGAAGATATTAAATAAAGACGACTAAGGAGTTAGAAAATAGTAGTAAATCTGTATAAACATATATGACACAAAATGTTCATTTACAAATCAGTGTGTTAATATACTAGTATGTATAAGGAGGAGCCTCTTCTCGATGCACGGGCGCGCAGAGCTGCCAAAAGGCAGGAGTGGCTCCTCAGGAGGAGGTCTCCTCGAGAGTAAGGCTTGGGGCTAATTGGCCATGCCCTTAGCCTATTTAAGGAGTAACGCCGACTGAAGCAATTTGCAGGGAACAACTTCGTTCACATACCTTCGTGTCTTGTCTTGCTTATCTTATCAGCTTCCTGCAAATTGCTTCAGGGCATTCTGCCAAACACAGTTAGCTTTCAGTTATTATTCTTTGAATTCTTGGCGGCTGTTAATGCAGTTAATTAACAGCCGTTGTTGTAAAAAACTGGTTTATTTAGTAAACTAAGGTTTGAATGGACTTTGTGTGTGCTGAGTTCTTTGGGGTCCGTAGGTGGGGCAGAACAGGAAGTTACCTGGTTTCTGCTCCGGTTCGGGCCAGGATTTTCGGAGGACGTGGATGGTAGAGCCGGACTGAATCCCGTAGAATTCGAGCGTTTGTTCATCTCGCAGTTTCCGGCCACAATAGATGAGATCTGAAAGGTAAATGAGACTTATTCTTTTTTTTTCTTTGTTTGTTCATAAACATTTTGAATACAGTGCATTGTCAGGGTGTATCATTTACAAAAGAAAAATAAAGAAAAGACAAAAAGAAATATTAACACATATACAGAAAACAATAGGGGTAACGTAACAGAATAGTTTTGGCTAAATTTCTCTTTATATTGGCTTATTTATAATTCTGTTAATTATATTAGCATATTTATAATTATAAACTACCTTTATATTTAATTCATACATAGCAATAATCTTGCTCAGTAAAGAAAGTGTATATTTGATTATTCATATAATAATTGCAGCGAGGATAGCATTTGCGCAAAGATGGAAAGTAGAGAAAATCCCGTTGGAAGGGGAAATCATTAAAAAAAAATTTAGACTGTGCAGAAATGAATAGAACAACCTTGATGATTAAAGAGAGAGAAGATACGGAATATTTTAAGATATGGGGGAAATTTTATGATTGGTTAGAAAAGAGAAATAGATAAAGATTTTGATAACAAAATAGGAGAATATTATATTAAATGTATTGTACTTGGGGGGAAATATTGTAATAGAGAAATGGAAATTATAAGGGAAGAAATGAAGATAGGAGAAGTAATCAAAAAGAAGAAGTTACTGAAGAAACACCGAGATGACACACAGAAGGATTGATGTATTATGTATTTGTGTAAAAAAATTTAAAAAAACTTTTACAAAAAAAGGACTATTCTTCTTCTCATCCTTCCTATTACCTATCTCTTCCCGCTTATGACTATAACCTTGTTGCTTATATCTTTACGATTTAGATTGTTTTATTTAGTTTCCTAATATGATTTGATTGCTTATTTAGTATCCTATGATTATCACTGTGTTGTATCTTATGATTCTTGATGAATGTATTTTTTATGTATCTTATGATTCCTGATGAATGTATTTTTTACGTATCTTATGATTCTTGGTGAATATATTTTTATGTATCTTATGATTCTTGATGAACGTATTATTTTTATGTAAACTGAGAGCCTATGCACCGAAGACAAATTGCCTTGTGTGTCCAATCACACTTGGCCAATAAAGAATTCTATTCTATTCTAAAATGGGGTAAAACTCACTTAACCATTGCTTTGCTTAAAAGCAGAAATGTTGGGCTCAATTGTGGCCGTAAGTCAAGGACTACCTGTACTTTACAGCATTGCATTTTCAGTTCTTTGATCTGAGGCCCAAGTTTAAAAAAAAAAAAAAGCAAGGAGCTGGCTGGGGAATTCTGGGAGTTGAAATCCACATATCCTAGAGCTGCTGAGGTTGAGAAACACTGGCCTATAGCTCTTCCCCAAGGCCATCCAGCTCAGCCTTGGAGAGCAACCGGGGTCTCGGATAAAACGACGGTGTACCAGCCTACCAATGAACTCCGGGTCAGGGATGGACTCCTGTAACTTTCCCGTAATGAGCTGTTTCAGGTACGAGATGCTACAACCCCCCAGCGGGCATTCGCCCAGCTCGCTTTCCGGCAGCCGCAAAATGGATTTGGGAGCCAGGGGTTGGTCGGCCAGCTTCACCGCGATGTAACACTCAGAGAGAGACATGGTGGGGCTGGAGTGGCTTGGTTCTCTGAGGTCCCAATCCGAACTCCAAGCAGAATCTGGAAAAGAAACTGTGTCACAAACAAGAGAATCTGTCTGCCTGCCATCTATCTATCTATCTATCTATCTATCTATCTATCTATCTATCTATCATCTATCTATCTATCTATCTATCTACTGTCAAACTAGTTATTAAGTCTGCGTTATTATTAATCTTCTCATCGTTCCTATCACCCATCTCCTCCCACTTCTGACTCTATGACTGTAACCTTGTAGCTGGTATCCTTAAGATTTATATGGACTGTTTCCTAATATGATTTGATTGCTTATTTGTTCCCTATGACTATCCTTAAGTGTTGTCCCTTATGATTCTTGATGAATGTATCTTTTATTTTATGTACACTGAGAGCTTATGCACCAAAGACAAATTCCTTGTGTGTCCAATCACACTTGGCCAATAAAGAATTCTGTTCTGTTCTGTTCTACCAGTATCCATCTATGTCTGTCTCTCTCTCTCACTCCCATCTATCAATCTTCTATCTATCTTCTATCCATCCAGCTATTTATCTATTTTCTATCTATTTCTCTATCATCCATCCATCTATCGTCTGTCTGTCTGTCTGTCATCTATTTGCTATCTACCTTCTATCTCTCTGTCTTCCACCTATCTGTCTGTCTATCATCTATCTATCTATCTGTCTGTCTGTCTATCTGTCTGTCTATCTCTATCTGCTATATCTATCTTGCTATATCTAACTATCTGCTATATCTATCTATCTATCTATCTATCTATCTATCTGCTATATCTATCTATCTAGCTGTCACCCTCGTATCCCTCTTTCTCTTTTCCCTCTCTCATCTCTCCCTCATCTATCACTATCATATCTCTCTTCCTCTTCTATTTCTCTCTCTCTCTCTCTTCTATCTCTCTGTCTTCCACCTATCTATCTACCTATCCATCCATCCAGCATCCATCCTTCTTCCACCTTATCTCTCTTCTCTACCAATCTATCTACAGCATCCATCCCATTCTATATCATCCATCCTCCATCTATGGTCCATGTATCAGTTGATCAATCAATCAATCTATATACCATCCATCTTCTATCTATCCCAGAGTTCCCTTTTTTTCAAGAACCATGACCTTGATGACTCAGAACATCCACCCACCCCAATTTGTCTTGAACTCTGCACATGTGCCTGCAGTCTCTCTCTCTCTCTCTCTCTCTCTCCTCTCCCTATCTTCCAATTCTATACCTCCAGACCAGGCCAGCTTCTTCCAGGCGAAAATAAAGCCAGAGTTGGCTCAAGTTGGCCTACCTCGCAGGGTTGTTAGGAGGAGGATAGACATTTAAATGGGGGGAGGGGGGAAAAAGCCCACTGAAGCTTCCTTGGAAGAGGATCAGAGTAAGGAAAAGGCAGGAAAATAGAATTAAACCAACGATAGGGGTTGGGTCTCCCCCTCCCACCCACCCCCCCACCCCCCCCACCCCCCCCACCCCAAATAATGCCATACTTGTCAGCTCTACCCATTGGACAGCATTGCATTTCTTTATAATAATATAAATGGTCCAGGTGACTAATGGACCCCCCACAGATTCCCTGCTATGCTTCCTGGGAGGGGAAAAAAAGGGGGGGACACAGGGGATCCCTCCCCCCACCAACAGCCCCTCCATATCACCCCACCCCCCCCAACCTCCCCTCCCCCACTAACGCCCTTTATTCCTCCTTACCTGCCTGTTTACAACCAGCTGGCTGCTCCAACCGGAAACGCTTGCCCGAGCCCGCGCGAGGCATGCCGGGGCTTGTAGGCGTCCAGGAACGAGCCCTTCACATTCCCTGCTAAAGCCAAGCAGCGCCGGGTGGGAAAGGAAGAATCCGCCGACGAGGCGGGGAACACGTGAACCGCACCGGAAGTTCCGCCCCCTTTCCCGTCCGCCTTGTTGTTATTTTTAAAAAAAAAAAGGATGCTGGGAACTGCAGTCCTTTGAAGGGGAGGCGCGGCTTTGGGAGTCCGAAGGCGGACGCATTGTCGCGTCCCCGCCAATCAAGAGAGAGAAGGGGGGGCAGGAGGCGGCCAATGGGCGCGCGGGGTTCCGGGGGCGCGCGCGATTCAAAAGTGCTAGAGCAGGCCAGGGGCATCCTTTTAATGTATTTCAGGCGAGATACGAAAGTTTTGCAACCTGTGGTAGGCAAGACATCTGGAAGTTTTTATTCCCTGTACAGTAGGACTACATAGCCCATGTGGGAGAGGAGGGGACTATTGCTTTTATTGTCATTAATTTTAAAAACAGCCAGATTTTTTCAATTATATTGTTTTTGTTTGTTTCCTAGTAGGATTTGATAGCTTATTAGTAACCTTGACTATCACTAAGTGTTGTATCTTATGATTCTTGACAAATGTATTTTATTCTCTTTATGTACACTGAGAGCATGTGCACCAAAGAAAAATTACTTGTGTTTTCAATCACATTTGGCCGATATGCTGTTCTGTTCTGTCCTGTCCTGTCCTATCCTATCCTATTCTCCCATCATTCCATTCCATTCCATTCCATTCTATTCTATTCTATTCTATTTATATTGGCAACTAGTAGAAACAAACTAAGTCACAAAGCATATATCAAAGCTTCTTCAAGGTTTTTTTTTTTTAATCACACAAGTATTACAAAAATACTTTTAGATTTTTGAAGGATCATGACTGAACCAATTATTCATTTATTAAATTTATTTGATTGCCCAACTTACACATAGTGACTTGTGGAGGCTTACAAATATTAAAAATCCAAATTAAATATCCACCCATATTGCACAACTACCCCAACTCTGTAGATGGAGAAAAGATGATTTGTCATCTACGGTCAAAAATCACTTTCTTTTTTTTTTAAATAGTATTGGTGATATATAACAAGCAGAAAATAGAGTGAAGAGTAACTATATACATATACATACATATATATATCTATCTCAGGGCTAATAAAATCAGAAAGAAATATACAGTGTAGTAATTAAATGAGAGACTTTCAAACAACCTAAAATTTCTCCATAAAGCTCAATCCATTTATTAATCAATTTATTCATTGATTTATTGATTTATACTATCTATTGCTCCATTTTCTCAATTTTTGGTATAATATTTTTTTTCAGTGCAATATTTATATTTAGATTTACATTTAAATTCCTAATACTCTAATAATAGTATTAATTAATAATAAGGTGCCTTAGAGTACTGAATATAGATAAGAGGGAAAAAGTAGATATTATTTTAGCAATAGGTTAAAGATTCAGAAACTGACGTTACAAGTATGATGATTATTCTTTTTTTTTTTT
>WNWU01000059.1:1593753-1604844 GCA_012654045.1 Ptyas mucosa | reverse complement strand
AAGGAAGGAAGGAAGGAAGGAAGGAAGGAAGGAAGGAAGGAAGGAAGATAGTAAAAATCTTTAAGATCAGGTCATTTCAGCAGCCTTGGAAGTAGTTCGTTCTTAACTATTTAAAAGAAAGAAAAAAGAAGAAAAAGTGATAGCCTAGATGGTGAATAACTAAAATACCTCAGATGTTTGTTTTTTTTTCCTTCCAGCAAGTGTCTGTATATGTTGTCATTGGGTTTTTGTTTTTGTTTTTTGTTTTCTATCTTAACAAGTTATCTGAATGTTTATATTCCAATAAACTTCTACCTCTTCAGATCGTGGCTGTCGCCGTCCTTGTTTTGTTTTTTTTTTTTTTTTTTGTTTTTTTTTTTTTTTTTTTGAGGTACGTATCAGGTACTCAAACCCGCTGAAAAAAGGTGGCAGGTTTGCTTGTGTTAATCTCGTTTGTGAGCTTTGCACAATAGGCCTGGCTTAATTGGGGGCTCATTTGCGGTTTCTGTGAAGCCAGCAAGTGGAATTAATTAATGGGCAACAAAGGTAAATGGGTAACCGGTTAATCCTGGTGCCATCCTGTCCTTTTGAGGTGAGCAAATGCCTCCTTGCCTTTTGGCAAAACAACCGTTCTAAAAGAAATTTAGATTCTGGTCTAATCGGACACTGATTCCATGGTTACTTTCATGGATAAGAGTCGATTGTTACAAACTCGATCAATCGGCTCTCTGCATCGTTGGGCTTGATCCCGGCCCAGCTCAAAAATTTCTGGAGGCCCCTCGTAAAACTTGAGTTTTCGGGAAGCCATTGAGAGGAAGGCTGACTCACTAGAAGGGCTACAGCAGGGATCCTCAAACTTGGCGACTTTAAGACTTGTGGACTTCGACTCCCAGAATTCCCCAGCCAGCCATGCTGGCTGGGGAATTCTGGGAGTTGAAGTCCACAAGTCTTAAAGTCGCCAAGTTTGAGGATCCCTGGGCTACCGAATTCTCTTCCTTTTTTCAAATCTCTATGGTTGGAACCTACCAGGAAATCTCCCTCCAGCTGAACAAGCCAAACAGCTTTGTTGGAATCGATGGGGAGGGAGGGGAGGTTGGGTATCGAGTTACACCCAGGGACATAAACAGCAGCTGGCTGTGTATCTCGAGCATCTTGGCAGATGAGAAGCAGCCCTGGAGATATGGAGAGCACCAGGACCAATCTTCTCCAAACCCAAGAGAATTTCAACCGGGAAAGAAACTCCAGGGTTGCAAGAGCCTGAACTCTTAAATCGGAGACCCCAGCTGAGCTCTGAAAAGGAAGCCAGATTCCTGCTCTCCTTGTGTTTATGGTGATTTCTTTTTTTTTTTTTAATTTGATTTATATGCCGCCCTTCTCCGGAGACTCAGGGCGGCTTACAGTGCGCTAAGCAATAGCCTTCATACTTTTGCATATTTATACAAAGTCAGCTTATTGCCCCCATAAACTGGGTCCTCAATTTACCTACCTTAGAAAGGATGGAAGGCTGAGTCAGCCTTGAGCCTTGGTGAGATTCGAACCTGCAATAATTGCAGGCAGCTGATGTTAATAACAGGGTGCTTTAGACCACTGTACTATCCAAGGCTCTTCTCACATCCCTTTCTGCCAAAGAGAATAATCGAGCTCTCCCCAACAGTACTCGCTTCAAGCAATCTTGTGATTAAAAGAAGCCCTGAGATGGGAATATAGAATAGAATAGAATATGGAGTAGAGTAGAGTAGAACAGAACAGAACAGAACAATATGGAATGGAACGGAACGGAGCCGAGCCGAGCCGAGCAGAGAAGAGAGAATAGAACAGAACAGAACATTATGGAATGGAATGGAATAGAATATGGAATGGAATGCGAATAGGAATAGGAATAGGAATAGGAATAGGAATAGGAATAGGAATAGGAATAGAATAGAATAGAATAGAATAGAATAGAATAGAATAGAACAGAACAGAACAGAACAGAACAGAACAGAACAGAACAGAAGAACAGAACAGAACAGAACAGAACAGAACAGAACAACAAAACTATGGAACGGAATGGAATAGAATAGCAGAACAGAACAGAACAATATGGAATGGAATGGAATAGAATATGGAATGGAACGGAACAGAAGAGAATAGAACAGAACAGAATAACAGTTGGAAGGGACCTTGGAGGTCTTCTAGTCCAACCCCCCGCTTAGGCAGGAAACCCTACACCCCTTCAGACAAATGGTTATCCAACCTCTTCTTAAAAACTTCCAGGGTTGGAGCATTCGCTTATCATCAACTCGGAGACCTTTCATAACTAGGCAAAGATTAAATCCAATCCAGTTTTTTTTTCTTTTAATACCATAATACATTTTAGAAAGAGAAGAAAAACTCATTAGCAGCAGGAGAGGGGGGGGGGGGAAATCACAGTGCAAACATGGAACTTTCTTTCCCAAGGTCAGATCCCACCCCACCTCACCCCACCTGATGTTTCTCCTGTCCCAGGAACCCACCCTGGTTTCCTACACTTCTCTTCTGTTCTCCGGCGATTCGGCCCTCTCACGGAAAGGGGACCACGGTCTCGGGGACCCAAAAGGCTTGGGGGACAAAAGCCCTGGACTGCAGGGTCTGAGTAAGGCTCCTTCCTCCTCGACATGCTTTAGGAGAGCCACGGGGGCTAAGAAAAGTTTGTTGGAGGCTGGAGATGTATCGGAGAGGGTCCCAAGTGGTTGAAGAGATGCGTCGGGAGGAACATGCATCCTGATGTTGGAAGAGGTGTCATTTTGCTCCTCCTCAGGACAGGCTTGAAGCTGTTCCGGTATCTCTACGTGATGGGAAGAGGATGGAGCTTCATCCTTCCGCGAGGAAGCCTCCCGAATCTCACGGCAACGATCCCTTCGCGCGTCATCTCCAAGGCTGGTGGGAAATCTTGGAACCTGCAGCTCCTGGTGACTCTTTTCCGACTCTTTTCGCTTTGAAAGCTGGCGGATGTGCTGAATCTGTTCCTGGAATCTCAGTTTGGCTGTTGGGAGGAAAGCCAAGCTTCGTTTAAACAGCCATCCATTCGCTACGGGTGGTCCTCGGCTTACAACGGTCCCTTTAGTGACCATTCAGATGTCTGTGGAGATTCTCAAGTCCTCCAGGTCATGGTTGTCCCAAAGGTGCTTTTTTTCTTCCAAGAAGCAACTGGACTTTCTGGCTTTTTCTTCGAAGACGTTTCACTTCTCATCCAAGAAGCTTCTTCGGCTCTTCTTCTTCAGAGAAAAAGAAGCTTCTTGGATGAGGAGTGAAACGTCTTCGAAGAAGAAAGGAAGCAAGAAAGGAAGGAAAAAAAGAGGAAGGAAGGAAGGAAAGAGAAAAAAGGAAGGAAGGAAGGAAGAAAAGAAAGAGAAAAAGAAAAAGAGAAAGAAAGGAAAGAAGAAAAGGAAAGGAAAAGAAAGAAGGAAAGAAAGAAAGAGAAAGAGAAAATGAGAAAGAAAGAAAATGAGAAAAAGAAAATGAGAAAAAGAAAGGGAAAATGAGAAAAAGAAAAAAAGACAGACAGACCGACCAGAAAAAAACCCAAAAAGTCCAGTTGCCTTTTGTAAAAAACACCGTTGGGACAGTTCAAAGTTACAGTGGCCCTTTAAAAAGTGACTTATGACCCTTTTTCACACAATGGTTGCAGCATCCCGAGAGTCACATTGTCAAAATTCAGATTCTTGACAACTGACACATATTTATGACGGTTGCAGTGTTCCGGAGTCACACGTTCCCGTTTTGCGTCCTCTTGACAAGCAAAACATCAATGGGGAAGCCAGATCTACTTCGCAACTGTGTTACTTACTTAACAACTGCAGTGACTCACTTAACAACCATCATAAAACCAGGCAAAACTCACTTAACTAATGTTTCACTTAGCCACAGAAACAAACGTTGGGCTCAATCGTGCTCGTAAATCGAGGATTACCTGTACAACCTGCAGGTCTTGCCCCAAAAGTCCTCAGAGGAAGCAGCCAAGATTTAAAAAAAATAAAAAGTTTGAATCTTAAAAGTTCAGAAAACATTTGAATCTCTTTTGGTCTTTTCAGTAAAGTTGAGACCTCACTGAAATAAGAGCTACAAGCTCCTCACCTTGCATTAAGTTCTCGTTTTTCTCTTTCAAAGTTTGAATTTCACAGGCCATGGCGGAAATCTGGAAGTGAGAAAGCAAAATTAACACAATGCTGCAAAGAGGGAGCCGTCGGGGACACGCTCCGCCAGTGAAAATAGGTTCCGAAAACAGAGTTCAGGAGCATATTTTTGCTGGCAGAGGCACTGCAGGTCGGTCCTTTGCTGTTTTCCAGGGCGGTCCCGCAGGCCAGATCTACTGTATTTTTCGGAGTATAAGACGCACCGGACTATAAGATGCACCTACCTTGTTTTGGTGAGGAAAAGAAGAAAAAGAAATCTGCCTCTACCTCCTAGCAATTTTGCCTCGTTGCAGCAAACAGCCTGCTTTACTTTCATTTTCGTTTTCAGCCTAGCTTGATTAGCACAAGGGGGGGGGGGGAACAAAAATCTGCTCCCAGCAATTTACCTCCTTGCAGCAAGCAGCAGAGCCCTGCGCAAAACAGCCGAGAGCAAATCAGCTGAGAGTCGGGAGGCCGATCCAATCAACTTGTGCTAATGAGGCTGTGCTGAAGCTGAAAGGAGCTGTTTCTTCTTGCTGCTTGCTGCGAGGTAAATTGCTGGGAAGCAGAGGCCAAAGGGTGGGGGCCAGTGGGTGAGCGGGGCTACATTCGGTGTACAAGACGCACCTAAATTTTCACGCCCTTTTAGGGGGGGAAAGGTGCGTCTTATACTCCGAAAAATACCGTAAGTACCCCGCCGGCTGGATCCATCCCCTGGCCCTTGAGTTTGACACCCCTGCTATACATGGTTCGAGTTATCTTCAGGTGCATCTCCATCTACTGAGGTGTGATTGACAAAACCGCCTTCTTTCCCTGCAGTTGCTTTTGAGGACGCAGCCTGCAAATAAGTTGTGCTTACCGCATCGGTTTTTGCTTCCAGCTGCTGCCAAAGACTCTGCTCTTCTTCCCCCTTTTGGGATGCATCTCCAGATTCCAAACGGCTTTCCTCCGATGAAAAGCCGAGGGATTCCTGTGAAGTGGTCTTTTGGGAGAAGCAAACTGGAAGTCATTCTGGGCATTGCTGACGGTTCTTCACCTTCGAGGCTAAGACCCCATCCTCAAAAGCGCATCTTATGAGAAAAGCTGAGGGGTGGTTGGATCGATCTAAAGCAGAGGGGTCCTCAAACTTGGCAGCTTTAAGACTTGGGGACTTCAGCTCCCAGAATTCTCTGGGAGCATAGCTGGCTGGAGAATTCTGGGAACAAAGTCCACAAGTCTTAAAGCTGCCAAGTTTGAAGACCTCTGATCTAAAGCATAGCTTGGTCCAGCATCCTAATTCCTACCATGGCCAACTGGCTGCCCCTGCAAAACCCTCTTTGGTATGCTCCAGAATCTGATATTCTCCCACCTAGCATGGAAGAACCTAGAACCCATTCTGTGACTCGTTGGTCACCCTCTGTTCCATCCCCACCTCCCAAAAACAAGGTTGGTATCCATGCAGCTGGGGCTCAACTGGTGGCCCATCAAGACTAACAAGAGCCTGAGTGGTGCAGCACACTAATGCTATGGTTAAAAGTAGTATTTAGCTCCCAGCTGCCTGCAATTACTGTGAGTTCGAATCTCACCAGGCTCAAGGTTGACTCAGCCTTCCATCCTTTCTAAGGTAGGTAAAATGAGGACCCAGTTTATGGGGGCAATAAGCTGACTTTGTATAAAATATACAAAAGTATGAAGGCTATTGCTTAGCGCATTGTAAGCCGCCCTGAGTCTCCGGAGAAGGGCGGCATATAAATCAAAATTTAAAAAAAGAAAAAAAGACGATGGAAAGATGGAGTCTCACCAGCGCTCGAGGAACATTCTGAGGTGCTGTTGAATTCTTTTCCTTGAGTCCCCCATCCTGATGTTTCCTGGTTCCTGCTTCCAGCTGTTGCCTCTGTCTGAACAGTTCCTTCAGCTTTTGGAGAACAGAAACAGATGGAAATAATAGTCCAGTTAATGAAAATTAAACCCACATTTGAGTGGTTCTAGAAGCTACTAATGCCATACTAACTATCCTGTTTCCCAGAGCCCTGGGAAGGAGCCTTGGTGGAGCAGCGGACTAAAGCGCTGTTAAATAGCACTTAAGTAGCACTTAGCTGCCTGCAATTACTGCAGATCTCACCAGGCTCAAGGTTGACTCAGCCTTCCACCCTTCCGAGGTAGGTAAAATGAGGACCTGGATTGTGGGGGCAATAAGCTGACTTTGTATAAAAAAGAATACCGTTTAGGGGGGGCCGAAAGCCCTAAGCAGCTATATACAAAAGTATGAAGGCTATTGCTTAACGCATTGTAAGCCGCCCTGAGTCTCCGGAGAAGGGCGGCATATAAATCGAACCAATAAATAAATAAATAAATAAAATAAGACCCAACCAGAAAAATAAGTCCTAGTGTGATTTTTCAGGATGCTCGATATATATATAGCCTACCTCCCAAAATAAGCCCCAGTTAAGATTGTCAGCCAGATGGATGCATTTAGTACCGCATTCCCCCCCCCAAAAAATAAGAGCTAACCGGAAAATAAGCCCTAATGCGTCTTTTGGAGCAAAAATTAATATAAGACCCAGATTTTCAGGGAAACACAGTAAATCTAAGATCAAGTGGGATCTGCAAAAGAAGAATACAGCGTGGCTAACATGAGGTTATACAAGTTGTGTGATGCTTCTGGTTCAGTTTAGAAGAGATGCTTGGAATGTCCAGGAATGGAAGAGAGTTTCTGTGTGTCCCTCATTAAAACAAACCCTAACCCTAAGTCTCCACATCTTTTTTACATCGTGGCGACCAAAACCGGATGCAGTATTCCAAGTGTGGCCTTACCAAGGCCTTATTAAGTGGTATTATTTCTGCAGAGGTCCTCTCCTTGGCCTCAAAGAGATGGCAGAGGGAGAAAGATGACTGACATCTCACCTGCTCAGTCACTGAATGATGTTGTAGCCTGAGATCTTCCAGCTGATTCCCAACAATCTTTGCCTCCAAGCCACCAGGACGCCCCTAGAAGGGAAAAAACAAAACAAAACAAAAACAAAACCCAGAGCTCTGGGTCAGCAAGAATGTCCTGGTTGCAACTTCTCTTTTATGTCATGGGAAATTAACCCGCACCTCTCAAGATTTTTGTGAACCGATTGCAGATTATGAACTGTTGTGACTTTCCAAGGTATCACTCCAAACACTTACTTCCTTATTCATCATCTTTGCGGGGTGGAGTCTGGGCAACTGAATGGAGCTAGCAGAGCGTTTAATGGCCAGATGCCTTTCCTGTCTCCAATGCAGAGTTTTGTTTGGCAGATATATTCCCATTGTGCCCAGAGAGAGAGAAATATCTGCCTCTACCTAGGATTGAACTCACAGCCTCTGGATTGTAAGGTGAGAGCTCCGCCTCTAGGCCACCGCACCACTCCAAACACTTACTTTCTTATTCTCCTGGTTAAAGCCTATATACAGTTATGTAGCATGACCAGTTGCTCTCCACTCTTCAGCAATTCTGTTGTTGTTGTTAGTTGCGAAGTCGTGTCTGACCCATCGCAACCTCATGGACAACGTTCCTCTAGGCCTTCCTGTCCTCTACCATACTCTGGAGTCATTTAAACTCAGGCCGACTGCTTCAGTGACTCCATCCAGCCATCTCATTTCTGTCATCCCCTTCTTCTTTTGCCCTCAATCTTTCCCAGCATTAGGCTCTTCTCCAGGGAGTCCTTCCTTCTCATTAGGCGGCCAAAGTATTTGAGTTTCATCTTCAGGATCTGGCCTCCTAAAGAGCAGTCAGGGTTGATCTCCTCTAGGACTGACCGGTTGGATCGCCTTGCAGTCCAAGGGACTCACAGGAGTCTTCTCCAGCACCAGAGTTCAGAGGCCTCCATTCTTTGGCGCTCAGCCTTCCTTATAGTCCCAACTTTCACAGCCATCCATTGCAACTGGGAAAACCATTGCCTTGACTCTACGCACTTTGGTTGGCAGGGTGATCACCAATTCTACATGCTCCCAAATTTATGTTTAAAAGGAATAACTACCTCGGACCTTCCCTCTTGTTCAAAAAAAATCAATCCTAATTCAACAATTTCACTGGTTCTAGACCTGGTTTTTTACCATGGCCCATTGGATGTCTCCAAGCTCACTTGACTCATAGCAACTGGGATGGAACATGGAGGTACCTTCTACATGTAGCTAAAACATATTCGAGGTAGGTGCCAGATTCAACAGACATGTCTTCTTGACCAGGACTAACCTTCTTATAAGATGCCCCCGGACCTTCTCTTGTTATCTTTGGCTCTGATGAAGTTCTCATCTCCAACGCAGCTCCCTTCACATCTCTGGTCTGCCTGAGGTCTCTCAAGGCTTGGTCCCTGGAGACAAGAATTCTTTTGAACTAATTGGCACGGCAGGCAGCCCCTCCTGGAAACCATATCCAACGCTTAAATCTTTTGACACTAAAAAACGTATCATTTCCCATGGAGATCTAGTGGTCCTTTACGCCTTGAGATCCCTGTCTTCCTGCCCTGTTTTCCTTACTTTTCAGCCAGCTGCTCCTCCGAAACACGGACCAGTTGCTGAAGCCTCTGCTTCTCCAAACTCCATTCTGCGTTCTACCAAGAAACAAAGAACTCAAGTCAGCAGACAAAGGCGTGCCAGCCCTGAGATGATGCTGCAGAGGGCATCACTGAGACTTAAATATGGCACCAGCTGTGCCAAGTTCCAAAAAAGACCGACCCATGAAAGAGAATATTTGTAGCTTGGGGTTGAAATGAGGAGTCCTTGGTGCTCTCTGAGCTTGGTGGTTTTCCTGCAGATGTTTCATTAACCCAAACTAGGTTAACATTATCACTGCACTAATGAAGTTACCTAGTTTGGGTAATGAAACATTTGTAAGGAAACGAGCAAATTCAGAGAGCACCAAGGATCCCCCAGTCCTTCTGTTCTTCCTCCTCTTCCTCTTCCTTTTCCTCTTCCACCACCTCTTCCTAAAACCCACCTCCCTTCTAGGACTGATGATGTTACCTAGTTTGGGTAATGAAAGGTCTGCAAGAAAACCACCAAGCTCAGAGAACACCAAGGACCCCAGAGCCCTCCTCTTCCTCCTCCAAAAACCCACCTCCCTTCTAAGACTGATGATATTACCTAGTTTGGGTCATGAAAGGTCTACAAGAAAACCACCAAGCTCAGAGACCACCAGGGATCCTACTGATCCTTGCCTACAGCTGAAAGTTCAAAAGAGCTAGGACAATTGAAAAGCCAGAAGACAAGGAAGGGGTGGAAAACTTCCAAGAAACTGTTGGCCACACCTTGGCTTGGAGGGCCTGGTTCTGGGCCCTCATTTTCTCCAACTCTTCTCCTTTGGTCTTCAAAGCAGCATCTACTTCCTCCCATCGGTTTCTCCACTCTTGGGAGATGGACTGTTCCTTGTCCAGTTGCTTGCCCAACTCTTCGGCTTGTCTTTCAAGGTCCTTGCAGCGAACCTGTAGAAGGCCCTTCTCCTTCTGCAACTGGATCTGAGATTCCCTACGGGAACCGAAGGAGAAACAAGGTAGAAGGTCCAGGAAAAAGGTTTTGTGAATTCTTCAGAGCCAGCTGGAAAGGAATCAGGGAACTGATTTTTGTACCTATGGAGTTGCCCTTGAGGAACACATAAAGGGCAGGTCAGTGGTGAAATGTAAAATTTGTTACTACCAGTTCTGTGGGCGTGGCTTGGTGGTAGTAGGTAATGTGACTGGGTGAGCGTGGCCAACTTTTTTTTTTTTTTACTTTTAAAAGCATTTTTTTACAACCTCTTCGGCCGAAGAGCATTTAAAAATGCTTTTAAAAGGCTCTGACGATCCCAGCTGAGTTGCCTGATCATCAGAGGCTTTTTTTTCTCTTTTAAAAGCATTTTTTAAAATGCTTTTAAAAGCCTCTGGTGATCAGGCAACTCAGCTGGGATCGTCAGAGGCTTTTAAAAACGTTTTTTTTTCCCTACAGCCTCTTCTCCTGAAGAGGTTGTAAAAAAAAAACGCTTTTAAAAGCCTCTGACGATCCCAGCTGAGCCGTGCGATCATCAGAGGCTTTTTTTTTTTTACTTTTAAAAGCATTTTTTAAACACTTATTCTCCCAAACCGTTAGTAAAAAAAACTGCTTTAAAAAAGTTTTTAGAAAAGGTTCCGACGATCGTGCAGCACAGCTGTGATCGTCGGAACCTTTTTTAAAAAAAAAAAATTAAAGCATTTTTTTTTACTACCGATTCGCCCGAACCGGTAGTTTAAAAAAAAATGCTTTAAAAAGTGAAAAAAAATTTTAAAAGTTGGCCACACCCATCCAGTCACATGACCCGCCCCACTAAGCCACGCCCACAGAACCGGTAGGAAAAGATTTTGCATGTCACCACTGCTCTCCGTCCTTGCACATTTAAAAAGCACAGAGAGATTTTCTTCTGCAGCAGCTTGAGGTCCAGTTGGGAAGAAGGTCTCAATGCTTCTTACCTGAGATTTTCACAGCTTGCCTGCAGAGCTTTCCTGCTCTCCTCCTGGCCCTGCTGCTCCACCGTTCTTTCAAGAAGACGTTCCTTCTCTTCCAGCCACTGGATCCGCTCGTCCTCCAGAACCTGGATGTGGTTTGCCTGGGACTTCTCCTCCTTCTCCAGGAGATGCAGCTTTTCTAAAAGAGCTTCCAGCCTTTGGCGGCTCTCAGCTGCTGTGGAAGAAAGCTCTTCGTTCGACTGGGAGGAGAATTGTGAGAGTGAACGGTGTCAGTTTTCAGATCCGTTCACCTGGCCCACGTTGAGCTGGGTTCAACTGGGCAAAAATTACAGGTAGTTCTCGCCCTATGATCATAAACCCTTCTCCTCCTTCTAGCACTGATGAGGTTACCTAGTTGTGTAGTGAAAGGTCTGCAAGAACCAACCTCAGAGAGCACCAAGGACTTCACAATTCAACCCTGAGCTATGAATATTTTCTTCTGTGTTACTACTAGATATCTTGTTAAATATTCCAGGATCATCCTCCTCCTCCTCCTCCTCCTCCTCCTCCTCCTCCTCCTC
>WNWU01000059.1:1569714-1593353 GCA_012654045.1 Ptyas mucosa | reverse complement strand
CCTCCTCCTCCTCCTCCTCCTCCTCCTCCTCCTCCTCCTTCCTGCAAACCCCACTCCCTTCTAGCATTGATATTGTTACCTAGCCAGGTAATGAAACGTCTGCAAGAAAGCAACCAACCTCAGGGAGCATCAAGGCTCAACCGTCTGCTCGACCCTGCGCTACAAATTCAACCCTGTTCACAGCTCAACCCTGAGCTACAAATATTCTCTTTGGTGTTACTACTACTACCATGTTTCCCTGAAAGTAAGACGTCCCCAAAAATAAGGCCAAGTGCTTATTTCGTGGAGGTCAAAAGAACATAAGACCCGGTCTTATTTTCAGGAAAACATAGTAGATATATCCTGAGAGATTCTAGGACAGTGATGGCTAAACTTTTCGGCACCGAGTGCCAAAACTGGTGCACATGTACACACCAGAGCACCAGAACCCGGAAGAGAGCAGCTGGCCAGTGCGCATGTGTGCGATGGCCAGCTGCTCTCCCAGGTTTCATTGCATGTGCATGATGGAATCAGGAAGAGCAGCTGGCAATGGCTCGCATGCCCACAGAAAGGACTCTGTGTGCCACCTCTGGCATGCGTGCCATAGGTTCACCATCATGGTTCTAGGATGTGGCTACCCTTGAACCTCTTCCCCTCACCCTCTCCCATCCAGCTTTGGGATTACAGTCTCTTCATCCAGGCCTCTTTCTGGGAAAGCTGTGTCAGCAAATCTCTTATCCACTGATTCTCCAGGTCCGCATTAGAAGACTTAGCAGGGTGGTAAGCTAAACTGAGAAGAGTCACAACACATTGAAAAGATAGTGTGGACCAGAGCTGGATTTCAGCAGGTTCTGACCAGTTCTGAAGAACCGGTAGCGGAAATTCTGAGTAGTTCGGAGAACCGGTAGTTAAAATTCTGACTGGCCCCACCCCCATCTATTCTCTGCCTCCTGAGTCCCAGCTGATCGGGAGGAAATGGGGATTTTGCAGTAACCTTTCCCTGAATTGGGGTGGGAATGGAGAGTTTGCAGTATCCTTTCCCTGCCATGCCCACTAAGCCACACTCACAGAACCAATAGTAAAAAATTTTGAAACCCCCCACTGCTTCAAGTGGATTTTGCTCACAAGTAACACAATCAGTAGGGTTTGACTTTACTATGTTGGCCGTAAATCATCATCATCTTTTAACAACCCCATAATCCAGGGCTGCTATTCAGCAGGTTCTGACCAGTTCTGGAGAACCGGTAGCGGAGATTTTGAGTAGTTCGGAGAACCGGTAGTAAAAATTCTGACTGGCCCTGCCCGCATCTATTCTCTGCCTCCCAAGTCCCAGCTGATTGGGAGGAAATGGGGATTTTGCAGTAATCTTCCCCTGGAGTGGGGAGAGAATGGAGATTTTACAGTATCCTTCCCCTGTCACGCCCACCAAGCCATGCCACGCCCACCAAGCCACACCCACAGAACCAGTAGTAAAAAAATTTGAAACCCACCACTGGTGTGGACCGATATTACGGCCAAGAAAACTGCATCGTTGTGTCCATGAAGGTAGTATGGGAAGCTGAGCTTCACTCTTTTACTTTTTTATTGGATGGTCCTCTCCCTAAAAAGACGAGGAACACAGTCCATTCCCAGAACTGAGATTTACCTGTCTGACCGATTCCATCTCCTCCTTGATGAGGATTTTCTCTTCTTCCTGTTGATTGCCCTGATTCTTATTCCTTGCAAGCTCTGATTTGAGAGCCGAGATCTGATCCTCGGATTCTTCTTGATTTTTCTGGGCATGCTTCAACTCCAAACTGAGATGCTGGACTTGCTGAAGCAAAGCCACGTTCTTCTGCAATAAAGTTGTCAATAGAGAGAGATCCTTCGTAGCTCACTTTTCATCCATAAACAACAGACAAAGGCGTCCTTCGAAAAGGAAAACAGCCTCCCGCCTCAAAATACAAGGGCAATTTGTTGCCTTGAACCAAGAGATTTTGTTTTTGATACCCACCTGTTTGATGTTCTTGTAAGCAGCTTGGAGTTGGCGTTTTTCTCGCTTGGTTTCCAGTGACGTTGTGGCTGTTGGGTGGCTGGCTGAGCTCTGATCTCCCTGAAGACCCAAAGGAAGAGAAATGGGTTCTTAAAAATAGTTCTCAGACCATCACGGATATAACAAGGGTGAAGTCGAGAGCTGAATTTGAACTGGCTCAGAAAAGATGTGGACAAAGAAGTGAAGGGAGGGATCTCAAGGTCTGGAGAGAGAATAGAATAGAGTAGAGTAGAGTAGAGTAGAGTAGAATAAGAGTAGAGTAGAATAGGAGTAGAGTAGAATAGAATAGAGAGTAGAGTAGAGTGTAGAGTAGAGTAGAATAGGAATAGGAATAGGAATAGGAATAGAGTAGAGTAGAGTAGAGTAGAGTAGAGTAGAGTAGAGTAGAGTAGAGTAGAGTAGAATAGGAATAGAATAGAGTAGAGTAGAGTAGAGTAGAGTAGAGTAGAGTAGAGTAGAATAGAAATAGAAATAGAAATAGAAATAGAAATAGAAATAGAAATAGAATAACAGAGTTTGAAGAGACCTTGGAGGTCTTCTACTCCAATCCCCTGCTTAGGCAGGAAACCCTACATGATTTCAGACAAAGGGTTGTCCAATCTCTTCTTAAAAACTTCCAGTGTTGGAGCATTTACAACTTCTGGAGACAAGTCCTTCCGTTGACTGATTGTTCTAACTGTCAAGAAATTCCTCCTTAGTTCTAAGTTGCTTCTCTCCTTGATGAGTTTCCATCCATTGCTTCTTGTCCTGCTCTCAGGGGCTTTGGAGAATAGCTTGACTCCCTCTTCTTTGGGGCAGCCCCTAGATATTGGAAGACTGCTATCCTGTCACCCCTAGTCCTTCCCTAGAGGGATGGAAATATTGGAGAAGGCGTTCCAAAGGGGCTTTTTCGGGAGGCAACTGGACTTTTTTTTTTTAATTTAAATTTGATTTATATGCCGCCCTTCTCCAGAGACTCAGGGCAGCTTACAATGCGCTAAGCAATAGCCTTCATACTTTTGTATATTTATACAAAGTCAGCTTATTTCCCCCACAAACTGGGTCCTCAATTTACCTACCTTAGAAAGGATGGAAGGCTGAGTCAGCCTTGAGCCTTGGTGAGATTCGAACCTGCAATAATTGCAGGCAGCTGATGTTAATAACAGGGCTTTAGACCACTGTACTATCCAAGGCTCTTACAAACAACTTCCTTGTTTGTTTGTTTTTGAAGATGTTTCACTTCTCATCCAAGAAGCAGCTGGTCATTTGTAATCTTTTAGCGAGCCAGTGAGACTACTTGGAGGTTTTATCTGTGTCCTCAGGGTCATCTGCGTGGTGCAAATGGTTCCTGTAGTCTGCAATTTTTCCTCTGGAAATCCATTCCTGCTCCCGCACCATTCAAAAAGTGTTCATCCCAAATTGCATAGCTAAAAGTCTGTAGAGATTCTCAGTCCTCCAGGTCCTGCTTGTCCCAAATGTGCCTTTTTCAGGAGGCAGCTGGACTTTTGGGGGGTTTTTTCTTTGAAGACGTTTCGCTTCTCATCCACGAAGCTTCTTCAGCTCTGACTGGATGGTGGGGAACGGAAGGATTTATACTCCTTGCAGACAGTTGGTCATTTGGAATCTTTTAGAGTCACTAAACAAAATCCAGTTGCTTCCTGAAAAAAAACACCTTTGGGACAACCATGACCTGCTGGACTGAGAATCTCTACAGACTTTTAGCTGTAGAAGGAGGATTAGAGAACCCAGAATGCAGGTATTACCCCGAAAAGACTTAGTGGCCATGAGACTGAACGTGTCTCAGTTTGAAACGAGTGGCGGACGGAATGGAGTATCCTGCAACTGAGAAGAATTGTATTAGGAATGGTTTATTTCTTTCCAACAGCACCACTGTTTCGATCACTGGAAAGATGTTTCGATCATAACACCACTGGAAAGATGTTTCGATCGTAACATCTTCAAGGGCAGCCCCATGGGAGAGCCCGTTGCAGCAGTCAAGCTGCTCCCTCTGCTGCCTGTTCAGACTCACCTCCTTGACGCATTTCAGCTGCTGGACCATCTCATTCCGTTTTTCTTCCAAGGTCTTGATGCAGTTCTTCAAAGCAGAGAGGCTTTTCTGAAGGCTCCTCAGCTCCTGGCCGACGTCCAACATTTCCTGGGTCTGAAGAGAGTTATTTCCATTTTTTTTTTTGAACCGCGGTGGTTAAGTGAACCACATTTCTGTTGTTAAGCGGGGGCATTAGTGAAGTGAATTTTGCCCCATTTCTTGCCACGGTGGTTAAGTGAACCACACAGCAGTGGATAAATTAGTAACCCAGCTTTTAAGTGAATCTGAGTTCCCCCCAGATTGTCAGACGGTCGCAAAAGGGGATCACATGACCTTGAGACACAGCAATGGTCATAAATATGAACCAGTTGCCGAGTGTCCGAATTTTGGTCACATGGCCACGGGGATGGTGCAGAGGTCGTAACTGAAAACTGGTCGTAAGTCACATTTTTCAGAGCCAATGTAACTTTGAACGATCACTAAACGATGCGTTGTAAATCAAGGACTATGTGCATTGACAGACCTACAAACAATTTTAAGCCATGAACAATTAGAAAAAGTACAGCGGTGGTCAGGAAATTCCGTTCTCCTATCGCACATCTGGCCTCATTTGTGCCTCGTTGCAGAATTGCAAAACAAACCAAAGTTCGGTTTCAGATCCAGATGTTAAGATTTGGAAAGTTTTCCTTACCACATGTTCGCTCTGACCGAAACCCTGGGGAAGCAAGTGGTGATCCCTTTTACCAAAGTACGATCTCGTCTTGGCCAACTCCATTTCTATCTTGAAGATCCTAAAAGACACACCAAACAAGAAGATGGATTCCTGTATCTCTGGGGATTGCGAAGTCGTGTCCGACCCATCGCGACCCCATGGACAACGTTCCTCCAGGCCTTCCTGTCCTCTACCATTCTCTGGAGTCCATTTAAGCTCAATAATAACAATGTTAATGTCAGTTTTTGAAGACAATTTTCTTTTTGTTTCTAAACTGCCACATATTTTAGCTGGGGAAGTTGTTGGAGCGTAGAAAGTTACCGTAGTCATAACAACATTTCGTATTCAAGGACTTTTGCCTGCATCTGATGGAGACTGCCTGAAGATTGTATCTGGTGGAGTGTGAAGAGTTGATTGGACAATGTGATGAACTTGTAGGTGTGGGGCAGGGCTGTGAATTCTTAGCTGGGTGGGGAAAACCTGGAAGCTTTCGGATTTGGGTTTCCCCAGATGTGCCAACATGACATCTCTAATAAATTGGAACTTTGAGGAACCTCAGGCCTCAGAGCTTTATTTCGTTGGGGGTGTTCCTTGGAACCCTGACAGTTAATACTTAACATTTAACACCCTCATCTTTAATAACTCTCCTCTATCCCATTTCCTCCATTATTATCACCTCCTTTCTAACTTCTGCTTCTTTTTATCTAGCCATTGATAGAATATGTCCCATGTCAAAAAATATTCAGTTTCTTCTTGACTTTTAATAGCAAATGTTAATTTATCCACTTCTGCACATTCTAATATTTTTTTAAATTACATTCCCCTCAGATTGGTTCTGATATACAATCAGAAATATTGCATTTACACCTGTTGTTGTAAATATTGCAAACTCTCCTGTTCTCCAAGAAGGGGGCTAACTCACTTATCATCCAGTTCCCCTTTTCGTGTCCTGCTTTCCGAACGAATCACTTCCAACCACTTTCTTTCCTTTTCCAGGTAGGCGTAGGAACTCTCCATCTGCTGCAGGAAAGACAGAGAGTCAGGGAAAATTTCACAGGTGGGCCGTTGCATTAACCAGAGGAAAAAATAAACTGCATCAACCTCCCTTAACAATTTCTCTTCGGCGAAAGAGAATTTGCTTTAGAAATCCTTTCACGGAGGAAATCATTCGCCCCGTTGTGTCATCTTTCTTGCCGCAACTCTTTAAGTGAATCTTGAACCGCTGCAGTTAGTGACGTTAGCAACAAAGTCGTTAAGCGAATCCGCCTCCCCCGTTGACTTTGCTTTTCAGAAGGTCCCAAAAAATCTGATCATGTGACACCGGGACGCAGCAACCGTCATAAATACGAGTCAGTTGTCAAGCGTCTGAATTTTGACCATGTGGCCATGGGGATGTGGCAACGGTCATAAGTGTGAAAAACAGCCAAGTCCTTTTTTCAGTGCCACTGTAACGTCAAATGGTCACTAAATCAACTGTTGTATTGTTGTACCAGGGGTGAAATGTAAAATTTGTTACTACCAGGTCTGTGGGCATGACTTGATGGGAAGGGATAATGTGACTGGGTGGGCGTGGCCAACATTTTTTTTTTAAAACTTTTCAAAGCATTTTTTTAATGCTTTGAAAAGCCTCTCTGCTGATCAGGCAACTCAGCTGGGATCGTCACAGGCTTTTCAAAGCATGTTTTTTTACCACCTCTTCGGCCAAGAGGTTGCAGAAAAAAAATGCTTTGAAAAGCCTCTGACGATCCCAGCTGAGCCGCGCGATCATCAGAGGCTTTTTTCCCCTACTTTTAAAAGCATTTTTTCGTCGGAAGAGGTTGTAGAAAAAATGCTTTTAAAAGTTAAAAAAAAAGCCTCTGATGATCGTGCGGCTCAGCTGGGCATGGTGGGGGAGGCACAGGGATTTTTGCTACCGGTTCTCCGAACCACCCGCTGCCATCGCTACCGGATCGGGTGATTTGGTCTGAACCGGGAGCATTTCACCCCTGTGTTGTACATGTCTACCTGTACAGTCCGCAGATTGGGGAAAGGCCGTACATTACCTTCTGTTTTAGGGAACAGAGCTCAAATTCCATCATGTCAACTTCCAACTCGAGGTTCCGTGCTCCAAACTCTTTAGGTTGTCCTGCCAGCGAGTCGCCCACGTCTCTAAGCTTCACGTTCCTTGGTGTCTTTTCCAGAACGTTTGCCTGTAGATCTGGCTGCGAGCCGCTCCATCTTTTTCTAGCCAATGGCTGGTCGGAATTATAATCCTTTGTATTATAGTTAGGAAGGTGGGATAAGGAATTCCTCCTCCTAAGATTTGAACCGGAAGACTGTATGGGGTACTCCACACGCCTTGGAACATCTCTGCCAAAAAATAAATGGATAAATAAAGACATAAATAAATAAAGAGCTGAAGAAACTTCCTGGATGAGAAGCGAAACATCTTCGAAGAAAAGTGAAGTCCAGTTGCCGCTTGAAAAAAAGCACCTTTGGGAAAATTGTACTGATAATATTGTACGGATAATATTGTACTGCTAACTAGAGCATACAAAGCATTTGCTAGACCAATTCTTGAATACAGCTCATCTGTCCGGAACCCGCACTGCATATCGGACATTAATACAATTGAGCAAGTCCAAAGGTATTTCACGAGAAGAGTCCTCCACTCCTCTGCTCACAACAGAATACCTTATGCCATCGGACTGGAAATTTTGGGCTTAGACAATTTAGAACTACGCCGCCTTCGGTCTGACCTAAGCGTAGTACCTAAAATTATCTGCCACAATGTCCTTCCTGTCAATGACAACTTCAGCTTCAACCGCAACAATCCACGAGCAAATAATAAGATACAAACTCAAGGTAAACCGCTCCAAACTCGATTTGCAGAAAATACGACTTCAGCAACAGAGTGGTCAATGCCTGGAATTCACTACCTGACTCTGTGGTTTCTTCCCCAAACTCTATAGAGTCTCCTTTTAAAATGGTCCAATCTAGACTAGGGATCTGAGATTTCTACTTTGTCATCTTTTGACATACTAACTAACCAAAGTGCTTTCTCCTTTAAGTTTTTTCATGCCAGCTAGGCACAGCTTGTCTGTTTTGGCTACAGTGGTCAGCTTGGTGCTGCCCTCTAGCTGACCATACTTTTCTCTTTTTCTCCCCTTACTCTCAATTGTGTCCAATTCTCTGTCTGGACAAATCCTTGCACTTTTCTTGGCAAGGTTTTTTAGAAGTGTTTTTTTTTCCTTTTAAATGCCTCTGACGATCCCAGCTGAGTTGCCTGATCATTAGAGGCATTTAAAAGGAAAATAAAGGGGATTTTTTTTCTTTTAAAAGCCTTCGAGGATCCCAGCTGAGCCGCGCGATCATCAGCGGC
Organism: Ptyas mucosa; assembly: GCA_012654045.1. NCBI lineage: Eukaryota > Metazoa > Chordata > Lepidosauria > Squamata > Colubridae > Ptyas > Ptyas mucosa. Next base: position 1,585,243 of record WNWU01000059.1, on the reverse strand, counting down.
TTTTTTTTTTACTTTTAAAAGCATTTTTTTGGCCGAAGAGGTTGTAGAAAAAATGCTTTTAAAAGTAAAAAAAAAGCCTCTGATGATTGCGCGGCTCAGCTGAGCATGGGGAGGGGGGCAGGGATTTTTGCTACCGGTTCTCCGAACCACCTGCCTCCATCACTACCGGATCGAGCGATCCAGTCCGAACTGGGAGCATTTCACCCCTGATACCCACCCACCCCACAATTAGATTTCATGCCAAAGCTTTCCCCCTTCGTATCCATTTTATTCCAAACCTACATTCTGTCGTTGTTGGCTTGAATACCAGGCTGGGACCCCACAGTCATGGCTCTGAGAGATCCAGGGTGTAGGAACTTCATGCTGGTTCCTCCTGGGCTTCGGAGCTCCAGGGCTGCTGTTACCCCGTTGCTCTTCAGCTGAAAGAGAAAAGGAAGAGTTTCAAAACTCAATTGGGAAAATGTGACCATCCCCAGAGACCAGGGACAAGAGGGCAGGACAAGAAATAATGGGTGGAAACTAATCAAGCAGAGAAGCAACCTGGAATTAAGGAGAAACTTCCCAACAGTGAGGACAATTTAACCAGTGGAACAGCTTGCCACCAGAAGCTTGTGAGCGCTCCATCGCTGGAGGTTTTTTAAAAAAAGAGACTGGACAGTCACTTGTCTGAGACGGTATAAGTTCTCCTGCTTGAGCAGGGGGCTGGACTAGAAGACCTCCAAGGTCCCTTCCAGCTCTATTCCATTTTAAAGTCCAAAAACACCAGGGAATTTCTAGAATAATCCAAATTTTGATCACGTGACCATGGGAGGGTGGGGAAGGCACTGCAATGGGAGTAAATTTGAAAATACAGTCATGAATCTTTTTTTTTTCAGTGCCGTTGTAACTTCGAACCAGTGGTGAAATCCGAATTTTTACTACCGGTTCTGTGGGCGTGGTGTGACTTGGTGGGTGTGGCAGGGGAAGGATACTGCAAAATCCCCATTCCCATCCCACTCTGGGGCCAGCCAGAGGTGGTATTTGCCGGCTCTCCGAACTGCTCAAAGTTTCCGCTACCGGTTGTCCAGAACCTGTCAGAACCTGCTGGATTTCACCCCTGCTTTGAACGGTCACTAAACAAATGATTGTAAGTGGAGGACGTCCCATATGGGAGTCCCCTGACCCACAAAAGTTAAGAGCAAGCAGAAACACCTGAATTCTTACCTGTGAAAGAAAAGGATCTGTCTTTGAAGGAAGGATTTTTTCTGCCGCCAAAAGTGACTGAGAGAAGGACACGGGGTTCCCGCTGGTATTTTCCGACTCTTGGCTGGGAAGCCTTGAGCTCCCCGTCTCCACAGAGCTGCGTTGGAAACCTCCATCGACGCCTCCGTATCGGGAAGGCAAACTCCGAAATCCAGTCCACTTACGGAGTAACATTGAAGGAGTTGAGAATCCCAGGAAAACTTCTTTTTCCTGAGCAATGTGGCCGAATCAATGTGATGATCCAATCTGGAATTCTGGCTGACGGAGGTTTGTGAATCCAGTCTGAAGAACCTAAAAAATCCATGACCCAAGATAGAGGGGGGAGAGAGAGTTTTCCCAAAAACTATCATTTCCCGCAATGCATTAAAAAGTTTCTTCAGGACAAAAATCTCACAATCAGGACATTTAAAACGGTCCCAAATATTGGCCTTCATTCCTGAGTCCCAAGTTTGCTCCTCCAATAACTATGTTCAAAAAATTTCACATTCTCTATTCTCGTGGACCAAATCTTCATTCCTATAACGTACTTTTGACCGAAGACAATGAAGTAATGGATTCTAATTTCCTAAATGCAGTCCTAAATTCACTAGATGATTTCAGTTAAGTCATTACTTTGCAAAGCAGCATTTAAGAGAGATGGTTCTAGAGATGGGTTTCAGCAGGTTCTGACCAATTCTGGAGAACCGGTAGTGGAAATTTTGAGTAGTTCGGAGAACCGGTAGTAAAAATTCTGACTGGCCTCTGCCTCCCAAGTCCCAGCTGATCGGGAGGAAGGGGATTTTGAAGTATCCTTCCCCTGGATTGGGGAGGGAATGGAGATTTTACAGTATCCTTCCCCTGACACGCCCACCAAGCCACGCCCACCGAGCTATGCCATGCCCACCAAGCCATTCCCACAGAACCAATAGTAAAAAATTTTGAAACCCATCACTGGACTCTTCAATTTATTAAACAACTCAGGATAAGGGCATTATTTTGTTCGTCCGATTGTTTTAGAGGACAGTTATAAAAACAAGATGTTTCGTAATATAATTGCAAGTTTGAGTTCTACACGTTTTAGGTAATATTGGATTAGTTTATTGAACCGTTTTATCTAATGCCAAAATTTGGATTATATTTGTATTTTCGTATTTAGATCTTTTGACCAGAAGTAAACTTTCTCTTTATTTCTTTCAAAGGAAAATATTTAACAGACTGGAAATACAATAATGTTCCGTAAATCAAGAATGCAAAACAAAGATTTTGTTTGATCCAAGGCTAAAGTGATACATTCACAGAAAGCTACAACAAGAGAAGGAATGAAAAAAAAAAACCCTTTAAAAATGGAGCAACTTTTGGTGGATGTAATAAAGAGAAAGTAGACTCTGGGGGAGTTTTCCTGAAAAAAAATTCTACTAAAGAGAAGAAAGAAATTGAACGCTGCAATTAAAGAAAGATAGCAGTCTCTGTTGGAAAGAGAGTCTACAGAAAGAAACAGATTCTCACATCCAGCCAAAACTCATGTGTATATAGAGGGAAGGTTCCATAATCAGAGAGCAAAATTAGAAATTATTCTAATTAAAAAGCTACGTTTTTTCCCGGACTGTCTGATGTGTTGAGTAAATGAGCCCAGCGTTCTGTTAAAGGGGAAATTGCAGACAAAAGTGATTTTAAAATGCAATTATCATTCCTGCTTACCTCCCCAAAATCAGGGCTGCCTAGTGGCGATCTCAGAATAAACGGGGAGCGAACAAGAATCTCCCCACTTGATCAACCTGGCTTCTGTAGGCACTAGCTTTCCCCAGGCCAAGAGGAATAGTAGGGCAGTTGCTGCTATGGGAACTGTGGTGGCAACTAATCTTGGCTCTTACTCGCTTTCCATTGTTCGGGAAACTGGTAGGTTTGAAATGTGGTCACCTGCCAGGTAAGGAGAACAGGAAAAGCGCCAAAAGGAGAAAAGTAAACTCTGCTGGCCACTCCTTAAGCTGCGAAGATGGGTGGTTTGATAGGAGCAGTCTTGCTCATTCATTAGAAGCAAAAATAATCCAAAGTCACTGTAAGGGACGATGCGTCAGAAGTAGTACTTCAAAGCCACAAAGAAATCAACAAATTTTGGGCTTTGAGTAAGGTTCTACATTTAGGCAAGAAAAACAAAATGTACAGGTACAGTATATGTGGTACCTTGCTCAATAGTAGCAACTGTGAGAGGGATCTTGGAGTCCTAGTGGACAACCACTTAAATGGGAGCCAGCCGTATCCAGCAGCTGCCAAAAAAGCCAACACAGTTCTAGGCTACATCAACAGAGGGAGAGAATCAAGATCACGTGAAGTGTTAATACCACTTTATAATGCCTTGGTAAGGCCACACTTGCAATACTGCATCCAGTTTTGGTCACCATGATGTAAAAAAGATGTGGAGAGTGCAAAGAAGAGCAACAAAGAGGATTAGGGGACTGGACATTAAAACATATGAAGAATGGTTGCAAGAACTGGGTACATCTAATTTAATGAAAAGAAGGACTAGGGGAGACATGATAGCATCTTCCAATATCTCAGGGGTTGCCACAAAGAAGAGGGAGTCAAGCTGTTCTCCAAAGCACCTGAGGGCGGGAGAAGAAGCAACGGATGGAAACTAACCAAGGAGAGAAGCAACTTAGAACTAAGGAGAAATTTCCTGACAGTTAGAACAATTAAACTTGCCTCCAGAAGCTGTGAAGGCTCCAACACTAGAAGTTTTTAAGGAAATGTTGGATAACCGTTTGTCTGAAGTGGTGTAGGGTTTCCTGCCTAAGCAGGGGGTTGGACTAGAAGACCTCCAAAGTCCCTTCCAACTCTTGTTATTCTATTCTATATGAGTTCACTGCTGTTCGTCAGCAGACTAGATTATTAAAACTTCCAAAAAAAAACGTGGGGTTAAAAATAGACAAGTTCAGACTTTTATTATGCCGTATTGCTTTGATGAATAAACAAATGGTAGGATTTAACATGGTTCATTGAATAAACAATTGACCATCAATCATAGATGTCAGGGAGTCATGTATAAATCAGATGGCTGTGTTCATATCTTAAGGGCCAAGCCAGTAGCATCAATGGCTTGTTTGCACAATGATCAGCTGAATCACAAATGCTAGTTGTTTGGAGTCACAGGGATATTAAATCATAAAACGAGCCAGGCTAGGTTGAGTCGCACAGCTTCATTCACGTGATACATTCAATGGGCTGAAGGTTTAGTAGCTGTGTTTGCACCATGTGCTAAGTTTAGTTAGACTTACTCAAAACAAAAGCCGTTTCATTCAAGTACAGTTCAGCATCTTTAAACACAGAAAAGAGTTAATTTAGCATCCAGGTCCAGTCTGTAGGATCTGAATGAAACCACCAAGCTTCAAGTTAATCCTCTTTTCTTTTGTCCAGATTGTGAACTGAGCTAGTGTGACTTAGCTGTTGTGATCTAGTGAGAAGGAACTGTTAGAAGAATTATTCTTCTGGGTTCAGCTCCAAGTGGGGAAAAAGACACTGGAAACATGGAGACTGCTTGGAAAGATGGTTTAATGGTGGACAGGATCACATGGTTTGAGTTCCTGAACAGAAAAGGGCGAGATGCGAGTCCCTGAGTTTTATGTCCTCTCTGGCTTTGAATTTCCTGGGGTCCGGAAAGAGTATCATGATTGGTTGTCAGACTCCCAGGGGATGGGGGTCTTAGCTTAGCCTTGCTGGCTAATGTAATCTTCCCAGGTGCCATGTGATGAGTTTCTGTCCTAGATGGGGTCCTATTGTGTTGCAGATGATGGTCCTTGACAAAGATTGAGTTTCTGCCTCTGGCCCATTAACAAAGGGTTTGGGGGCAGGAAGGTGAGAGCTGCTTAGCCTTTAAAACATGCTTCTCCATTTCCTATCCAGGGAAACATAATATTCTGCCTTTTTAATATTTCCTAAAATATTTCATTCTTCTAGGAAAGGGGTGGGTGCTAACTTCCTCAAGTTTTATACAAAATTATTATGTAATGTTGGAATGGCTTCCCAGTTGACTCCTATCTCAAATGCCTTCTGGGAGCTGTTCAAAAGGCGTTTAAACCCTGGTTCCATCTTAGTTTAGATATAGTTTGGCCTTAGTTGATTGAAGTTTTTATGCTCCATTTTCATTAGTCTGGAGACCTTTTTAATTAGTGTGCAGTAGATCTTTCCTTTGCACACTATTGTCCCTGCGTATCCTTCTAGTAAGCTGCCAGGTCCCTTAGAGGTTCACCCAGGCTACAAATTGCAACAATAACAACGACAATAATAACTGTTGAATCTACGCTTCCTTGCCGCAGTCCTCCACGACCACAAAGTCGGGCTCCTAGAGCGGCGAAGCAGCCCAGGAGGGGAAGGACCTCGGCGTTGAGCCGCTCTAGCCCGCGCGACGACAGCCACCGAGAGTCTTTCCCCCCGCCCCTTTCAGCGCTCAGAACGACCCGAGTGCGCCTGCGCGCAAGTATCGTTTTTTTTTTCCTCCTCCTCCTCCTCCTCATCGTCGTCGGTGTCGGAGCCGAGTCGGAGGCCGCGCCGAGGGCCGGAAACCGCGGTGAGGGACGGGGGTGCTCGTTCTCTACTTGGGGGTCGCTTCTGCGGGGGTAGAGAAGCCGGGGAAAGCCTTCGCCTGCAACCGCGGGCCTAGTCGGCGTCAGCTTTAGAGGGGCGCGGGGGGGGGGGAAGAGAGAGAGGCTGAAAGGAGTGGGCGGGGCTTAGGCTTTCCCTCACAGGAGAGCCGGCCACGCCCCTCCGAGGCCTCACCGTTCCATTCCCCCCTCCCGTCCGGGACTTGCCACGAATTCGGTCGCGCGGCGCTCTCGTCCCAAGTCTCGCGGGAACATCGGCGCCCGCTTGGGGAAAAAAAAAGAGATGTCGACGGTCCCTTCCGCCCGACGGACGGGTCCCCGTTTCCTGGACGCGGGTTTCAAGGGTCCCCCTCGCGGCCGGGACCTCCGCCGGGTAGGGGATTGAGGGGGTTGGGGGCGAGGATAAGGGGGCTTTTAAGGAAGGGCTCGGAGCGGCTGTCGGTCGGGGCAGGGCCCTCTGGCGGGCCTGGCTTGGATGGGGTGGGGGCTGGGGGAGGCCGCTTTGGGGGTGAGCAACGCCAGGACCCGCTGAGGGGTGGGGGGAGAGGCTTCGGGCCTACTTGGGGGGCGGGTAAAAGGGGGAGTTCCTGTAGGGCCTGTGGCAACTTCGCTCCTGAGCCTGCCTTTAAAAAAAGCATCGTCATGAAATGCGAGATTTTTATTTTTTTTAAATCTCTCTCCTTAAGCCATGATGGTTAGGTTCTGGTTAGTTGGGCTTTACCCATTCTTTGTGAAAACAGGCCTCCCCCCCCCTCTCATCTATCTATCTATCTTCTATCTATCTATCATCTATCAATCTTCTATCTATCTATCTTCTATCTATCATCTATCAATCATCTATCTATCTATCTTCTATCTATCTATCTTCTATCTATCATCTATCAATCTTCTATCTATCTATCATCTATCTATCTTCTATCTATCTATCATCTATCAATCATCTATCTATCTATCTTTCTCTTCCCTCCCCACACCCGACTTGTCGTCTTCCTTTAATAAAACAACCACCTCCAGGTAGTCCTCGACTTACGACCACCAGCTGAGCCCACCCTTTATGGGAAAGTGAAGGGCATTCCTTGGAGTTTTGCCCCATTTTACGACTGTTCTGCTATGGCTGTTGTTAACCGAATTGCTGCAGTTGGCTGAGTGAGTCGGCGGTGGATTTGGTTAAGTCAGTGTTTCTCAACCTTGGAAGCTTGAAGATGGGTGGACTTCAACTCCCAGAATTCCCCCAGCCAGCCATGAATGATAGAGTTGGACGGGACCAGAAGGATTACCTAGTCCAGTGTTTCTCAACCTTGGAAGCTTGAAGCTGGGTGGACTTCAACTCCCAGAATCCCCCAGCCAGCAGCGCTGCTGGCTGGGGGATTCTGGGAGTTGAAGTCCACCCATCTTCAAGCTTCCAAGGTTGAGAAACACTGGATTAAGTCGTCCTGCGTTAAATGGCGCTTACCTAATATAGGTAAATAGAGGTACTCCCTGACTTAACGACAGCAATTGAGGCCAAAATCTCAGCTGACGTTTGTTAAGTCAGTTTTGCCCCCATTTTACAAACTTTTCTTGCCACGGTTGTTAAGCGGTTCACTGAAGTTAAGTGAGTGACGTGTTTTAATGTTAAGTGAATCTGGCTTCCCCATCGACTTGGCTTGTTAAGGAGGTCGCAAAAGGGGAATCACATGAACCCGGGACGCTGCGACCGTGATAAATATGAACCCGTTTGCCAAGCATCTGAAATTTGATCGCGTGATCGTGGGGAAGCCGCAACGGTCATAAGTGTGAAAAATGGTCATAAGTTGCTTTTTTCCCCAGTGTCATTGTAATTTTGAAGGGTCACTAAACGAACTGTTGTAAGCCGAGGACTATCTGTATTGTTTTGTGCGGTGTGAAATAATGACGCATCCTTGGGGTGAACCAGACCTTTGTTTTAGTGGCTTACATACACCCTCTCTTCAGCCTTCTAACCACTGTCCAGGTGTCAAACTACAGGTGTAATAATGGACACATCTGGTGTGCATCAATTTGGGAAGGTTGTTCGTGGTTGACTACTGTAGTAGTGAACGCTTTGAACAAAGGTGCCTTTTGTTATTGTAGTGCCAAATATATAAATAGCTTCCATGCTATTTTTACATATTTTAAACGTAAGTTTCTTAGATGTGTGCGTTTTATGATCATACATCAGTTACCAGTTTGTTGTTTTTATGTAAACCTTTATTGTAAGAGGTGTATGGAAATTTCCAGGGAGAAGAGAAAATATTAGACAAAGGGCACTATTTTTAAAAAAAATCCCAGAGTCATTTATCCCCAGTTCTACAATTGGGACTTTGAGAATAAATTAGAAAGTAGAATCTGATTACCAAGGCTTAGCTGTCATTGGGAGTGGTGGAATTTATTTTTTTTTAACATAATCGTTTTGTTGACACCTGGTATGGAAGAAAATCTGGTTGGAGAGAGAGCTTTGCTTATATGAGTAATCATTTCCTCCTTTTCTTCCCTTAATGGATGGTTAGCCTTACAGTTTAGAATAAAATTCCTATCTTTAAACATTAATCCCACACAACTGCTTTTTATAGATACTAGTAATTTGTACATACTTTAAACATGTTTATATACTATTAATTTTTTTAGTGCATTATTTCTGCAGCTAGTCATTTTTTGTTTTCTTATTTGCTATTTTATTACTTTGGGGTTTTTTTAGCGAAATACTGACTTAAGAAATTTCTGGTTCTGTCCTATTTATTTTAGCAAGTCAAAACAGTAATTGAGCTGCTCTGACCTGCTGTCCTAGTAGCTCTTTGCATTATTATCATTTCTCAAAAAAGCTTACCATATAGAAAGAAGTAACAATACCCTTAATGATGTACACAGTGACTCTCATTAAATTTATCCCGTGTCAGTTGTGCTTAGCTTATAACATTTCCAACAGAGCCTTCGTGTAAATAGGTAATATTCCTTTAACACGATTGCTCTTAGACAGTCTGTCTGTTGCTTATGTCATAAAGGTCTTTTTAATGCCACTGGTATGAATATTCTTGAATTGGATGCTGCACTAACCTGTCTTCTTGAGGATACACTCATAAAAAAAAAAATCAGTATAATAGGATTTTTAAAGTTTGAGAATGGTGGCAAAAAAGGTGTGAATTATTGGGAAGGATTTGTTCTGCTGGAGAGGTGGTTTCTTCCCTTGACTCACATCTCTCCCCTGTGTATTCAGATGCATCACTGTAAACGTTACCACTCACCTGAGCCCGAGCCCTATATGAGCCATAGATGGAAGAGGCGGCGGTCTCGTAGCAGAGAGCACCATGAGGGAAGACCACGGTATCCCACTCTCCGGGATTTTCCTAGGAGGTCGCGTTCCAGAAGGTGAGCTGCTTAAAACCAGCATTTGACTGCTTGATACTCGATAATGGTTTGAAAGGAGAAATTCTAAATGCGTTTGCTTAGAGATAACTTATCATCTCTGTAAGTATCAAGAATCCTAGACAATAAATCTGTCGAGGTACATAGTGCTATACACACCCCAACCCCCCACCTTTCAGGTTTATATACAGTTGAGGAATTCATATTTGGTGAGCCTTGGTGAATGGTTTTCACCACTGAAGGCAACACAATGCTCCACCAGATGTCCTTTTGGACTGAGCAAAACTGCTATTGTGTTCTTAATTGCTTTCTTAGGTCCAACCCACAGCTTACGGAGTCTAGAATGCTCCAAAGCAGGGCACTGTAGCTATTCTATCATGGCACCTGATTGTTTTAGATTGTTGGCTTCTGAATACAAATTTTTTGATAAGGGTTCTTTCCTGCCTCCTCTGTGTTTCAAAACGTATAAGGCAACATTAGTTGTCTTAGTTCTTGTTCGTGCAGATAAAACAGAACTAATCTTAGGAAGAACTAGGAGGCTTTGCAGATAAAATGAAGAGGATTGGGAGAACCTGGACAAAATATTTGAAGCCAGTATATTAGTAAGTATCCACCACTGTGTGGTGTATAGCAGAGAGCTTGTGGCATTTTAAAGTGAATTTTAAGATCCGCCCCCTCTTTTTTAGCCTCGAGGAAAAGCTTTGAAATCTGGCTTTGCTAGTTGGCCTGAAGGAGAAGCTGTTGGCTGGAGGTGGTTGGTGCGCTAACAAGAGAAGGAACTCCACCTCTCCCCTCCAAATCCTTGTTCTGTAGTTTGTTTCATTTTTTTTGTAATTGCAGTCTGTTTTTTACATGTATAATTGTTGAATATTTGTGGGTTTTATCTTGATGTAAGCCGCCCAGATTTGCCTAAACTGTGAGATGGGCAGCAAAGAAATTTGAGAAATAAATAAAATAAATCATTCTGCCCTCTTAACAGAAATAGATCAGAGACAAATATAGAAGTCAGTCCTCTACCATTCCCACTCTGAACCTCTCCAAACCCTCCGGCCCATGGAATTGGGATTAAAAAATGGAAAGGAAATGAGATACTTCTGGGGAGCAATCTTGTTAGCCTTCTTGCTCTTAGAGCTGGCTGCTCTCCGCCCCCATCCACCCCAGATGTGGTTGAGATTTGGGCAGCACATCCTCAAGATGTGGGAGGTTGACTCCAGCGTCTGTTTCAACATAGAAATATATCGTGCTTGAGAATCAAACCCCCCCACATTCCTTTGCACGTTGCTGTGGAACTGAAGAAATCAGGCAACGTTGCGTTCAACTTTAAATGCTGCCAGGGTTGGCCTGGCATAGCTTGTCATTGGCATCTCCACAGTACAGGGTGGGCTAGGATAGACGAACTCAAAAAAGGGCACTCAAAGGTCAGCTGTGACCTACAATTATAGGCCAGTTGGCTTTAGCAGTGCGCATCGAATTACCAATTTCACTTTTCACTTTATATAACGTAATATGCGAACTGTTTTGTACGAAAGCTACAGTTCGTGATGAAATAAAAACCTGCGCATGAGGCACTGTGGCGGAAGGCTTTATTTTGCCTCGGAACACCCTTCCCTCCAGAATAATTTTCTTTGTGATTGTGAGGACTAAGAATTGAAAAAAGGCTTGGTACCCTGAAAGAGACTAAAGAGGTAATAAAGCAAAGAGGCTCTACATTGTTTGGTCCAATTTGTGAACCGGCAAGTTAACTTTCATGAGTGGAAAATATAACCGTGGGCCCACGAAGCCGTCGATTGCCATACAAAGAGACTTTTGAATAAAGAGCCCACTTGATTCTGGAGGCTGAAATTCTAGCCTCAAGCTCAAATAGGGCGTGGGTTTTTATATGCTAGAAATATCTGCTCTTCTCCAAATCCTAGTTAATTGTTCTGTGTGTGGCATCCCAACGCCGACCCGGTTTCTCCTCTGATCTGCTATTGGCGATTATTAACAATTCTGACCTCAGACCATTACAGATTGCTTAAAGGCCTGATTTTTACTGCATAGGGAAATACGCGCAGATGAAATGGGACAAAATAGGAATAACGTAAGAAAACGTGTTATCACGTACTATAATCTCAACGAAGCCTACTTCCCTGGCTCTTTTCTCGTTGGCTTAGGACAATTTTTAGTAGAACCGCAGCCTCAGAATAAACAAACACGATTAACATTTGCAGCTTTTGTTAAACAAAATACGTGCTACAGTCAGTGATGTCATGAGAGCTAATTGGCAGGTACGTCTGCCGACCGGTCAGTTAAGATTTGTGTGTGAAGAGTTATTTTAGGCAGCTGTTGTAAGTGCGTTGGCAGTAAATTAACATCCTATGTCAGGTGTTTTTTTCCCCCTCCCCATTTGTAAAGAGGCTTTCTTTTGTTTGCAATTCAGCCAGGACAGATTGCCTTACCAGAGAGGGTACCGAGACAGGACGGACAGTGAACTCCACAAGTTTGAAGAGCAAAGCCCGTCTTTTGTGGAGGACTATTACTCTACCCGTCGTTCACGTCACCACAGGAGATCTCGGGAGCGTCATCGGACCAGGAAGCACCAACACCGTTGCCGGAAACGCAGGACCAGGTCTTGTAGCAGCACCTCCTCGGTGAGTAGCATCCAAAACGAGTTCAGGAAATGTTCTAGGGCCCAATGACCTTCTAGCTCTTTTTCAGCTTTGATTTAAACATTGGGTGAGTACTTCTAATCGCTATCTTTTTTTTTTTTTTCCCCTTCTCGGTACGGTTTCTTAAGGTGTTTTTTTTTTTTTTGTCTCGTGCGATCCTGGTTATGTTAGGCTTGGTCACCCAGCTGTGAAAAAGCTGTAGCGGATGAGAATCCAGCGTGGTGTTTTCTAAGATGTATTGGGAGGTGATGATTCAAGGGGTGTTTGTGCAGGTGACTCAGGACGGCTGTGCTGCATCCTTCATTTTCCACTCGGAAGCGTCCACCCCATAATATGCCTGGTGACGCTTGGTTAGTTGTCTTCAGTGGCTCAGGCTGTTCCCCTGCCTTTGTAACAAGGACAATTTTTTTAGCCTTTGACCCCAGCCAGGTTGTGTTGGACTTGGCCGAAGAACGTCACTTCTTGTCAAAACAACCCTCTTGAAGAGAATTCTGGTGAAATCTAGATCCTGCGGAGTATACAGGTAGTCCTCGACTTACGACCGCAACGGAGCCCAACATTTCTGTTGCTAAGTGAGGCGTTTGTTTTGTCCCGTTTTACAACCTTCCTTTCCATAGTGAAATCACTGCAGTTGATAAGTTAGCAACCCGGGACGTTAAGTGAATCTGGCTCCCCCCCCCCCATTGACTTTGCTTGTCAGGAGGTCGCAAAAGGGGATCACGTGATCTTGGGAACACAGCAACGGTCGTAAGTATGAACCAGTTGCTGAGCGCCTGAAGTTTGATCCTGTGGTCATGGGGATGCTGCAAAGGTCGTAACTGAAAAACAAGACATAAGTCACATTTTTCAGTGCCGTGGTAATCAACGAACCGTTGTAAGTCGAGGACTACCTGTATAATCAGCCTGAATAACCTGGCAGCCTCCTAGTTATGCATGGCAGCCTCCCAAGGACTCAAAAGAACTCCAGACGATGGGAATTTGAGTACCTGCTGAGCAATAATACAGGGCTACAACGTATATTCAGCCTGTCGGAGGTTTGGGATACATGCACACATGGAGGTTTTCTAGCTTTGGTTACAACTGCGTTCCTATTCAATGCATTTTTAAATTAAATTAATAACTAGCTCCCAAACCTCATCCACCGATTGGCTCTACCCACCAAACTGCAGAGAAAGGAAACAAGTAATTTAATAAGAAAACAAAGCAGCGACTATTAAAGTGCATGTATGACTTTGCTTTACTGATTCATACACCTCCCACGTCCCTAAAGCTGGAGATGCTGTAATTGCTCTGTGCCCTTGCACACCTAGCAAAGGGAAGGGAGTTTTGTGGATGGTTTGAACCAGTCTGTCCTCTTTCCCTTATCCTGCTTTTCAATCACACTTGCTAATATCTTGCAGGCTGCTCACCGTAAGCCTCCCCTCTCCCTCCAGATCCCTGTTCTTGGAATTTGTCCCAAGTATGATTTGCAGTGTTAAGGATACGGAGTTTGCTCGGTGTGACCTAAACTGTTTTCTTAACCTTCTTTAACATGCTTAAGGATCTTAAGATTGACCTTAGCTCGTCCGCTCCAACCACTTTCTCTTAGACCAATACGCCTAGTTGTTCTCCAGTGGAAGGTGGAACAAGAGAAGGAAGGCTTGGAATCTGCAGCTCACTCTATAAACGAGCTACATAACATTTTGCGATTAAAAGGTTACGATAGAACGGTGATTGGGATAATCCTTTATAATAGTGGAACTCTTCAGGATTGCTTGGCTGTTTTCTTCCCTCTCCTTCAGTACAGTAGAGCCTAGTAACCATGAAGGACTCCTTTTCCGTTTTTTGTTTTTTTTCCTTTCTTCAAGAGGGTCAGAAACTTTCCTGAGCATTGGGGGCGGTGTGGGGCTGACCTCTATGATCTTAGTTGGCCTTTGGTCCTGTATAGACCGGTCATCAGCCACATTTTAAAAAATGCTCGACTCCCAAACAGGGTTCCTGTCTAAAAATTTCTTCTAAGCTTGACTTTTACTCAGTACTGAAAGCAAACAAGGGATTAGACCAGGTTTATCAAAGGTAGAACAACCAGATTTGCAGTGGTTTCCATCTGATCAGGAGGGTGCTGAACAGCCACTGGGGTAGGAGGGGGCAACCTAGGATTCTGCTGAGATTTTTTGGGAGGGTTGCCCATTATCACGGTCGCTGATGGAGACGCTCCTTTCATTGAATCCTCCTTCCTGCGCGGATCGCTTATCTTCCCTTAGTGATTAAGAGGTGGCAGTTGAGGCCTATGGGAGCGTGCCCAGTCACTGGGCACACGCCAGCTGCTTACCCGCTGCTCAAGACCTACGGGCACCAACTGCTGCGAGACTCCAGCCCTCGCCTTCCATAGCTAATCAGTTTCTTTACATACCTGTAGCTGTTTTTTTTAACCTTTGTTTTGAAAGTCGGTTTGTGTCTTGACGTGTCCCTTGCAATATCCCTATCGTTATATATGCTGTGTGCCTTATGAAATGCTGGGATCTGGAAAATCCAACCACCGACGCCATCGTCGTCTCTCCGCCTTTGAATGACAACTCAATCTGCCAATCGGAAACTGCCCGCTGTGTGCGATTGGTCGGATGGCGTTTCGGGGGGCGGTGTGTACAGAGAAGCCAACAGAGCAATAAGCGCAGCAGGAGCGTGGAAGATGACAAGGAAGGTCACCTGGTGTGCAGGATCGGCGATTGGCTCCAAGAGCGATGTACAGCCACCTTTCGTAAAACTTTACCTCTCTACTTTCTATCCCCATGTTAGACGAGATCGCTCTCAGTGTACGGGAGGGGTCTCTAATGTTTATTGCTTGTAAATGGACTGAACAGTAATTGCTTGACAACAGAAAAATAGACAACTTGTGCATTAAAGAGTGTTAGCAGTGAGAGCTTTTTCTTGAGATTTTGAATGCTGTGAAATTGCAGGACCTCGCACGCGCACGCCTCTGCCCGGCGCTCACATCCGCCTTTGTTTTTTCTCCTAGACGAAATTGTGGGCAGCCTTGGCGAAGGGACTTTTGGCAAAGTGGTGGAGTGCGTGGACCACGCCAGGTATGAGTTACTTAACACCTGACCGGATTATTAAGGCTCTTCTTCCAAAGGCAAAAATCTGCCCTCTTTACCTCGAGAGCGGAGGTCAAAACTTTTGGGCTTTCCAAGGCCACTTAGCATGCACCGTGATTTCTCAGTAGGAGCACAAATTAGGCAAGCTAACGGGACACACGATGGGCACATTTTCATCTCATGCTTAAAGCCAGCAAAAACTATCCCAGGATGAGAATAGAATAGAATAGAATAGAAATAGTGTCAGGTTCCGATGTCATCTCAAATAAATTGCACTCCCAAGCAATTAGTCTTTGCTGAAATATTTCATTTATTGAGAATGACAGATCTGGTCCCAATTTCGTCGTAGCCAATACTAACCCTCCGACCCCAAAACCTTCCCCTTCCGTTCCCCCAAACCTCAACTACTTATTGGCCATCTTCCAGCTCAATCTCAGCTCCTGCCTCCAACCCCAGGAATTCCCCCCCCCCTCCCATCCTCTCTCCAAGCAACACTATCTACAAAAAGAATAAGTAGGTAAAAATTCAAGCCTCATCTCCTCTCTATGGCAGCCTTGAAAGGCTGACAAATAGAACAGAACAGAAGAATAGAATAGAATAGAATAGAATAGAATAGAATAGAATAGAATAG
>WNWU01000059.1:1558653-1569704 GCA_012654045.1 Ptyas mucosa | reverse complement strand
AGAATAGAATAGAATAGAATAGAATAGAATAGAATAGAATAGAATAGAATAGAATAGAATAGAATAGAATAGAATAGAATAGAATAGAATAGAATTCTTTATTGGCCAAGTGTGATTGGACACACAAGGAATTTGTCTTTGGTGCTCTCATGTACATAAAGGGATGCAACCTCACAAATTAGCATTGAGGTTGCCCTTATTTCTTCAGGGACGGCACAGAATCACCTTCGCCATTGCATTAGAAGTGGCCAAACTTCATATCTGGAGTCACCCTTCAGGGGAGATGTAGGGTCCCGGAAGGGAGAAAGGAGGGTGAAAGAGAGCATGCAAGCAATTGAGGAATGACAGTTCCCCCAAAAGCCAAGGAAGCAGGTTCTGCCCACCAATATGCAAACAGGGCTGTCCCCCAAGCAATGCAGCTGGGAACCCAGTTGGTTGGGAGTCGATAGGGGTTCTAGGGAATGCTTTGAGAACCTAGGGCAGAGCTCTCCTGACTTGGCAACTTTAAGACTCGTGGACTTCCTCAACCAGGTTTAGGAGATGGCTTGGTTTGCTTCTGCAACCATTCATCTTTAAATTGGGGAAAAGCAGTTGCCAGGATTCTGGTACCCTGTTTCCCCCCAAAATAAGACATTCCCTGATAATAAGCCCAATTGAGCTTTTGAGCACATGCGCTAAAATAAGCCTCCCCCCGAAAATAAGCCCTCTCAGCCTGTCCATGAGCAAATAACACAGCTTTTGGTGTTAAACTGAAAGTTTGACTCTAGAAGGTTCTAGAAATATGGGCGGGGGGTGGGGGGGAATGGTATATAGAGAATGTCTTTCCCAGCCACTGTTCCCTGGGAAAGTACCAAATTGTTGGACTGTTGCAATTTTCCCTACATGGGACTGAAGTCCATGTAGATTGTTAGAGCATGGACGGCACCTAAATTCGCCCCATGACACTTAACATTGTTGGGAGTTGCAGTTGGCTGGCAGTCAGCTTCTGTGGGCAATCTAGAACCCGTGTCAGTCGTTCCCCTTCAAGGTTCTGCATAGCTCAGGGCTTGAGTGTCTTCAAGACCCCCTACTCCAAGGTGAATCTGCCTTTCCGTTGAGAGAAGGCTTGCTGAGGGGTCTCGACCTCGAGGGGAAGTCTAACTTCAGGAACCCGCCTTAACCAGAGGTGGCCTGTCAGTGCATGAGCTTGCCTTCATAACATCTGGATTGATAACCACCCTGAATTTCTACAGGGTTGGTACAACGTAACCCTTTGACAGGGCATTTGGGGGACGTTAAGATGATGTGCCACTGCTTTATTTGAATACTAGCAAATGAGCACTGAACGAATAATCCAACTTATCTACTCCTTTTGTGAGTGCTTTGTCATCAAGAAATTGCACGATTAAGTAGCGAGAAGCACCTCTGGCCTTCAAAAGGACACGAAGGGGGCCTTCAGGCAGTGAGATAGACAGGTGAAGCACAGCTGCTCTGGAGAGCTTTATGATTTAATTATTACGGTCCTTGAGCTTTCACTTTTTGCTCTGTTGTCTTTTGGCACCTGCCTCTGGGAGCTTGAAAGGAAAGAGGAATCGGTTTCTCCCCTTTTGGGTTTTTATTGAACTAAAGTATTGGATTTAATCTCAGCCACTTCCTCATCGGAAATGTCTGCTGTTAACTTCTCTTAACAATCCGCCTTTCTCTTCTCTTTCTCCACCTGCTCCGTAGAGGCAAATCTCTGGTAGCTTTGAAAATTATTCGAAATGTGGGCAAATACCGGGAAGCAGCCCGATTAGAAATTAATGTCCTAAAGAAAATCAAAGAAAAAGAAAAGGACAGTAAACAGTAAGTATTGCCGCTGCCGTTTATGTTGCGTGTTCTTTTTTCAAATGAGGATGCTGGAACCACCTCCCGGAGGGGTGGAGTGGGGGGGGGATCACGAAATAGGCAGCTCTTTTACCCTATACTGGAAGGAGAGAATCAGCACAGCGCCCTCCCAAGAGTTTCTAAAAATGAAGTAGTGCTTATTCTATTAATTCCTTCCAAATTTTTTTAGTTTTTGAGGAAGTGGATACTTTCCTATGCATAAGTATCCTTTGTACTCTTTTATGCTCCTTGGGCAATAAATCCCACCCACCCACTCGTAGAAGCTCCATTCAGTTGCTTTTCCTTCTCCCCAGATTTCCCAGTAACCTTAACGTTTGCTTCCGAAGTAACCTTACTTCAGTGGGGGTGAATTCTTAAAGGCAGCCCCATAGAATTCGACGAGGCGGTTAATGCTTCTTTGGCAGCCAGATTTCCACCCTCCCTCTGTTCTTTTCCTCTTCAGGCCTAGCCTGTGTGTCTTGATGTCGGACTGGTTCAACTTCCACGGCCACATGTGCATCGCCTTTGAGCTGCTGGGCAAAAACACCTTTGAGTTTCTGAAAGAGAACAACTTCCAGCCCTACCCTCTTCCGCAGATAAGGCACATGGCCTACCAGCTCTGCCATGCCTTGAAATGTAAGTGCTACTTCTGTAGAGAAAAACAGAAATAAAAGATCTCGGTTTTCTCATTGCTTGCGTGGCGTGGAGTTTTAGTCATTCTTGCTTAAGTATCCCGGTCAATCCTGAGGTATTTGGCAGGATCGTAGGTCTAATGGCCAAAGAGCCAAAGATCACCCCGGGTTTTTCAGGGGAGATTGTCTATCTGGTCATTGATGGCATAAAATTGAATAGGCGCACTGTGAAACCAGGTGGGGGAGGGAAGGGAAATGAATTCAGTCTCCTGAACGTCCATAATTTGGGGGTGATGATTAGCCTGAATGTCGCCCTTTTCAGTAAATTTTCTTTGAAGAGCCTAAACACTTCACAGCATCTTTTTTAAAAAAAAAATTGGCCTCGGGGTAGCTATTTCTGAATAGATATTCCGGTAGTTAAATCCCTATTAGACTTCAGCTGTGGATTACAAGTTGGTGCAAAGCTGGTGTAACTGCAAAGCTGATTGGCATGTCTCCTCCCCTTTTTCCCGCAGTTCTGCACGACAACCAGCTGACTCACACGGATCTCAAACCTGAAAACATCTTGTTTGTAAACTCGGAGTTTGATACCTTGTACAATGAGAAAAAGGTGGGTTTCGTTTGAATAGGAAGGAATAGCCGGTTGCCTTTACACGGAAATGAAGGAATATCAGTTTGTGACTGGACCAGGGAGCAGCTTATGATTACAGCAATGTTCAGGATGGCAATTCCCCCAGATTTCAGAAGCTTGAAGGCTTTGTAAAATTGCCACTTCCCTCCCTGTATCTCTGGTTCTTGTTGGATAGGAGTTAAGCCTTTTGGCTGACGTTGAGCCGTTTAACATCTCGTGTTAGCCTTGGGGATTCGTGAGAGACATGCAGGCAGGAGATGGCCGTTTTTCCACCTAGTCGGAAAAGAAAGGCTATTCATAGAACATTCCCTTTGAGAATATCACGTTTTTGAGAAGGCAGTGAATGGACCGGCGGCCTCTTTTCTGCCTTGCAGAACTGTGAAGAGAAATCTATCAGGAACACCTGCATCCGGGTAGCAGATTTTGGAAGCGCCACTTTTGACCATGAGCATCATACCACTATCGTGGCAACTCGGCACTACCGGCCGCCAGAAGTGATCTTGGGTGAGTCGACACTCATATTCCTGTTGATTGCCACATTAAGTTAATTTATGATAGGATAGAATTAGAATTAGAATTAGAATTAGAATTAGAAATGGAATGGAATGGAATGATAATAGAATAGCATAATAATAGAATAGAATAGAATTCTCTACTGGCCATAATCATAAAATCATAATATACAGCACTCAGTGATAGTCATAAGATGCTAAATAAGCATATTCTTATTGTGTCATAAGATAATAGGAAAGATGAGAAGGATAAGAGTAATACAGCTCTACTAGGTACTTTGACAGTGTAATGGAAATTAGTTATTCATCAGAGTGATGGGACCGGGGGGGGGGGGGGGGGGGGGGGGGGGGTGTTGGGGGGGGGTGACGACTGTCCTTGTGTCTAGATCTGTCATGGGGAACCTATGGCACGTGTGCCCAAAGTGGCCCGCAAAGCCATATCGCCCGGCACGCGCGGCCTTGCCTGTTTGTCTTCTGGGTTTCTGGTGTGCGTGCATGCGTAACCCTCAGCTGTCCTTCGCGTGCTGGTGTCCTTCGCATGCGTGCCAGCCCGCTGATCGTCAGGTGCGCATGCGCGACAGAACTTGGAAGTTCAGCTTTTCTGGAGTGTGGCCCCTACGAGCCCTCACGCGTGACATTTCCGCCATCACTGGTCTAGATGTTTTGGTGTTTTAATGCCATGGTCTTGGGAGAAGTTGAAAGAATTTATGTCCAGGGAGTGAGGGGGTCTGTAGATATTTTCACAGCCTTCTTTCTGGCTCGTGCAGGATACAGGTCCTCCGTGGAAGGCAGGCTGGTACAGGAAGGAAAGCACTTGAAATAAAGAATGGGAGCAATTTGGACATAAAGACTGAGTGGGGGAGAGAGAATGCAACCATCTATAGACTTCAGTTGTGATCACAGTTATATCTTCACTTGCCATGTAGAGCCCATGTGATTTTGTCTCTCCTTTTGCAGAGCTGGGCTGGGCACAACCTTGCGATGTCTGGAGCATTGGTTGCATCCTCTTTGAATATTATCGGGGATTCACACTCTTCCAGGTACATGGATTTCATTGTCTCTGGATAGATTCAAGTCTTTCTTTCTTCTGTGTTAAAAGAGCGAACGGGAATTGCAACTGGAAACTCCCATCGCTAAGGGATGTCCTAGAGTGTAGTGTCATACGAATGCATCATTAAGCAAAACATTCTGGGTCATTAAGTGAGGGCTTCATATGACTGCAATGTCTGGCTTCTTCCCCATTGACTTTGCTTGTTAGAAGCCAGCTGGGAAGAGGTTGTAATCGTGGGATTGCAGGACACGGCAATGTCACGATTGCAATAATTTGTCCACAAGGACACCGTGACGGCCAGGATTACAAGGAACGGTCATAAGTACCCTTCGTTCAGCACTGTCGTAACCTTGAACAAGTGCTGAATGGGTCACTAAGCAAAAACTCCCTGCAATTATCCTTGCCTATCAATTGCAGTATTCGATCCGTAGTCCATTTGCTAATTGCACTGATTTGTGTCTTACTACGTTTTGGTGACTGGTGTATGGTTGACTTTTGGCAGCATTCAACCTCTAGTCTGCTTGACACAAAGGAGAGAGATTTTCTTGAAGTCAGTGAGAAAAGAGAAATGCTGATCTTTTTGGGGGGGGGGAGGGGTTTGTTTGTTTTATTTTGTTGAATAGAAATCACGTGCTCTGTTTGACTTCACAGACTCATGAGAACCGAGAACATCTAGTAATGATGGAGAAAATCCTCGGCCCAATGCCACAGCACATGATCCGCAAAACTCGGTAGGAGTGCTTGACTCTGAGTAAGTTTGGTCTTTTTAGGAGCAGGAAGTAGGCCATCATCCTCTTGGGCAGGTGGATCAGCCAAGGATTACTTGTTAACAACGTAAGATGTTGGTCAAGGTTTCTCTGGAAGAGTTAACACACGTATAAGGAAGCACCAAATCTGTAAATGACAGATTTGCGGACACAGGGTAGTCTTTGTATGTTGTAGAACAGTTTCTGTAGCGGTTTCATTTAAGTGCTATTGGTGGGGGGGGGGGGGGGGGGGGGGGGGGGGGCTATCAAGCTTTTTTGTCTCAACCCTTAATGTTAGTTTTCTGTGTTGTTGTTTTTTTCATTTTCCTTGTTTACAATCAGGAAACAGAAATATTTTCACAAAGGGAATTTAGTATGGGATGAGAACACGTCTGATGGAAGATACGTGCAAGAGAACTGCAAACCACTACAGGTAAGAGGGGGAAAAAAAGCTTTTAATAATGCTCTTAATTCATTAAAAACAGTGGACTATTATCTGAATTCAACTTCCATTATGCCTCTGGAACATTTTCTGAACCAATATTAGATAATGGGATTCATTGGCTGCGAATGTCTTGTAAATGAAAAAAGAGAAGAATTAAGACCGTGTGCCCTAAAATGAGCTGAAAGCGATAACCAAACATCCTGCTACACTTAAGCCTCCCCAAATCAGAAGGCGGCTGGCATAAATTGTATTTATTAATCAAGCACAATTTCACTGGACAAGATTCTGATTTGTTTTTGCTTTTTTTAAGGGTTTGCCTCCTGAAAACTTTCCATCTTGCCTGACTGTAACCTTTTTAAAGCAGCGGATTATTCCCTGCATATTACTATCCCGTAACTTATATTGCTAATATATATAGCAATAATATATATATTAAAAATCTCCTTGTTATCATATGAAAAAGAAACACCTGTGACATTTCAAGGGCCTGGAGGTTACGCACTTGCCCTTCCTAAAAAAACAGGAGCCATTTATGGCTCCCTGTCCCTTCTTCTCTCCTCAGACGTACATGCTCCACAATTCCGCCGAGCATCTGCAGTTGTTTAACCTGATGATGCAAATGTTAGAGTTCGATCCTGCGCAGCGGATCACGTTCGGCGAAGCTCTGGTCCACCCTTTCTTCGCCGGCTTATCTGCAGAGGAACGGCGGCTGACTAGCCGAGACTCGAGCCGCGATTTAAGCAGATGACAGACCGGTTGAGGGGAGCTCCCAGCTGGATATGTAAATACTCTGAGATTAGTCTGACCTCTGCCAAGGAACAACGTCAAGGGTCCCTCCCCTTCCCCGGAGCACCATGGACTGCGGTGTTAGTGCCATCTCAGATCGGACATGGGAGGGGAACGGGACGGGCAGTCCAGAAGCACAGATTTCTCTCATAATTTATATGTTGTAAAGTTCAAATAAAGTGTTTCATATTGTTTGATAATTTACTTGTTATGACTGCGTCTAGCGACTTGGACTTCCTTATGGATGAACTTTTACGTTTAACAATAAAAACGGTGGTTTTATATCTTGCCACAAATCCGGGAATTTTACAGTAATGTGTCTTCCATTGCTGGCTGTGTTTTAAGTCCCTTTTTTTAATGGTAAAGGAGGACATAGGATCTTGTACTTTGGCATATATTTTTGGTCACTCCACCTCTCGTGGCTAATTCAGTTGTGAAATTAACTCAAAAGACGCTTGTCTTGTAGATTACAGCTAAACTACAGCCTGAATGATCTAGGCTAATATTGTCAACCTGCAAAGTTTTAACTAAAAATAGTTGGTTTTGAGAGTGTACCAAAAGTCTGCCCCCCCCCCCCCCCAGAAGATGTTCTGTATTTAGTAATGTTCAAAAATTATGCATCAATAAAGTAAGGAAGCATTTAAAAGAAGAAAACCAGTTCAAACATTTAATGCTTATTATTTCATATAATAAATGGCCTTTGGGACCTGACTTCTGAAGCCTGATTTAGCTTACATATTTAGACACACTTTATCTGAAGATGAGCAGCTTTAAATGGAATTTGATAAGAGGTATGGTTTGAACGCCATACTAGACAGTTATGACAAATCTTGAATTGAAATGAGCTACCAAAAAGTGCCGATAATGATTGTCTACCAAGCCATTATTACACCAGACCCGTTTCATAATTCCTAGGGATGATTTACGGAAAAGGTCCGATTTTTCAAGGATTTGCACAACCATCCGAAGATCTTGTATCAATTCAACCCAAGCTTGCGGTTTGGTCTTAAAAAAGATGTACAACTTCCATTAAATTGGAAGTTATGTGCATGGCACTGCTGTAAACACCACAGTAAGAATCGGGGCGTGTTAAGTTCTCTGCCCCAGTCTCCAATTTTAATCATTTTTTAAAAAATTATTCTAAACCTAGAGAATAGTCTAGTGGTGAAGGAGCTCGCCTCCCTCTCGGAAGGTTGAGAGTTCAATCCTAGGTAGTGGCAGATGTTTCTTTCCTAGGGTGCAAAGAAAAAAAAAATCTGCAAACTCCGCATAGGTATCAGGAAGGGCATCCGGCCAGTAAAATGCTCAGCATCATCCAGTTGCCCTCTCTGCCCCGAATTAAGGGATTACAGCAGCGGTTCCCAAACTGTGCGCCGCGGCTCCCTGGGGAGCCGCGCTATCGTCATAAGGGCGCCGCGAAATATTCCGCCCGCTGGGTCTAACGTCTAATGCGCATGCGCAGTTGCAAGTCGGATTGCTTATGGGAGCTGCGCAGTTGCAAGTCGGATTGCTATGGGAGCCGCGAACCCAAAACGATTGGGAACCTCTGGATTACAGGATTGTAAAAAGTTTTTTTAAAAAAAAAAAAAAAAAGAAGCCTAAATTAAGTGTGTGGATTCAGTCAGGGCTGACAGTTCGGGGGGGGGGGGGGGGAGAAAAAGGCGACTCGTTTCCTTCCTGCGTGGGGAGCGAACGGAAATGAACACGACTTGTCAAGCGAGCTGCTTTACTGCAGTTTAATCACTGTGATTCATGAGAATTCTGCACAGCATCTTTGGAGACGAGAAAAGGCTGAGCGCGGTGGTGGATTTCTTGAAGCTTCCCGCTTCATCAATACACGGAGCCCCCCCCCCCCCCGAAATGTAGCTGGCGCCCAAGGACTGCAGGAACAAGCCCTCCCCACCAGTAGCAAGAACCGGCTCCCCGCAGAGCCATCGTTAAGACAATTCCCCACAAAAATGGGAGAAACGGAAGAGGAACCAAAGCATCGCTACGACAGCACCCGCGGAAACGGTGGCTCATGGGCTTTTCAGTGTGCGGGACCATAATTGTGGCCAGCCAGTTTGCCTCTGAAAAGGTGCTCTGGACTACCTGACAACATCGCATTCATTCTATCGCTCCATGCAAGCACCGGCGCGTGGTCCTTCTAAAGGGAAATAGACCATTGTGCCCGGATCAAGCACTTAAATCTTTCTGGACCTTTGTATCCAATAGGAACGGCATGGGCCCAACAAAGCTCCTAGTTCTTTCGGTCTTGTGCACACTCCCTCTCTCTCTCTCTCTCTCTCTCTCACACACACACACACAAGGAATAGCCATTAATCCACGCACGCTCTTCACAGTAAGATGGCAGGATGCGAGTTACGGTAGAGACCTAAATGTTGGCACGATCCCATCCGTTCCTCTGTCACTCCAGGCGTCCTCGCGACACCCACACGACACCGTTCACTCAACGAGCAAAACAGGAGAAGCAACTGCTAGTTAAGCCATGAGCGGGGAGTGGGGAGAGGAACGAGGGCCGGCCCTGGAATGGAGCACGTGATCACAACCCAAACGTGGCGAGTCCAAGAACGCTTGAGCTGGAAAGAAAAGGACAATCCAAGCACTAGGAGGGAACCCAGATAAATCGTGATCGTTTCTCCCGTGATCGTGGAAGGCTGGGGCGGTGCCCAAGCAACCATTCACCCACACTAGCGCTGGGGAAAAAACAAACAAACAAAACCACCCCAAAACCCCCAAAAGTTTAAAAGAAAAAATCACAAGGGGTCTGGTAACGCAACCAAGCGAAGCGGGGCTCCTGGGGTAAGAGGACACTTCTGCTCGTCTTCCCACCATCAACGTGAGCTGCCTTTTAAGACTCCTGCGGGCAATGGCACAGGTGCACGGATGGCTCGGAGGAAGGGGGAATCCTTGCGCTTCTCTTGTCCCGCTGCGACGGTGTTCCTTTGGAGAAGAAACACAGCCCAGAAAGTTTAAAAAAAAAAATCTCCTTAAGGCGTCCACAAACGTTTCATACGGTCAGGATCCACTGGGTAGCCGGAGGTTTTGTCTTCTCCTGGTCGACAGGCCAGGCTTCCCGCCCCTTTAGGTCGAATGGAGGGGGATGACAAATTTGCATCCGAAAGGCGAGTGGTAATTTATGCCCACCTCCTGGAACACTTTCTGCGGGATGCCGATATCGCACAGGTACAGCCGGCCGGCCCTCTCGCCCAGCGGCAACGGCAGCCCCAAAGCCAGAGACCACTTGGCCTCGATTTCTTGTTCTATTTCGTTGACGGGAGGGTCCAAGCTGAGGACGGGGGCTCTGTTCTGGTTGGCCCAGTCTACAGCAGCTTTGTACCAGGGCTGGTCCCTCAGGAAAGCATTTTCGTGGCAATCTAAGCAGTTGATCACTAAGTCAACAGGCGTCTCTGGAAGATCTAAAGAGCGGGGGGAGGAAAAGAGAGGGCGTTAGGCATTCGCTAGTGGGGTGTCTAGGGGATGCGGTGGCTCAGCGGCTAAGACGCTGAGTTTGTCGATTGAAAGGTCGACAGTTCAGCGGTTCGAATCCCGAGTGCCGCATAATGGGGTGAGCTCCCGTTCCTTGTCCCAGCTTCTGCCAACCTAGCAGTTCGAAAGCATGCAAAAAATGCAAGTAGAGAAATAGGGACCACCTTTGGTGGGAAGGTAACAGCGTTCCGTGCGTCTTTGGTGTGCCGGCCACATGACCACAGAGACGTCTTCGGATAGCGCTGGCTCTTTGGCTTTGAAACAGAGATGAGCACCGCCCCCTAGAGTCGGGAACGACTAGCACATATGTGCGAGGGGAACCTTTACCTTTATTGGGGTGTCGGGCTT
Organism: Ptyas mucosa; assembly: GCA_012654045.1. NCBI lineage: Eukaryota > Metazoa > Chordata > Lepidosauria > Squamata > Colubridae > Ptyas > Ptyas mucosa. The sequence goes on along the minus strand of WNWU01000059.1, from coordinate 1,559,219 downwards.
AAGTGGGGGAGATCCAGTGGGGGAGATCGAGGTTCAACCCCCGTCATGGATCGTTTCGAACCACTTCCTCTCTCACTGAACTGTGGTGCAGATAAAAAATGAAAGCCGTTCACGAATGGTGAAATACAGCCAGTCCTCAGCTTAACGACCATCAATGGAGTCCCAAATTTTTGTTGCTAAGTGAGATGTTAAGTGAATTTTGCCCCATTTTTACGACTTTTCTTCCCACACTTGTTAAAGGGAACTGGCTGTACTTGTTCAATTAGTAACGCGGCTGTTAAGTGAATCTTGTGTCCCCCCCCCCCCCCCCGCTGACTTTGCGAGTCAGGAGGGCGCTCACAGGACCTCAGTGCGAAAAACAGTGTAAAGTTTTTCCAGTTACATCGTAACTTCAGTCACTAAACAACTGTTGTAAATGGAGGACTACCTGTACAAATAAAGCAATAACGTATAGAACAGTGTTTCTCAACCTTGGTAGCTTGAAGATGGGTGGACTTCAACTCCCAGAATCCCCCAGCCAGCAGTGCTGGCTGGGGGATTCTGGGAGTTGAAGTCCACCCATCTTC
>WNWU01000059.1:1536112-1548837 GCA_012654045.1 Ptyas mucosa | reverse complement strand
GGGGGAGGAGGAGGAGGAGGAGGAAGAGGAGGAGGAGGAAAACAATGATGACTGTGGTGTCCTAATTGCTCTCCGAGTTTGGTGATTTTCTTGCAGACGTTTCACTACCCATCTAGGGAACATCATCAGTGCTAGGAGGGTTTGTGCAATGAAGGAGAAGGGAAGGGAAGGAGGAGGAGGAGGAGGAGAACGATGATGACTGTGGTGTCCTTATCGCTCTCCGAGTTCGGTGATTTTCTTGCAGACGTTTCATTACCCATCTAGGGAACATCGTCAGTGCTAGAAGGGAATGGGGTTTGCGGAGTGGAGGAGGAGGACACTGGGCTCCTTGATGCTCTCTGAGCTTGCTTGCACTGCTGACGTCGGGCGATGAAATGCCCCGCAAGCAAACAACGGGGCTCAAGAGAGCACCAAGGGCTCTTGAAACAATTCTTGGAATACCTTGCCTGTAAAGGTTAAAAATCTTCTTTTATCCACTCACTACCCAACATCCTGGCACGTAGCTCAGGTTAAAGCCAGCGGCTGCCCAAAACTTCCTCAAGGGGTTGAGCGGTTCCCCTTCCGTTTACCCCACCACTCCCTTTTCTATGTCCATCAACCCGTCTGTCCATCCGCCAATCAGGCTACCTATCCGGCAGAGGTGGACAGGCAAGGGGCGCGGGCTGGCTGGGAATTCTGGGATCTGTTGTCCCACAGGCGTGCAACTGGCTTGAAGTTTTGCAGGTTCAAAGCCTGCACTGGAACCCAGAGCCCATCTTTGGACAAGCCCTTTAATTCACAGGGCTGTCAGGGGGAGGATAAAATTGAGGGGGGGAGGGAAGAGACTCCCCCATTGAACTTAGGGGGGGGGCTCCCCTAATTAAATTCCCTTTTAGGGGGAGGAAAAGCCAGCCACCCCCATGACCATGTTGGCAACGTGGAGACTCGAACCCGGGTCTTCGCCTTTCAGGATCCCAACCTCTTCATTCTGGTCTATGAACTGAACTGGGGGAAGGAGGGGGGGAGGGTGTGACGTCACTCCCCTCCCAAAGGGGGCGTGGCCGCTCCCCCTCGCGCCCTGCCTGAGCAGCCTCCAGGCGGGAGAGCGGCGGGGCAACCGGGGCCCTGGCTCTCGGAGAGGCGAAGAGGGGTCCGGCGGCGGTCCTCCTCCCTACGACCGCTTCCACACCTGGGATTCGGAAGCCGAGGAACCGCGGGCTCCAGCCTTCGCCTCGCTCGACTCTTCTTCTCTTCACAGACGCCTTCGCTCCGGAAATGTCGCCCAGCAGGGGGAAGCAGGCGTCACTTCCGCTTCCGCCTCGCTTTATTTTAAAAAAAAAGGCTCTCTAGGAATGAGGTGCAGAGGCGGTGGCCTTCGTGGGAAAAGGTACTCAGGGGCGCATGCGCGCGAGGCAAGCGGACCAGGGAGTGTTGCGCATGCGCCTTGGAGATGTTAGGACGGCTGTGGCTTGCCGTTTAAGCTCAGCCGTCGTTTCTTATTCTTTAAAGGTGTCGGGACTCCAATTCCCAGAATTCCTCACTTCGCCTGCTTTTAAAGATGTGTGGGCTTCAATTCCCAGAATCCCCCTAATTAGGGACTTATGAGAGTTTATTCTTCATTCATGTTATACAATAAATACATGAAATAAATAAATGTTATTCTGTTTTTATAACTGCCAAGTGAGTTTGAAGTCCAGGCGTTTTAAATTTGCTAAGGTTGAGAAATAAAAAATAAAGGGAACCCAAGCAGAAGGCATCCGAGATCTGAATGAATGAAATAGCCTTATTAAATATTTTGTTCTTTACATACAGTAGTTTATACACTGCTCAAACAACTAAAGGGAACACAAAGCTACTGTATGTAACGAACAAAGTATTTAATAAGGCTATTTCATTCATTCAGATCTCGGATGTCTTCTGCTTGGGTTCCCTTTATTTTTTTGAGCAGTGTACATCATAATCCAGATCTTGAAATGTGGTCATGTCAATCAGTCAAAACTTTGTGGGGTAGCTTTTTTTTTTTTTTTGGAATTTAGCAAAATCAGCAAGGATATGTAAACTATAAATCCCCAATAATAATAATAATAATTCAGAAAAGCATCAGGTTACCATTTTCTTCATTACTGTTTTCCTAAAATATGATCCCTTTAAAATAGGATCAGATTTTCCTGTAAAAGAGCAAATGACAAAACTCGCAAGCCGTCTCGTAGAAATCCATTTTTATTTTTATTTTTACAATATATATTATACAATACTTAATAGAGACCTTCTGGGTCATCCACATTTTAATCTCTACGCTAGAATTTGACACATACATACTTCTGCAGAATCAGTGGCTCTTAGGCAGATAATTTGAGACGTAAAGTGCATTTAATAATTCAAAGCACCTTTATCAAGCATAATTCCCTAGTCATCACACGTAAAATGCCTATGCTTAGCTCATTTTTGTCGTATTTTAATTGCAGTTTTCCTCTTAAGAATGCCAAGGAGTATACATACGTACTATTTCCCGCAATTTCTTCTACAAGAAAGCCTGCGAGGTAGATTAAGATAAGAGATAGTGGCTAGTTCAAAGTCATGACCCAAGTGACCAGTGAAGACAAGTTATGATAGGTTTTAGGTAGCCCCATCATGCCTACTTTCCAGATCAATTCCTTCCCGGTAATTTTGTAACGATTTAGATCCCATCCCTGTCCCTGTGGCAAAGATCTAGACCATACCATCCCTATGCCAAGATCTAGGTCCAGGTCCTGTTGTCTTGCCAAGATCTAGATCCAGATCCAGATCCCACCCATGTCTTGCAAAGTTCTAGTTTCACTCCACCCCGTTCTCTTGCAAATATCTAGACCCAGGTTGCATCTCTGTCCTCTTGCAAAGATTTAGATCCTGCTTCTATCCCTGTTATTTGCAAAGTTCCAGATGCTATCCCTTGCACACACACACACACACACAAACCTTCTTTATTGTGTATGGCTGAGCATCTAAGAAGAGAACTGGGATTTGCACATATGGATGGCCACTTATTTAGGTGTACCTAGATGTGTTGATAGCATTCCCCTTGCACATGGACGACGAGTCTGAAGGACTCAACCTTTGGCATGCAAAGACGTTGCTTGTATAATATACATGGAAATCCTGTCTGCGTTCCGATATCAGCGCGGGAATTTTAGAAATGCCTCGGGGTGGCTTTTCGGCAAGCCCTCCCAACTGTAACAATTCATCACTGCGCTTCTCAGCTCTACCTGCTATAGTTTTACACCTGTGATTGTTGTCATGAAATAACTCCACATTGGAAAGACACTTCCATTCAGTGTGAACTGTCCATCACAAATACATGGGATTATTCAAGGTTCAAATTCGGCGCCTGTTTAGATCGATTGACATCCCAAGACAATTCAAAGGATATTCTGTGTTAATAAAAAAACCTTATGAGATTATCCCCGAGATATATATATATATTTGCAGCAAGCTAGTAACATCATTGTAAGTGGCTGAGCCACTCCAAAACCGAACAACAAATCAGAATAACTAACCCCTCATCCCCCTTCCTGGACAAGGGGTCAGCTTCTGTTCTTTGCGGATTTCCCATGCTAGAAACGGGGTTTGACCCGGAAGTGTTCGCATTTCTTGTATTTCATGGTCAGGCCATACTGAGGGGTTGCATCCATCATCTCTGTGTCAGACAGAGTGAATTCCAGTTTTTGCACCAAAGTGGTCAGAAACAGGAACACCTCCCATTTTGCAATGCTCTGTCCGATGCATTGCCTTCTGCCCAAGCTAAAAGTCATCACTTTTTCACATTCCGCTCGGTTTATTCCTGTCCCGTCAGTCGTAAGAAATCGTTCCGGGTTGAAAACAGAAGGCTCGTTCCAAAGTTTCCTGGGGGGGAAAAAAAAAGTAAACGCACCGTTCTAGGTTATCTCTTTTTGAAACCCTCAAAGCAGATTAGGAGAAAGCACATGTTCCAACGTCCTTCGGCTAGCCGGATTAAAGCAATTACTACATGACTTCCCAAATTGACAGCCTGCTCCTTCTGTAATAATTTATGTGGACACACCTACTAAGGGTTTTGTGAAGATGGCTGTTGTGGTCCACCATCAGCCTGCAGAGCTGGCAGCGGAGTCGGACAGCAATGAGGCTGAGGAAGAACATGGGCCAGTCCTGGAGGCTGGGGAAGGCCCGGATGAGGGCGTCGGAGGCAGAGATGGGGCCAGGGCCATCAGGGAGTGATGTGCGGACTTTGGAGCCTCCAGAGGCTGACAGCAGAGAGGCAGAGGAACAGGAGGAGCCTGTTCCTAGTGCACGCATGAGAAGAACTGCCAGAAGGCAGGAGCAGCTAAAGCAGAGAGGACGATTTGGGAGTAGGGTCAAGAGATGATTGGCCCCTCCCATAAGGCTTAAAAGACCAGCAACGGCTCTTGGGCTCTTTGCCGGAAAACAACCGTTGAGAGAATTGCTTCTTGTTTCACTGTATTCATTTCTTGACGGCGTCTTCTGCTTCTGAACTTTTGCCAAGAGAAGCCTTTGGCAGTTTGCCTAATTATATCAAGGTCGGTGATAAACTGAGGAATGGTGTTTTGAAGAATTTGCTTTCATTTAGTTTGGACAACGCAGAGAAGGAGTTAATTCTCAGCTGTTCTAATAAAGTATGTTTTCAAGCTGTTTGCATTTAATACTAACTACTTGGGCATAACAATGTCATCCAGTCTCAACTTTTAGCCCAGATCTTCCAATTGCCAAATGGATTTGGCGATCAGGTAGATCTTTTGTGAGTGTGCACCACACATATATCTTAAAGAATAGATGTTGTGTTAAATGATCTGAATTAAATTGACGCAGCATATGCCCGCAATTCCTCTAAACGTCAATTTCCAGATGTGTGGACTTCAAATCCTAGAATTCCACGTGACGTATCGTGACTTTACCCCCCCTTCGCTAAACCGGGCGTGGGCGTGGCCAGCGCGTGACACATCTGACCTGAGGGCCGCAAGTTTGACACCCCTGATCTAGAATAAAGATGGGAAGGACCAGACAGCATACCCACCCAAAGTCCCCACTCACCCACCCAAAGATTTGTAGGAAGCCTCTAAAGCAGGGGTCTCCAACCTTGGCAACTTTAAGACTTGTGGACTTCAACTCCCAGAATTCCTCAGCCAGCTTTCCACAAGTCCAGAAGTTGCCAAGGTTGGGGATTCCTGCTGTAAAGCCCTCATTACCTTTGCTACTAATACTTTATCCCAAGGACATGTCTATTCAAGTTTGACTTACAACCACGATTGCAACTAGCTACAGGAACTCTGAAAAGTCTGTGATTCAGTTCCACAAAGGTGGGTCTTTTAAATGTGCTGTAGTATCCTAGTAGCCCTTACTACAACCCTTTAAAGCAGCCGTGTCCGAATGACATCTAAGGTGCTACATGTCCCTAAATGCAACCCAGATTTTAATCCATTGCATGTAGAATTCTATTATATTGCTTGCCTTGGCAGGTAGTTATAGAGCTGTTCTTGGCAATACTTACGGATCATGGTTGACTTGCCACTGGTTCACAAACACGCAGGTATCATTAGGAATATAGAAATCATTCAGTGCTGTGTCCCTGGTGGTGCTAAAGAGAGAGAAAATATTTGCAGTAACAGACTGACTACTATTAATAGAACCACATGAATACAGTCAGTTCTTTTGATAAGATTGAGTAAACTTTTTTTAAACATGGAAGTTAAGCACATAGCAGGCAAACTACTATTGACAAACTACTATTTTCTGCTACTCACTAATAATATTTTCTGTAACCCTAGGGGTGAAATCCAGCAGGTTCTGAAGAACTGGTAGCGGAAATTTTGAGTAGTTCAGAGAACCGGCAAATGCCACCTCTGGCTGGCCCCAGAGTGGGGTGGGAATGGGGATTTTGCGGGATCCTTCCCCCTGGAGTGGGGTGGGAGTGGAGATTTTACAGTATCCTTCTCTTGCCACTCCCTCCAAGCCATGCCCACAAAAATACAGTATTTGTTCCAAACACTGAAAAAAAAACCACCCTCAAAAGTGATGGTGGTATCTCCAGATACCTCAGGTGATCCTGGATCACTTGCCAACTCCTTTGTATCATAGTGAGCTTTGATTTTCTAACGTAAGTTACTCTCCAGACAGTTCAATCTTACCAATGTGGGATTGTGAAGGGAATGAAGGACGAATGCCTGAACATCTCATACATAAAAGCTTCAGAGTAAGGGAGCATGGCACGGTCCGATTGCTTGGGGGTCCTTTCCCTTCCAATGATTTGGTCTGTGGGTCAGGAGAAAAACAGAAATAAGAGTCAGTTTGGTCTACCGGTGACGGCACTTAAAAAGGAGACGGTGAGTTCAAGTCCCACGAAACCCAGCTAGATAATTTTGGGATAAGAGGTGTGTTGGATACAGGGGTGAAATCCAGGAGGTTCTGACAGGTTCTGGAGAACCGGTAGCGGAAATTTTGAGTCGTTTGGAGAACCGGCAAATACCACCTCTGGCTGTCCCCAGAATGAGGAGGGAATGGGGATTTTGCAATATCCTTCCCCTGCCACGCCCACCAAGCCACGCCCACAGAACCGGTAGTAAAAAAAAATTGGATTTCACCACCGGTTGGATATATTCACTGCCTTGGGTTATTTGTAAAAAAATAATATGAGTGGTATACAAATAAGTAAATAAATAAGAACAGAAGATGGATGGGAAGCCAGAAAGGGAATGTCAGAGTTCCAAGGAAACCCCCCCCCCCCCCGACAAAATAAAGCTCTTTTAAAAGTCAACAGATGTTGATTTACCTAGTTCTTCTTGAATTCTCCTCTGGATTTCTGGGTAAGTCACCAGATATAGAAGGCACCAGGACAGAGCAGTTGTGACGGTATCAAATCCTGAACAGACACAAAAAGAAAAAAAATGTAGAATTGCCGATTGGGTCTGGGTTCCTTGGATGATGTGAAATGCTTTCGTTTAACCATGGAGCGTGTTTATTATTGTTTATTGTTTATTGGTTCGATTTATATGCCGCCCTTCTCCGGAGACTCAGGGCGGCTTACAATGCGTTAAGGAATAGCCTTCATACTTTTGTATATACCTGCTTAGTAGGGCTTTCGGGGGACCCCTAAGCGGTGTTCTTTTTTTAATACAAAGTCAGCTTATTGCCCCCACAATCCGGGTCCTCATTTTACCTTCCTCGGAAGGATGGAAGGCTGAGTCAACCTTGAGCCTGGTGAGATTCGAACTTGCAGTAATTGCAGGCAGCTGGTGCTACTTAACAGCACTTTAGTCTGCTGCGCCACCAAGGCTCTTAACCTTAAACTGTCTACTGTTGACCTCACCCCATTCCTAAGAGGTCTGTAAGGAGTGTGCATAAGCACACCAGCATGCCTACCGTCCCTGTCCTAATATTCCTTTTTACTTACTCTTTTCATGTATTCAAATTATGTTTATACTTTTACCTATTATCTTATATATGCTTGACAAAATAAATAAACTTGAACTGAACAGAGCTAGCAGAGTGCTTTAATGGCCAGATGCCCTTCCTGTTGCCAACACGGAGTTTCATTCAGCAGATATGTTCTCATTGTGCCCAGAGAGAGACAAATATCTGCCTTTACCTAGGATCGAACTCACAGCCTCCTGATTGTGAGGCGAGAGCTCCACCTCTAGTCCATCATACCACTCCTTCTCAAAGGTCTCCCAATGATAGGGTTCAATTAAATGTTGGAGGACTCTATTGGAAAAAAAATTATGCTACACCCACCCAAGTTAAAAATGTCATTATCATATGCAAGGCTACCATAGATGAGGAAGATGACTCATCGCCTTCCCATCAGTCAATGATGTCTTGACCAAAAAACCAGGGAAGATACAGTAATGGCTGAGAAAAGTGGAACTGTGGAACCCAGCTTGTGCATCCGGGGGAAATATAAATCAGAGATGGGTCTTGATGGCTACAAAGGTTTATTTTCTTTAAATGCATTGACACCTGCCTGTTAAATGGATAGTACTGAAATCTCCGTGAGAAGAAGAACAAAGAGCTTTCATTGTAGGAGAAGGGTTTCTTACCAGCTCCAAAGAGTTCGTTGACGATACCAACAATGTTCTGGTCCTTAAGAGCATCGTTGGCATTTGCGTTCATTTTTTTATCCTGGCAGAAGCTGATGAGAGAGTCCGTGATATCTCGGATGTTATTCTGCAATACAGACCAGAAGGACAGATGATGTCTCACCAACTTCCAACCCACACGACTCTCAATTTCACGAAGGAACCAATGTTGTTATTTAGATGACCACATGCCAAACATTTTTCTACAACTGCTAGGTCATTAGGAGACGTTCTCATTGAGTATTGGTTAACACTGTGGTTTGTTGAATAAGCCAGGATTGGTTGAATCAAGGGGTGTTATTCGGCAGGTTCTGACAGGTTCTGGAGAACCAGTAGCGGAAATTTTGAGTAGTTCGGAGAACCGGCAAATACCACCTCTCGCTGGTCCCAGAGTGGGGAGGGAATGGAGATTTTGCAATATCCTTCCCCCAGGAGTGGGGAGGGAATGGGGATTTTGCAGTATCCTTCCCCCTGGAGTGGGATGGGAATGGAGATTCCCACTCCAGGGGAAGGATACTGTAAAATCTCCATTCCCACCCCAATCCAGGGGAAGGATACTGCAAAATCCCCATTTCCTCCCGATCAGCTGGGACTCGGGAGGTAGAGAATAGATGGGGGCGGGGCCAGTCAGAATTTTTACTACCGGTTCTCTGAACTACTCAAAATTTCCGCTACCGGTTCTTCAGAACTGGTCAGAACCTGCTGAAACCCACCTCTGGTTATATTGTGTTGGGGGTGGGGTGGGGTGCACGAAGTGTCAGCGTTCCAGAAGAACCCAACTTCAATTAAAAAAATAACATGGAAGCCATATTAGAACCGGAAGCTTCCACGCTGACACGAAGGGTGGCTCAGCCAATCTCACAGTTACACCTGTTGTACTCTTGACAATAAAGGTTTGAACTGGGTTGAATTGAACTGAATTGACCCACCTTGTCAAAGCCCTCGTAATGTTCTTCCACCAGCTTCTTCATCAGCGCGTTGAATCTCCGGTTGAGATCTTTGAAGACTTCCATGCTGCGGCTGGGAAGATATTGGAGGATTGGGAAGAAATCCGCCGGATTTCCAGAGGCGGCCACCAGCCCGAAATCATTGTTGATGTCCACTATCTTCAGAAGCTCTTGATCCTCGTGGTCGTAACGCTTCCCAAAACACATGGCGCAGATGACGTTGACGACGGAGATGACCACGTACTGGAAGGGCTCGAAACTCTCCTTCTCTTTCATCAGATCCTGGAATTTCATGACCAGGTACTCCGCTTCCTTGGAGACGTGTTCCTCCAGCAGACAAGTCGAGGAGTTTGGGCTGGTTGAGCCCCCAAAGGTCTTGAGAGCATTTTGAGCCAGCTTTCGTCGAACGCGCCAATTTTCCTCGGAATTCTTACCAAAGGTGAAGGTCTGGCCATCACCGATGAACTTGAAGCTGTAGAGATCGGGACGTCCCGCAAAGTCGCTCCCTTGCTTTACCAGGGCTTGCTTGATGGTTTCCAACCCGCTCAGCACCACCACCGGCCTTGCGCCAAGATGAATGAGCATGACGTCTCCATACTTCTGGCTCAGCCGGGTCAAAGCCAGGTGAGGGTTTTTCCCAAGGTCGAAGATGTTTCCGATAAAGGGATACCCCCTCGGCCCTTGGAGCTTCCTTAACCCCGCTGGGATCCGTTGCCGGATTTTGAGGACAAGCAGCAGCAGGCAGAAAACAGCAGTGCCGATCAGGATTTCCGGGACAGAGACGATGTTTTTGCTTCCGATCAAGGCAGACGTCATCGTCCTAAATATTAGGGTCTGCTGGGGAGCGAGGAAGCAAGGAACGGGAATGAGTTTTAATACTTCTAGATCTGTTCTCTGTTGTGTTGCGTTCATCTTTGCAACTTTGTAAAAACGCTTCTTTAATTTTATGTATAGCAAATAGCACTTAGACTTATATACCACTTCACAATGCTTTTACAGCCTTCAATGATCTGGGTTCTCATTTTACCCACCTTGGAAGGATGGAAGGCTGAGTCAACCGTGAGCCAGTCAGGATCGAACTCCAGACTGTGGGCAGAGTTAGCCTGCAATACTGCATTCTAACCACTGTGCCACGGTGGCTCATTATGTATATGCGTGTGTGTATTCTACAGAGCCATGGTCGAGAATCTGGAAGCTGGGGTCTACCATCAAGAGGGCATCCAACTCAGAACCAATAAGTGGAAGAATTTGGGGGACTCTAACCCTTATCGACCTCCCCAATCTCATGTGCCCACCCTGTGGTAGGATACATGTTGTTCAGCACAGCCAAGGGAATAACAGAGTTGGAAGGGACCTTGGAGGTCTTCTAGTCCAACCCCCTGCTTAGACAGGAAACCCAACATCACTTCAGACAAATAATTATCCAACATCTTAAAAACATCCAGTGTTGGAGCATTCACAACTTCTGGAGACAAGTTGTTCCACTGGTGAATTGTTCTCACTGTCAGGAAATTTCTCCTTAGTTCTAAATTGCTTCTCTCCTTGATTAGTTTCCACCCATCGCTTCTTGTCCTACCCTCAGGTGCTTTGGAGAACAGCTTGATTCCCTCTTCTTTGGGGCAACCCCTGAGATATTGGAACACTGCTCTCATGTCTCCCCTAGTCCTTCTCTTCATTAAACTAGACACACCCAATTCCAGCAACAGAATAACAGAAGCAGAGTTGGAAGGGACCTTGGAGGTCTTCTAGTCCAACCCCCTGCTTAGGCAGGAAACCCTACACCACTTCAGACAAATGATTATCCAATCTCCTCTTAAAAACCTCCAGTGTTGAAGCGTTCACAACTTCTGGAGGCAAGTCGTTCCACTGATTGATTGTTTTCACTGTTGGAACAGCAGCCCTGGGCAAGATTTATTGTCTAGCACGTGCCAATCTCACCCCCTTTTTCTTAAGCAGAAGGGGGTGGACGCCCTGGGGCAGAATCAAAATCAGGCAGATTTAGCGATGCTGTCCGGTAAATAAATAACCGGGATTTCCCTCCCTTCTCTCCGTTCTATTGCATTTGGCACACAACCATCTGAAAACCTCTTTGTACATCCTCAGGAGTTGTACATTCATAGAGGCAGTCCTCAACTTACAACCATTTTTCAGCAGCGCTGAAAAAAACAGTGACTTTTGAGCAAGCCTCACACTTACAACCGTCGCAGCGTTCACCCCGCAGTCACGTGATCAAACTTTGACTGGCCACCAAGTATGCGCTTACCATGGTGGCAGCATGCCAGGGTCCTGGAATTGTCTTTCCGACCTTCCCAGTTCGCAAAATCAGTGGTGGTGATGGTGGGGGGGAGCCAGATTCACTTAATGACCACTTAAGAACTGCAATGATTTGCTTAACACCCTTGGCGTAAAAGGAGAGCGAGCAGCAGTTACAGCAATAGAGTTGGAAGGGACCTTGGAGGTCATTTAGTCCAACCCCCTGGACTAGGGATTCGAACCGCCAACTTGCCAACCGTTCTGAGCGATAAGCTCAGTGTTTTAGCCACTGAGCCACCTAGTCAAGCTAAATTAAATAAATTAAAGCCACCTAGTCAGGATGTTAAAATTAGGTGTAGCCCACCCACCCCCCAACAACCGCTTTGCTTAGCAACAGACATCCTGGTCCTGAGCGTCGTAATTCAAGGACTAAATTTGCACGTTGGTAGAGACCCACCCTCACCTACAGAAGGATCCTTCTAGGTGTTTCAGCACAGCTGCCAATCCGAATTCGTCCTCTTAACGGAGAGGGACAAGGAGAGAATCCAGATTGTATAGTGGATGTCAATAACTAAATAATTATTTTATTGATTTTATGAATTGTTCTATTCGTTATTTCTGGGCATTAAAATAAGCGGTGGCAGCCAGCAGCATCTGGAAAAGAAACAACAACAACAAAAAATCGCTTCCCTCCTTGGACTTACCCCCCAAAAAGCCACCGGGTCGAGTCCCAATGAAAGGCAGGGATTTGCAGGAGGAGGACACGCGTGGGCTCACCCACACAGCCCACGGGGCAAATCGAAGCGCGGATCTCCGACCTGCTCTGGGATTCGCTCGCTCGCTCGCTCGCACGGCCGGCGGCGAAAACGGCTTCACTCCGGCGTCGCTCCGCTTTTGCCCAGCAGTTTCTCCGACCAAGATGCCCGGGATGAAAAGCGGAGCTCAGAACTCAGCTGGCTTTAAAGCACCCGCTCGGCTCCGAGCTTTATATGCCCCTCCTCGGGCTCTGATTGGCCGACAGGTTTCGCGACACGTGACTTCTTCTTCTTCTTCTTCTTCTTCTTCTTCTTCTTCTTCTTCTTCTTCAGGTTGGGTTTCGCCCGGGACCAGCAGCCACTGGTGCAATGCTGGGGCGCGATTCTCCCTGGTTGTCAATGGGTTTACTCACAAGGAAAAGCGGCGTCTGGGCACCGGGCGCTTTCTTTGCCTGAAAGCTCATTCTTTCTCTCCCTTGAGATAGAGAGTCGAGTCGAGTCGAGTCGAGGAGAGGAGAGGAGAGGAGAGGAGAGGAGCGGAGCGGAGCGGAGCGGAGCGGAGCGGAGCGGAGCAAAGCAAAGCAAAGCAAAGCAAAGCAAAGCATAGCAAAGCATAGCATAGCATAGCATAGCATAGAATAGTAGAATAGAATAGAATAGAATAGAATAGAATAGAATAGAATAGAATA
>WNWU01000059.1:1497926-1509538 GCA_012654045.1 Ptyas mucosa | reverse complement strand
ATAATAATAATAATAATAATAATAATAATAATAATAATAATAATAATTTTAAAAAGGAAAAGATTTCTCCAGTCCAGTCGTGTCCGACTCCAGGGGGCAGTGTTCATCTCCGATTCTTGGCTGAGGGAGCCAGCGTTGGTCATTTTCTATGGTCATGTGGCCAGCATGACTATATGCTAAAAGGCACACGGAATGCTGTTACCTGCCCACTGAAGTGGTAGCTATTTATCTACTCGCATTTGCATGCTGTCGAACTGCTAGGTGGGCAGGAGCTGAAGCAAGGAACGGGAGCTCAACCCATCGTGTGGATCATGGGTCTCGAACCTGGGCCGCCATGATGGCACAATGGTTAGAATGCAGTACTGCAGGCTACTTGTCTTGACTGCCAGCTACCAGCAGTTTGGCAGTGCAATTCTCACTGGCTCAAGGTTGACTCAGTCTTCCTTCCCTCCCTCCCTCCTTCCTTCCTTCCTTCCTTCCTTCCTTCCTTCCTTCCTTCCTTCCTTCCCCGGCTCAAAGTTGACTCAACCTTCCTTCCTTCCCTGGCTCAAGTTTGACTCAACCAACCTTCCTCCCTCCCTCCCTCCCTCCCTCCCTCCCTTCCTTTCCCAGCTCAAGACTGACTCAACCTACCCTCCTTCCTTCCTTCCTTCCTTCCTTCCTTCCTTCCTTCCTTCCTTCCTTCCTTCCTTCCTTCCTTCTTTCCTTCTCAGAATAGACCTGGAAGGGACCATGGAGGTCTTCTACTCCAGTCATCCTATACCATTCCAGACAAGTGGCTGTCCAGTCTCTTCTTAAAAACCTCCAGTGATGGGAGCACCTACAACTTCTGGTGGCAAGCCGTTCCACTGGTTAATTGTCCTCACTGTTAGGAAGTTTCTCTTCAGTTCCAGGTTGCTTCTCTTCCTTGATTAGTTTCCATCCATCAGTTCCTTGTCCTGCCTTCTTTAATATTTCCAAACTTCGAAGAAAAACATTATCCGGTATCTTTACCTTGATGGGTTTGAAGCAATGCAGTTAGCCAACCTGCTATTATTTTCCTTTCCATTGGGGTTGATTCAACAGCCAGGCTTCTAAGGTGTGTGGGACTTTGCACGGATGCACGAGAGTACACACACACACACACACACACACAGAGAGAGAGAGAGAGAGAGAGAGAGAGAGAGAGAGAGAGAGAGAGAGAGAGAAACTGAAGGGCTGGTTGAATAATGACCCTGGCGTTGGTCCAAGTAAAAATGGCAGGCCTGTTATTATTAGCTGAGCGGTAGATCCCTTCTTATATAACTGCCTGGCTGCCAACAAAGGGGAAAAAAAATAGAAGAAAACTTGATAGGTTCACGAGGATTTGAGAGGTTCAAGAGTTTATTTGCAAGAGAGGGATAATCAGAACTCGGGAGAGGACATTTTAGAAGGAAGAAAAGCTTTTTTTTAAAAAAAATAATCCACGCTTTTCTTTAAGGCAGACTAAGGTGTGTGTTTGTGTGGCTTTTTTGGGGTGGGGGGGTGGGGGGGGTGTATTCCAGATGGGCTGGATTGCACTTTCCAATTATTTATTTATTTATTTATTTATTTATTTATTCATTCATTCATTTATTGGTTTGATTTATATGCCGCACCTTCTCCGGAGACTCAGGGCGGCTTACAATGCGTTAAGCAATAGCCTTCATACTTTTTGTATATACCTGCTTAGTAGGGCTTTCGCCCCCCCCCCCCCCCAGTTCTTTTTTTATACAAAGTCAGCTTATTGCCCCCACAATCCGGGTCCTCATTTTACCTCCCTCGGAAGGATGAAAGGCTGCGTCAACCTTGAGCCTGGTGAGATTCGAACTCGCAGTAATTGCAGGCAGCTGGTGTTACTTAACAGCACGTTAGTCTGCTGGGCCACCAAGGCTCTTGTCCCACCTTAAGGTGGCTATTGGTCCTCCTGCTTAGAAGGGCCCACAGAAGCATCCTGGGAAATCAAGAGAAGCTGTTCCAAATTTGGCAACTTGAAAAACTGGTTGGTGGACTTCAACTCCTAGAATTCCCCAGCCAGCGATGCCGGCAACCATGCTGGCTGGGGAATTCTGGGGATTGAAGTCCACAAGTTGCCAAGTTTGGAGAGCCCCCTGCCCTCCCAGGCATCTTGCTCTGAAGTCTGAGAAGCAATTAAATCAGACGTAGCTTCCAAAGAAAAGTCTGCAATGGACTTTTTTGCCTGCTCCCTTGTGCTTGGGATGCCTTCAGGTCAGACTCTCCCTTGTGCTCTTTAAAGAGGTCAAGCGGTGACAAAAAACCAGACGCACTCCTGCCTTCTCTTCTTTAACAGTTCTGCCTGTCCCCCCTAAGACCGCCGGCTGGAAAAATCAATGAGAATAAAGCTAGAAGGGACCTTGGAGGTCTTCTAGTCCAACCCAGATGTGAAATTCGGCCAGTTCCAACAGGTTCTGGAGAACCGGTAGTGGAAATTTTGAACAGTTCGGAGAACTGGCAAATACCACCTCTGGCTGGCCCCAGAGTGGGGAGGGAATGGGGATTTTGCAGTATGCTTCTCCTGGAGTGAGATGGGAATGGGGATTTTGCAGTATCCTTCCCCTGGAGTGGGGTTGGAATGGGGATTTTGCAGTATCCTTCCCCTGGAGTGGGGTGGGAATGGGGATTTTGCAGTATCCTTCCCCTGGAGCGGGGTGGGAATGGGGATTTTGCAGTATGCTTCTCCTGGAGTTGGGAGGGAATGGAGATTTTGCAATATCCTTCCCCCAGGAGTGGGGAGGGGATGGGGATTTTGCAGTATCCTTCCCCTGCCACACCCACCAAACCATGCCTACAGAACTTTTTTTTTTTTAAATTTGATTTATATGCCGCCCTTCTCCGGAGACTCAGGGCGGCTTACAATGTGTTAAGCAATAGCCTTCATACTTTTGTATATTTATACAAAGTCAGCTTATTGCCCCCACAAACCGGGTCCTCAATTTACCTACCTTAGAAAGGATGGAAGGCTGAGTCAACCTTGAGCCTTGGTGAGATTCGAACCTGCAATAATTGCAGGCAGCTGATGTTAATAACAGGGTGCTTTAGACCACTGTACTATCCAAGGCTCTTTTTAGTAAAAGACTTTAGTAAAAAAAAATTTGGATTTCACCACTGGTCCAACCAGTGGTGAATTGTGCTCAATTGTGCTTATTTCTTTCTCCATGGGAACCTTTCTCACCTATTTATTGTTCTCCGGGACAGCCTGATGAAGGAGCAGTTACCCAATGCCAGCTCTTAATGGGTACATCTACCTCTTCTCACCTTTCAGCTCTCCTCTTTCGAAATAAAGAGTGGCATTGTTATAACTTCCCTCTTTAACATCAAGTACCCGGAAAGAACAACAGGCTTTACCAGTTCAAATCCTTGGGTTGCCAGACTGGATCCACAGCGCCACCGGCTGGTTGGTTGGAGGCATTGCGGGCTTTTCTGCTACGCGATTAAGTCTGGGAATAGAAACAACGATGAAGGGCCCCGAGAAATTATATACAAGTAGTACTCAACTTAACGACGGAACCTGAAAAAGAGACTTATGACCCAGATTTGGTAATTTCCAAAGAAAATTACCATCCCGGTTGCAGGATTGCATTTTGGGAAACTGGCTGGCATTTATGGCCATTTGCAGTATCCCCCTTTGGTCATGCAACTACAATTTATGATGTTTTTGCTGGAAATTCACTAATTCGACTAGGTGGGTTTCCCAATGGGACTTTTGCATGCATTTTACCAGGAAGCGTAGATAAGGCAGGTTTAAAAAGCCAGCACCCTCCTAAGCGTACCGATGAGCCGCGGATCCATTGGAGGCGTCCATTTTGCTTTCTGAATTCATGGGGACCTAACCCTCACCCTAAGTGGCTTTGCCCCCCGATGGGGATTTTCAGATCTACTGTGTTGCCTCTGGACACAGATGGTCCTTCAAATTATTTATTAAACCTCTAAATGGCACAATTCCCAAAGTCTTCCAGGTGGTTGACAAAACTAGGCTGAAATAAGTAGCACGGTAATGGAAATTTAGAGCCTTAAAAATTATTCCCTTTCTTCTTTTTCTCTCTTCCCCTTCCTCTTCTTCCCTTCCCTATCTTTCTCCTCCTTCTCTTTCCCCTTCCCTCTTTCTCCTTGTTCCTTTTTTCTCCTTCTCCTCTTCTGTTTTTCTATTCCACTTCTCTATTCTTCGCAGGACTGTATTTGTGTTTTCCCACCCATGAATAAAACGTTTTTATCCCTACGGGCAATATATGTCTTCCTCTCTAGTTCCTTCTTCAGATCCTGGTATATTTCATCTGTAAGTCTGAAAGTTTATTAGATTTCTATACCGCCCTTCTCCCGAAGGACTCAGGGTGGTGTACAGCCATATTAAAACACATAGATTTATAAAATTTAAAACCAATTAAAATCGAATATACAAAATTTGGCCCTCAAGTTAAAACACACATACACCCATTTAAAATTCATATTAGGCCAGTCCGGCTTGCTGGAACAGAAGGGTCTTAAGGGCGCGGTGAAAAGTACGCAGGTCCACCCCCACAATCCCACAACCCCCCCCACCAATCCATTCACCCACCCACCCACCCACCCACCCATCCATAGAATCAAAGACTCTTAGGGCTAGAAGGGACTTTGGAGATCTTCTAGGGGTCAGCAACCTGCGGCTCCGGAGCTGCATGCGGCTCTTTGGGACCTCTGCTTTGGCTCCCTGTCAGGTGATCCCACCACTGTCTGGCCCCACCCCTCGCCCTCCCCTCCCAGTCACTCTTCGCCTGGCCTGAGAAGGTAAGGGCAACCGTGGGATGGAGAAGCAGCCAGAGCAGAGACAGGGAGATACAGAGAGAGAGGGAGAGAGAGATATCAAAAGGATTTTGTGATTCCCGGTGTTTTTTAACAACGGGTTCTCTGCCCTAATGACCAGCTGGGTAGGTGTGGCTAGGGAGGGGTCATGTGACTGGTGGAAATGAGTGACATTGAGTTGGCCACGCCCACCCAGTTTTTGTGGCTCCCGGTGTTTTCTTTTCTGTGGGAAACGGGTCCAAATGGCTCTTTGAGTATTTAAGATTGCAGACTGTTCTTTGTTTTTGTTTTTATTAAATTTATATACCGCCCTACTCCCGAAGGACTCAGGGCGGTGAACAGCCACAGAATAAAACACATACATACAATTTTTAAAATAGAATAAAAACGAATTAAATAATTTGGCTGTTGTTCTAGTCCAACTTCTTCCTTAGGCAGGCGTCTTTGTACCATCCTGGACAAATGATTGTCCAATCTTTCCTTGAAAACCTTCAGCAATGGAGCGCCCACAACTTTGAGACACTGATTCATTCATTCATTCATTCTGGGGCAGATGCAATTCTGAGCGTGGACAATTGCAATGAAGGAAAGAATTTATGGTAGTGTTCTGCCCCAGCTACGGACCCCAAAGAACGCAGCACACACAAAGTCTGTACAAACCTTAGTTTACTAAATTAAATCAGTCATTTTCAAACAAAGGCTGTTAATTAACTTTCTTAACAGCCTGCAAGAATCCAAAGAATAAATAATCGTAATCTTACTAGGATTGGCAGAAAGCCCAGAAACAATTTGCAGGAAACTGATAAAAGAACTAAGATCAAGACGCGAAGGAATATGAACGAAGTTGTTCCCTGCAAATTGCCTCAGTCGTCGTCCTTCCTTAAATAGGCGAAGGGAGTGGCCAATTAGCACCAAGACCTACTCTCAAGGAGACCTCCTTCTGAGGAGCCACTCCTGCCTTTTGGCAGCTCTGCGCGCCCGTGCATCGAGAAGAGGCTCCTCCTCTTCGTCCTCTTCACTTAAGGGAGCTTCTGGAGGTTCTGAAGGCCCTGGCTGAATCCCCGCCTCTGGCACCACATCTTCTCCAGCCTCCTCACTGTCCGACTCGAGCGCCAGCTGCACAGGCTGCTGGCCCAGCACCACACCAGCCTCCTCGCTGTCAGAATCAGCTACTAGCTGCACAGGCCGCGTACGGGCCACAACAGGTAGGGCTCATGTAGGAATCATGTCACACAAAACACACCCCATATTGGACACAACAGAGCAGCCTTTACAGTTGCCCAAGACACCGCTAAGTTGTGATTGTGCAGTAGGAGGTGCTGTGGTATCATTTTCCCCTCCGGTTCAAAAAAAACCCGAAATTGTTTTTTCTTTCTTCTTTCCAATATTCACTTTAAGTGAATCCGACTCTCCCATTTGTCACTGCCAAATTAAATATTGATGATGATGATTAATTTATGTGGCATTCTTCGTTTGTGCTCCACAAATAAATCCTAGTTGACTTAGGACCACGAATGCACTGATTAATTTTGCATAAGACTAAGGAGGGGGGGAAAGTAAGTTACATTGATTTTTTAAAAAAGACAGAATGGGGACAAAACTCCAGACCAATTCCACTGTCTTGCCCACACACAGGCCCTCACAAACCCACACTCCATCTTCGGGGCACTTAACATCGGGATCTGCTCTGTCTCTTATTTGGCTAGCAAACTGGCTTCTGGCTCTGTTCAGCCGCTTAAGTGTTTCTCTTGCAAAAAAAAAAAAAATGGTGCACAGGAAGAGACCCAGAGTTTTTAAACAAAGTCCTTGATATCTTTTTTCCTCAAATGAGTAAACACACCTGCTGCACCGCAAGTAAAGCCACAAGCTTCAAAAGGAAATTCCCAGCGGTGCAGTTTTGATGAGGCTAATTTAGATGGGTGTTTAAAAAAAAAAAACTGGCAATTTTTAAGGTGGGTGGACTTCAACTCCCAGAATTCCCCAGCCAGCAAGTCCCTTTTTTCAGTGCCATTATAATTTCGAAAGGTCACTAAATTGAACTGTTGTAAGTCGAGGGCTACCTGTATTACATCCTATCTGTTAATTGCCCCTGTGCCGTGAGAATGAGCCAATCCGGAGGAAGAGAGGAAGAGAGAGAGAGAGAGAGAGATTGAGAGAAAGAAAGAAATATTGAAACACAGAAAGAGAGAGAGAGATTGAGGAATAGAATAGAGTAACAGAGTTGGAAGGGACCTTGGAGGTCTTCTATTCCAATCCTCTGCTCAGGCAGGAAACCCTACACCACTTCAGACAAATGGTTATCCAACCTCTTCTTAAAAACTTCCAGTGTTGGAGCATTCACAACTTCTGGAGGCAAGGAGTTCCACTGATGAATTGTTTTCACTGTCAGGAAATTTCTCCTTAGTTCTAAGTTGCTTCTCTCCTTGATTAGTTTTCCACCCATTGCTTCTTGTTCTACCTTCAGGTGCTTTGGAGAATAGCTTGACTCCCTCTACTTTGGGGCAGCCCCTGAGATATTGGAAGACTGCTATCATGTCTCCTCTAGTCCTTCTTTTCATGAAACTAGACATACCCAGTTCCTGCAACCGTTCTTCGTATGTTTTAGCCTCCAGTCCCCTAATCTTCTTTGTTGCTGAAGGAGTTTGAGAGAAAGAGAGACATATTGAGAAAAAGACAGAGGGATTGAGAAAGATTGATTGAGAGAAAGAAACAAATACTGAAAGACAGAGAGAGTGAAAGAGAGAAATATTGAGAGAAAGACAGAGTGAGTGAGAGAGATATTGAGGAGATAGCTGCTGATCCAGTTCTACAGAGGAATTATTGAGTCTCATCTGTACCTCCATAACTGTCTGGTTTGGTTCTGCAACCCAACAAGACGGACACAGACTTCAGAGGATAATTAGAACTGGAGAAAAAACCATGGCTACCAACCTGCCTTCCACTGAGGACCTGTATACTGCATGAGTCAAAAAGAGGGCTGTGAAAATATCTACAGACCCCTCGCATCCTGGACATAAACTGTTTCAACTCCTACCCGCAAAACGACGCTATAGAGCCCTGCACACCAGAACAACTAGACACAAGGACAGTTTTTTCCCGAACGCCATCACTCTGCTAAACAAATAATCCCCTCAACGCTGTCGAACTATTCACTAAGTCTGCACTACTATTAATCTTCTCATGGTTCCCACCACCCATCTCCTTCCACTTATGACTGTATGTCTGTAAACTTGTTGCTGGTATTCTTAAGATTCATATTGACCGTTTACTTATGACTCTCATTAAGTATTGTACCGTATGATTCTTGACGAATGTATCATTTCTTTCTATGTATACTGAGAGCTTATATACCAAAGACAAATTCCTTGTGTGTCCAATCACACTTGGCCAATAAAGAATTCTATTCTATTCTATTGAGAGAGAGAGAGATTGAGAAAGAGAGATTGAGAGAAATCAATAAATATTGAAACAGAGAGAGAGAGAGATTGAGACAGTGAGTGAGAGCGATATTGAGAGAGAAGAGAGAGAGATTGAGAAAGGGAGATGGAAAGAAATCAATAAATATTGAAACACACACACACACACACGGAGAGATTGAGAGAAATAAATATTGAAATACACATACAGAGAGAGAGGGATTGAGAAAAAGTGAGTGAGAGCGAGAGCTTGAGAGAGAAATATTGAAAGACAGAGTGAGAAGGAGATTGAGAGAAAGAGAGAGAGATTGAGAAAAAAACAGTGAGTGAGAGACATATTGAAAGAGAAGAGAGAGAGAGAGATTGAGAAAGGGAGATGGAAAGAAATCAATAAATATTGAAACAGAGAGAGAGAGGGGGGGGATTGAGAGGGAAGGGGGGATTGAGAGAAAGACTGAAAGAAAGAAAGCGAGGGAGGCTCTAGCACAAAGCACCTGCTGACCAGAAGGGGGCGCCCTCCCTTCGCCCACCTCCCCACCGCCGCCGCTGGGCGGAGACGGGCAAGCGAGGCGGGGGGAAGGTAAGGCCGGGCCGAGCTTCGGCCGCGCAGGCGCCGTAGGGCTGCGGGCGGGCTGCTCGGGTTCCCTGGAAGCCAGCGAGCACCAGGCCCGGCGAGATCTCGAGCGGCGGGGCTGGGTCGGAAGAGAGACGGGAAGAAAAAGAGATCCTCGCCGCCCCGCGACGCCTCCTCCTCCGCCGCTCGCCCCGGATCCTCCCGCCGCCTCCGCCTCGCCGCCCGCCCGCCCGCGAAAAGCCGCTCGGAATCTTGGCGGCGCCAACGTTCCAAAGCGAAGCCGGCAACGTTCGAAATTGGAACGTTCGCGGCGGCTACATTGTTTCCCTTTCTCCACCCACCCACTTCCACCCTCGTTACCTTCTTCCCCCTTGCCCCGCCTCGGGTCCGGCGCCCCCACCCCACCCCCTACCCCACCCTCGGTAGCCCCCCCTTGGCTGATCCCACCCCCACCCCACCCCTGGTGGATCTCCCCGGCTCAGATCCGGGGGTTGCCCCCCACCCACCCACCCAAAGCCCCGATCCCCCGTTGCATGGAATAAACCCAGCCAGCGGACCCCCCCGCTTCCCCCCGCCGGGTCGGAAAGCGGAGGCAGAGCGGTGAGTAACGGCAGAGCCCCCCCCTCTTTTTTTCTCTCCCGCCCCCCCCGAGGGTACTTTTGGGGTGAAGCCTTAATCTATGGGGGGGGGGGGGGGGGGGAAGAGAAGGGTTAGTTAGGAGGGAGGGGGGGGTCGCCCTTTCCTCTCCTCCTCTTTCTTCTCCTCCGCCTTTTTTTCCGAAGTGGAAGCTCTGGGGAGAATTCCCATTTAAGCGGCTAGTCCCTAGGGAGGAACCTTGGAGAAAAGAGAGATACAGCGATCAGTGGGGCAGGCCTGGCAATATGTCTGGTTTACAAGCGCCCCCCCCCCCCCCCCCCCCGTCCCCCGGGAGCCTTTTCCCGGGAGATCGGGTAGGAGGATCCAAAGCAGACGGGCTGGCTGGATCTTGGGCGATCCCTAGCAGGAAACAGAGCGCTGTGGGGCTGTTTTATTTGATCTTTGGGAATCTGCTGGGCCGGGCCTGTCATTCACTTCCCTTCTGGGCGGCTTTCTTCCGCCCTGCATGTGTGGATGGGATCGACCCGGAGGGACAGAGGCGGCCCAAGGGAGCCCTGTGTTGCAGGCTGGCTGGCTTTATGACCTCTGGGGTTCCCTCTCTCCCTCCCCTGGGAAAACCGCCTTGCGGGAGTTTCAAAGCTGAAAACCACCGGTGGGGATGGGAGAAGAGGCTTTCTGAAGGGCAAAAAGGATCAGGCATCGGATCCCATGTGATCCGGGGGGGGTCAAGAGCCTCGCCAGGCATCCAGAGAGGGGTGAGACAAAGCTGGGGTCTCTGGGGGGTGGGGGTGGGGGTGGATGGTGGTCTCCCCTCCTCTTTCTGTTCTTGGGAAAAAGTGAAACTTCAGTCTGCTCCAAGGGAAGACACCCTGCATGCCGCTGGTGGGTCTTTTGGGGTCCACTTGGGGGGGGGCATCCCGGGTTGAGGCATGAAGCAAAGTTCTCAGTGGTTATTTGGGGGTTCAGCCCCCCCACCGTTGGCATCTAGGGGCAAGCTTGCTGGCTCCCCTGGACAGAGATGTCATTCTGCTATTTGCCTTCAAAACACTCTCTCTCTCTCTCTGTCTCTCTCTATATGTGTGTGTGTGTGTGTGTATGTTAGTCTTACAACTTAACAACACTTCATTCAGTGACTGTTTGAAGTTACAACCGCACCGGAGGGGGGGGGGAAGCGACTTCTGACCGTTTGTCACACTTAGTGACCGTTGCGGCATCGGTCACGCGATTGGCGTTCGGAGGCTTGACAACAGACTCGCGTTTATGACGGTTTCAATGCTCCTGGAAGCCCCTTTTGTGCAAAGTCGATTGGGGGGGGGGGAGGAAAAACCAGATTCGCTTAATAACCGCATCACGAATTTAAGAGCGGCAGGGATTTGCTTTACGGCGAGAAAAGCCGTACAATGGGACAAAGCTCCCTTCGCACGTTTCTCACTTCAAATAAGTGAGAAATGTTAAATTTGGGGCTCGATTGTCTTAAGTCGAGGACTGCCCATACATACATACATACATACATACACACATATATTGTGTGTGTGTGTGTGTATATATGGGCAGCACAGAGTCTGCTGGCTACTAGAAGAAAAAAAGCCCAGAAACTTGTGAATGAGATTTCACAGAACTAGGGCTGCATAAAATCTTGGCTTATGTAGGTAGAACCTGGCTAAAGATATATATATATATATATATATATATATATATATATATATATTTATTTTTAAGATGGAACCTGATTGGAGGAGAGAAGGGATAACTGGTCTTGGGGGCTGTGCGGAGAGTCTGGCCTTTGTATGGGTGAGTGGGGGGGGGAGGGGGAAACGGACACGCTCCCCCTCCCCAGGGTGAGCGGATGGGCCCTGCAACTCTGCCCGTCAGCTGGGCAGGAGCTGTGTGGAGTCACAGTGCGGGCAAGACAAGGGAGGCATTGATAGCCACGGGTTGCAAGCTTTTCCTTTCTCCGGCCGCCACAATCCGTCCGTCATATGGCAGGCAACTGGACCGGGGTCTGTGGGCTCATTCAGGGCCTTGTCGCACCGGCCGTCCAGATGGACGGCAGACAGGCGAGGATGGACGCAGGCTTCCGGGAGAGAGGATGGATGGGGAGAAACGGTCTGAAAATCGCCGACGAAGGAGCAGAAACAGGATTACAAATTAGGTTAGGTTAGATTAGATTAGATTAGATTAGATTAGAATAGAATAGAATAGAATAGAATAGAATAGAATAGAATAGAATA
>WNWU01000059.1:1474612-1489186 GCA_012654045.1 Ptyas mucosa | reverse complement strand
TCTTTTTCTTTTTCTTTTTCTTTTTCTTTTTCTTTTTCTTTTTCTTTCTCTTTTTCTTTCTCTTTCTCTTCCTTTTTTTCTCTTTTACTTTCTCTCTCTCTCTCTCCCTCCCTCCCTCCTTCCCTCCCTCCTTTTCCATCTCTCTATCTACCTACCTACCTATCTTCCTCTTTCTTTTTTCTCTCATACTTTCTCTCCCTCTCCCCTCCCTTTCCATCACTTTATCTATCTATCTCTACTCATCCATGTCTATAATCTATCTATCATCTATCTATCCTCTCTCTCTCTATATATACACCTTTCTCTTTTGTTTTTTCTTCCTTTCTTTTTCTCTCTTCCTTTCTCTCTCCCTCCTCCCTTTCTATCTTTTTATCTATCTATCTCTACCCATCCATGTCTATAATCTGTCTGTCTGTCTGTCTGTCTGTCTGTCTGTCTGTCTGTCTGTCTATCTATCTATCTCCTATTCTATCTATCTATCTATCTATCTATCTATCTATCTATCTATCTATCTATCTGTCTGTCTGTCTATCTATCTCCTATTCTATCTATCTATCTATCTATCTATCTATCTATCTATCTATCTATCTCTATCTATCTATCTATCTATCTATCTATTCTACCTTTCTCTTTCTTTTTCTCTTCCTCTTTCTTTTTTTCCTCTCTTTCTTTCTCTCTTTCTCATTCCCTTTGCTTTTGGGGCTAGCATCTGTTGGGGATGGGGGAGGGGGGAGAAACACAGAAATATCAATGCCTAATAATCAGGCATCTGCTGAAATCCTGAGCAAACCTAGGATGTTTTGCACCTCGTTTTTGTCTCGTGCGGGACGAGCTCCGGATTGCAGTATAGGCCTATGTGGTTAGTGGGGCAGGTCTTGGCATGGGGAGGGCTGGCCCAGAAGGGGAGGGGGAGAGGTAGGGAGGTAGGTTGGCAGGCAAGGGTCCCCACCAGGCCAGTCTTTTTCGGTTTTGCACAGTCTCGGCTTACGAACAGCAGAAGGGAAGGAGTTAATTCAGCAACGGCAGGTCGAGGTTGTGTGCATGGGACTGGTTGAGCCCAGGAACCGAGAAACTCCGCCGTAGAACTGAGACATGGAAGGAGAAAATGCAAGGTTCGGTTTGAAGTATTGAGCTCTTTTTTTTTCTTCTTCTTCTTTGAAATCCTTGCCTTGAGGGACAGTGTGTCGTTGGTACTGACAATTCTGCCTTCCCTTTTGGAAGGAGGCTTGGCTTTTGAAGCTGCTCTGTTTCACTTCCCTGGTTTTTTTTAATTTATTCTGTTCTTTTTCTTGGGCTAAGGCTAAAATTAATGATCATGCATGTGTCTGTAAGATGGGAACACTTAGGCTTTTCTGGAACAATTTCTTTCTCCTTGTGAGCACCTACCAGCCGGATCCATTAGCTGTCTGGCAAGAGAGAGACTCTCTGTACCCAGCTGTAGCTCAACCATGATGATGATGATGATTTTTGAAAGACTTCACAATGAATTCACAGGGTAGACCAGGCCAAACAAAACTCAGGTTGGCTTATGAGAAGAGAGCTCATCCCGTGGACTGATGTATTTTTATTTATTTGTTCGTTTCTTTCTTTCCTGCCTTTTTTATTTTTATCGATAACTCAAGGAGGCAAACCCCTCTTATACTCCTCCCTCCTCCTATTTCCCTCCCCCCAAACAAGAACCCTGTGAGGTAGGCAGGGCTGAGAGAGAGAAGGACTGGCCTAAAGTCACCCAGCCAGCTTTCATGCCTAAGGCAGGACTAGAACTCACCATTTCCTGGTGATTATCCCAGAGTCACCCAGCCGGTTTTTCATGTCTAATGTGGAACTAGAATTTCCTTCTCCTGGTGATTGGTCCAAAGTCACCTAGCCGGTTTTTCATGTCTAACGTGGAACTAGAATTCTCCATCTCCTGGTGATTGGTCCAAAGTCACCCAGCCAGTTTTCATGCTTAAGGCAGGACTAGAACTCACCATTTCCTGGTGATTATCCCAAAGTCACCCAGCCAGTTTTTCATGTCTAATGTGGAACTAGAATTCCCTTCTCCTGGTGATTGGTCGAAAGTCACCGCTGTTGTGTCCCGCTGAGCCAACACAGCCAAGGATTTCAGGTGGGGAAAAAAATCCTCCTGCTTCAAATACCAAATCTTTTCCCCCTGTGCCATCACTCCGCTAAACAGCTAATTCCCACAACGCTGTCAAACTACCTACTAGTTACTCTTCTCATCTTTCCTAGTTCTCATTTCCTTATCTTCCTGCGACTAAAACTTTGTTCCTTGTACCTTACGAATTACGTCAGTTGCTATTCTCGTATGATTTGCATTGGATTGCTTATTTAGTATCCTATGACGATCGCTGTCAGGGTTTGCAAAGGGTGCCCTAATTAATTAAATGAATTAAATGAATGCTTTGCGACTTGACGGTCGCTAAGTGTCGTATCTTACGATTGACGATGCATTGTATTTTTTTTTTACGATGATCGCGATTGATTATCGCTCGTTGCTGGTATGTACACTGAAAGCTTACGCACCGGAGACCAATTCCTTCGGTGTCCAATCATACTTTGGCCAAGGAAGAATTCTGCTTCTGTTCTATTTTCTGCAGTTGCATTTCCTTGCTAAAATGGAATTGCAGCTCCCAACGCCAGGGAAGGGACATGCAAAAGAGGGATTTATTCTGCATTGGCAAACGGTTGGAGCCTTTCAGTGCAGCTGCTATGTTTGCATTTCCAGCTCTCGGGGCGAGGCTTGTAACCACATTCAAAAGTGTGGTGGAAAACACAGGGCCGGATGCTCTTTGATCCTCTCAACAACAGTTTGCTTCTTTTCTTGAAAAAAAGAAAAAAAAAAGTAGAAACCCTTCCTAGCTGAAAAATCAAGTTTTACAAACCTGCAACTCTCTCGCTTTCTCTCTCGATCTATTTTCAACTTGGATTTTGCAAAAAAGAAAAACAAAACAGATTAGACTACGGTAGTCCTTGTTTTATGACGGCAGTTGGGCCCAGAATTTGGTCGCTAAGCAAGGCAGTTGATCTGTGAGTCGTGTCCGACGTTAAGACCTTTTGGCCACGGTTGTGAAGCGAATCCCTGCCCGTCATTCAGTGAATCACGTCATTAAGTGAATCTGGCTTCTTCATCATGCACGCTGGACCAGCTGGCCAGCGACGAAATCCAGAAGAGAAGCTGTTGACGGCATGCATGCCCACAGAGAGGGCTCTGCGTGCCACCTCTAGCACGTGTGCCATAGGTTCACCATCACGGGTCTACGGTCTCTCGCAGGAGTGAAATCCAGCAGGTTCTGACAGGTTCTGGAGAACCAGTAGCGGAAATTTTGAGTAGTTTGGAGAACCAGCAAATACTGGCTGGCCCCAGAGTGGGGTGGGAATGGAGAGTTTGCAATATCCTTCCCCCAGGAGTGGGGAGGGAATGGAGATTTTGCAGTATCCTTCCTCCAGGAATGGGGAGGGAATGGGGACTTTGCAATATCCTTCCCCCTGGAGTGGGGAGGGAATGGAGATTTTGCAGTATCCTTCCCCCAGGAGTGGGGATGGAATGGGGATTTTGCAGTAGCCTTCCTCTGGAGTGGGGCGGGAATGGGGATTTTGCAATATCCTTCCCTTGGAGTGGGGAGGGAATGGGGATTTTTGCAATATCCTTCCCCCAGGAGTGGGGAGGGAATGGAGATTTTGCAGTAGCCTTCCCCCAGGAGTGGGGAGGGAATGGGGACTTTGCTATATCCTTCCCCCTGGAGTGGGGAGGGAATGGGGATTTTGCAGCATCCTTCCCCTGCCACGCCCACCAAGCCACGCCCACAGAACCGGTTGTAAAAAAAAAATTGGATTTCACCACTGGTCTCCTGCTGGAGCAGGGGGTTAGACTAGAAGACCTCCAGGGTCCCTTCCAGAGTGATTGTTTGAGAAGGAATGGGAGGTCTTTGGCTTCCTCAACCAAAGAATTCTGCACAGCCATTTCCCCCCCAGTCCTGCCCCATTTCTGCCCCCCCCCATCCTGATCCAAAGCCCACCCGATTTTCCTCCAGGTAATCACTAGAAGGGTTTGAATGCCTCACTCAGCGAGAGAGTTCTAATGAAAGTCTATTTTCCTGCTTGGAGAGCGAATGCCAAGCGTGGGAAAACCGGAGAGTTTTGCTAAAGTACTTGAGGTGTAAAGTTCGGGGCACGTGCAGCCGGTTGGAAGGCCTCGGCTGTGCCCCGGTGGGCGTGAGGCGGCAGCTGAAGTTCTGTGCCTCTCTGTGTGAGCCGCGTGGCCGAGCGGGAGAGTGGGAGTGAGGGCTTTCTTCCAGAGGCCTCTTAGCCCCTCGGGAGCCCCTTGTCTCTGCGGAGCTGCGTGGGTGCTGGGCTTGGCACTGGCGGAATGGCAAGAGGCAATTCGGAGCTGAATCCCCGGAGGGTGGTTGGGCTCTTTCGGAAAAAAGGCTCCTTGGGGGCTCTGATTGGGCCTGCGGGGAAAATGCGCTTGAGGGTTTGCGTGTATCCTGGATATGGTCCAGCTCCTTCCCTTCCCTCCCTCCCTTCCCCCTCTCTTCCTTTCTTTCTTCCTTCCTTCCCGCCCTCTTCCTTTCTTTCTACTTTCCTAGCCTGTCTCCTTTGTCCTCTGTCTCCTCCTTCCTTCCTTCCTTTCTTCCTTCCTTTCTTTTCTTCCTTCCTTTCTCCCCCCTCCCTCCCTCCCTCCCTTCCCTCCCTCTTTCTTTCTTCCTACTTTCCTAGCCTGTCTCCTTTGTCCTCTGTCTCCTTCCTTCCTTCCTTCCTTTCCTTCCTTTCTCCCTCTCCCTCCCTCCCTTCCCTCCCTCTTTCTTTCTTCCTACTTTCCTAGCCTGTCTCCTTTGTGTTCTTTCTTTCTTTCTTTCTTTCTTTCTTTCTTTCTTTCCTTCCTTCCTTCCTTCCTTCCTTCCTATCTTCCTCCTTCCCTCCCTCTTCCTTTCTTCCTACTTTCCTAGCCTCTCTTTGATCTGTCTTCTATCTCTTTTTCTTTCTTTCTTCCCTTCCTTCCTTCCCTCCCTCCCTCCTTCCTATTTTCCTCCTTCCCTCCCTCTTCCTTTCTTCCTACTTTCCTAGCTTCTCTTTGATCTGTCTTCTATCTCTTTTTCTTTCCTTCCTTCCTTCCTTCCTCTCTACCTTCCTACCCTCTCTCTTTTATCTCCTTCCTTCCTTCCGTCCCTCCCTCTCTCCCTCCAAAATATACCAATTATTAGTTCTAAATTTGTAGCTAAACCAGGCATATTTGTTTGTTTATTTTCTTGCCTGCTGCTACCTTCTCAGTCCTGTAATGCTACCTTATCAGTGCATTGTTTTTCCTTTGATCTTTTCACTCTGCTTGGTCAGGAAACC
The DNA here is from genome assembly GCA_012654045.1 of Ptyas mucosa. Taxonomy (NCBI): domain Eukaryota; kingdom Metazoa; phylum Chordata; class Lepidosauria; order Squamata; family Colubridae; genus Ptyas; species Ptyas mucosa. The sequence continues at coordinate 1,483,843 of WNWU01000059.1, read as the reverse complement.
TCAGTCTGTGTGGCTGCCAGCCTGCGTTATAAATGAGCAAAGGCCTTTATGGTCAGTTCCAGAGCCGTTCTTCTACTTTTCCCACCTCTCTCAAAATTAGGATCAGAACAAGAGGAAGGTTCTTTCTCCTCTGTGTTTATTGTTTCTCTTTTTTGACTGCGGTGCAAAATGTCCGGGACGAAGTAGGTAGGTGGCCAGGATTCAGGGCAATGCAACAGATGAGCATTAAAATATTAATTTGCTTAACGATTTAATGTCGGCTCTGCTCTCTCCTGGGCTTTTGGGTGAGTCATTGTTTCTCCAACTGCTTCCACCTGGCAGGCAGGTTTAGAAAGTCGAAATGCCATTGTGCTGTGCCGAGAATGCTGGGAAATGGCCGTCCCAAAGCATCTGGAGCAGAGGGGGATTCTGGGAGCTGAAGTCCACATGCCTTAAAAGTTGCTAAGGTTATATGGTATGGGAGGAATGGTATGAATGGTTAGAGGAGAAGTTCAAAGGGCGAGGAAAGAGTAAATGAGGACGATGTAGGAGTTTAATTTAATTTAATTTAATTCATCATATTTCTATGCCGCCCAACTCCCACGGGACTCTGGGCGGCTTACAACAGAAATAATACGAACAGTGAACATAAAAAAAAGAAAAAGTTGAAAAGTAGTAACAAAACAGTAACAAGTGGAAATGGAACATAGAATGTATGATTGAAATTGAGTACATTGTTATCTTTATGTATAAGTCAATATTAGAATCTTATGTATAAATGGTAAATTGAAGTAAGGGAGAAAAATGGATATGTAGGAAACATTTACTGATGCGAAAATGTTGAAAAGAAGAAAATTGTAATATATTTCTTTTTTTTCGTTATCAAAAAAACCAAACAAACCTGTTTAATAAAAATTATTATTAAAAAAAAAGTTGCTAAGGTTGAGTAACTCTGATCTGGAAGGATGCTGCTTGACGAGAGACCCATAATACGAGAGCATAGTCTACTCCCAGAGGTGGTATTCAGCCGGTTCGTATCGGTTCGAGCGAATCTGTAGCGGCGACTGCGGGCTAATGCAGTCCTATTTAGCCATGTTTTTGAGCCCGGGTGCACGCGCGGGAGGTGTGAAGCGGGTGGGGCAAACCAGTAGTGAGAATTAATGAAACCCATTGCCCGGTCTCCCCTCATGGAAAGGCATTTCCATACGGCCTTTTTCGGAGACCGTGGCGTTCAGAACTCCTTTCCTGGTCTTGAGGTCTAGAAGCATGCTTTGCCCATTTCAAATAAAAACCAGTCGCCTGGGTAACAACCAGATCCCGGCACCTTATCAGTCACTATCAAGACTTGGGATTCGAACTGCCGAACTGCCGACCTTTCGGATCGACAAGCTCAGGGTCTTAGCCACTGAGCCACCCAGTCAGGCCGATAAGATTGTGATGGGAATGACTCGGAGGTCTCCAACCTTGGCAACTTTGGGACGTGTGGACTTCAACTCCCAGAATTCCTCAGCCAGCATGGGGTTGGATAGGTACTAACTGACTTTAGATTGGTTAAGAGGGCTTGGGGAGGAGGGACGATTGTTCTCCAAGGGAGCCAATCAAAGCTCTGCCTCCAACTTCCCCACCCCTGGGCTCACTTCAAGCATTTGCTGACATTTCTGCCGAGCTTTGCATGGCCACCTACGCCTTTTTTTTTTTTTGCTCCCGAGCTGAGATGGATGACCTCATCTATCTGCAGGGCTCTCTTGACCCAGGAAACAAAGCCGGGCTTTGTTTACGGACCGATGCAGGAGAGAACCGCCGGTCCTCACCGAGTGGGCTTGACAAGACCCTGCGGTTTTCCTCTGCTCTTTTAAGATTGGGCTGCAGTGTTCCAAACACCCACTAGGTGTCACCAAAGAGACACCCCCCCCCCAAAATGCCAGGGTTCGCTGCCATCGCTGCCATCTAGTGGCAGTTGTGTTACTTACAGCTGATTTATAGCTTGGCAGTTGAGATTTTAATTTTTTTTTTATTTACAATTTTTATAAAGGAAATAATTAGCCATCCTATCGGGCAGTGATGGCTAACCTTTTTGCCATCGTGTGCCAAAAGTGGGGGGAGCGGGCGTGTGCATGCCCACACCCATAATTCTATGCGCCCCGCCCCCATGCATGTCTGCACGACACCCCCCCCCCCCGTGCTTCCCCCACTTTTAGCATGTGATGGCACAGTGGGCCCGGTAGGCCTGTTTTTCGCCCTCCCCAGGCTCCAAAGCCTTTCTAGGAGCCTGGGGAGGCTGGAAACGGCCTGTTTGCCAACTTCCAGTGGGCCCAGAAGGCCCAAAAATCAGCTGACCGGCGTGCACATGTGCACCAGAGCTGAGCTCACGTGCCCACCGATATGGCTCTGTGTGCCACCTGTGGTACACCTGTGGCTATAGGGCCACGATGGCAAACCTATGGCACATGTGCCACAGGTAACATGCGGAGCCATATCTGTGGGCACGTAAGCGTTGCCCTAGCTCAGCTCCAGCGCCCTTCAGCTGATTTTTGGACCTTCCGGACGCACCGGAAGTCGGGAAACGGCTGCTTCCGGCCTCCGGAGGAGTGGGGAAGGCTGTTTTCGCTCTCCCCAGGCTCCAAGAAACCCTCTGGAGCTTGGGGAGAGTGAAAAACAGGCCTACTAGACCCACCGGTAACTTTTCTGCCATCGTGTGCCGGGGGGGGGGGCACAGGGAGGTCACACGCAGGTGAGGTGGGGTGTCGGGGGCATTGAATTATGGGTGTGGGCACACGCGTGCGTAACCTCCCCGCTCCCTCCGCTTTTGGCACGCGATGGCAAAAGAGTTAGCCATCACTGTTCTAGGGCTTTTAAAAAAAAAGGAAAGAAAAAGATGGGACCCCCTATTAAGCACAATATAAAATGATAATATGAAAACAATGATTATGCAAAACAATCAGGGCCTGGTGGCGCAGTGGACTAAGTGCTGTTAAAAGTAGCACTTTAAAGTTGCTGCAATTACTGCAAGTTCAATTCTCACCAAGCTCAAGGTTGACTCAGCCTTCCATCCTTTCTAAGGTGGGTAAAATGAGGACCCAGATTGTGGGGGCAATAAGCTGACTTTGTATAAATATACAAAAGTGTGAAGGCTATTGCTTAACGCACTGTAAGCCACCCTGAGTCTCCGGAGAAGGGAAGGGCGGCATATAAATCAAATTTAAAAAAAATAAAAATAAAAATAAATCATTTAAAAAAATATAGACCCTTCTTATTAAAAACAAAGAGGCAAGTTAAACAACCCGCCGTAATAGGGGAACCCCCTCAAGTTGTTTCTTATATTAGGAGAGGCTAATTTCCACTGTTCTGCAGGGCCGTTGACACTTTTTCAAGGAAAATCTCATTTTCCCCCCCTCCTTCTTCTACTGAGCCAACCGGCCTCTGCACTTATTTTTTTTCCATTCGTCTTAGTTAAAATATTTATTTTCATCACATTTTGTACGCTGCTCATCTTACCTAAGTGACTTCGGGAATGTACAGTACAAAGATCAAAAGTGGGCCAACAAGCATGCACTTCAATAAAAACGAAGTTAAGAACAAGTGAAAGTATTAAAATTACGGATGAAAAAAGAGGGCATAGGAAGCGGAAATAAAGAGAACTAGACACCTACACCAACACCTACGTACACACAAGCATAAATAGTAATTACAGAGCGAGATGCAAATTTTTTGTTTGTTTGTTTGCTTGGGGTAAATTTCCAAAGATCTTCAATACAGGTAGTCCTTGACCAAAGCTACAACAGACCTCCTCGGAGTTATTTACAATCCGGTTGAACCACTCGTGGGGTTTGCTTACCAACTGCCATGTTGGCTTAACGATCGTTGCAAACTAAAAGGCGTAAAACCAGGCAGCAAGTCGTCCCTTGACGACTTGCTTAACGACCAACAGAACTTACAACCAGAATTCTTGTTGTAAGTTGGGGACTACTTATAGAAATGCAGCTTTTAAAACCTGGATGGACCCAGGATAATCTCTTGGGAAGTTGGCCAGGTATAGCCTCAGAATCCAGCGGTTGGATGGGGTGGGATGGAGGGAGGGGGAGGGAGGGAGGGATATATAGATGGATGGACGGATGGATGGAGAGGGAGGGAGGTATAGATGGATGCATGGATGGGGAGGGAGGGAGGGAGATATAGATGATGGATGGACGGATGGATGGAGAGGGAGGGAGGGAGATATAGATGGATGGATGGATGGATGGGAAGGGAGGGAGGGAGATATAGATGATGGATGGATGGATGCTTTGCCCCACATTGCTGCCCCATAGCAAGGGCTTGTGGTCTTATCCCAGGTCCCTCTGCCAACCTGCTCCTGTGTTTAGCCCAGCCAAGCCTTCTGTCGTGAGCCCATCGAAGTCAAAACCTCCAACTCTCTGTTCTTACGATTAGCAGCTGCTGGGGCTTTGCTGTGAGATCGGAATTAGGAGTTGCTAAACTTAGCTCCGGCAGGGCAAAAGTTGGATCTCTGGGGAGCTGTGGGGAAAGCGGGGAGGCCAGCCCACTTCCTGGTGCTGCTGTTGGGGCAGCCAAGGGTTGAGCACAGGAGGGAGGGAGGGAGGGAGGGAGGGAGGGGGGCAAGGCGGCAAGCGTGGCTGATGCCGGTTCCAGCTTTGCCATCGCTCTGGTTCCCACCCTGGGCAACTGGGTGGACTTCAACTCCCAGAATTCCCCAGCCCTCAGGCCATCGCCATTGGTGACCTTCCCAGCAATCGAAGTCAATGGGAGAAGCAGGATTCATTTAACGGCGCCTTAGGAAAGCCCCTTAACCGCTGCGCCCAACTGGCATGGGGCTTGCTGTGCCCATGCCAAGGAAGAGCGTAGAACCCCCATGTTAAGTTTGAGTTAGGAGAACGAGTTTCCATTGATTCCATCGTCTGCATGGAGCTACTCCTTGACGCAACAGCAATTCGTTTACTACCGTCCCAAGTACAACGGCGCTGGGAAACGCGACCTACGACCGTTTTTCGCACTTACGACCGTTGCAGCATCCCCGTGGCCACGTGAGCGGGATTCAGACGCTTGGCAACTGGTCCCAGCGTCCCCGCGATGCTCTTTTGCGACCTTCTCGCCAGCAACGTCCGTGGGGAGACGTCAAGATTCACTTAACATCCTTGTTACTAATTTAAAACCGCTGCCGTCATTCACTTAGGCAACTGTGGCCAGCAGGGTCGTAAAAGGGGGGGGGGGCAAAACTTCGCTTAGCCAATGGCTCACTTAGCAACAGAAACGTCGTAGGTCGAGGACGACTCGAGACGGTCGTAGGTCGAGGACGACTCGAGACGGTCCTTCTGCCCCTTCGCCACGTGGCGGAAGAGAAGCTGTGAACCAAAAAAAAATGGGTTTTCAGCCCTTGAAGCGGGGAAAAATGTTTGCCAAGAGAAATATTTTGCTTATATATGTATTGCAAAGAGAGGCTTACGAGCAATCCTGGGAAAACATCCCTACTGTGGCAGGTTAGTTCAATAGCAATCGCTCTCCTTTGTTTTTTGACACCCCACATAAAATATGTGGGTGTATATTAGGTGGGGAAAAAACCCAATAAAACTTGATTCAAAAAAAAATATATGCACTTAGTGAACAGCATAGTGTCCGAGTCCATTCGTTTACATAGTAATACTTTTTAAATTCCTAATTTCTACCCCTGTTGTCCAACCATTGATAAAACCAGTCCCGAGTTCGAAAATTTTCTGTGTCTTCTTTTTCTTTTATCTTCAGTGTTAATCTGTCCATTTCTGCACAGACCAATTTTTTTTTTAAATTATCTCTTCTTCCGTAGGTGTTTTCTCGCTTTTCCAATGTTGTGCAAATAACAATTTTTGCCGCTGTTAAAACATGCAATATCAAATATACATTCCCTTTATTGTATTTTTCTGGTATTATGCCCAACAAAAATAGTTCTGGCTTAAAATCTATATGCTGTCTTAACATTTTTTTCTAACCACTTATGCATTTTTGCCCCCCCCCCTTTTTTTTTTTTTTGCTTTTGGGCATGTCCACCACAGGTGATGGTAGGTGCCTGGTTTCTGGAAAATCTGATCTTGAAAAGATCTTTCTTGTTTTAGGTCTCATGGTACCAAGTGACGTGTCCTTCTTATGAGAATCAGTCCCCGGAAGCGCCCGAGAAAATGTCAGGAATGCAGGTAAGGAACAAGACAAAAGAGGAAAAAAAAACCCCCTATATTTTCTTTCAATTTCAGTTTCACGCATTCACACAATTTTGGGTGTGCGAGGGGGGGAGAGAAAGGATTTTTCCTGGACATTTAAAAAAAAAATCCCAGTCATCTGATGTCTCTGGTTCTCTGGGATACTTCCTGATGATTGGTTGAAACGCGGTTACTATATGGGTAGCCTTTGACTTACCCATTTAGTGACGGTTTATTTATTGACTGTTTGAAATCGGCATTGAAAAAAAGCGACTTATGACCGTTTCTCACTCTGACGACTGTGACAGCATCCCCATGTCACGTGATCAAACAAACTTTACATGCTTGGGCGACTGTCTCATATTTATGACGGTCGTAATGTCCTGGGGTGACCTTTCTGACGAGAAAAGCCAACGGGGAAGCCAGATTCACTTAACAACCTTGTGGCTAACTTAGCAACCGCAGCGCTTCACTTAACCACGGTGGCCAGAAACGGTCGTAAAGCGGAGCAAAACTCGCTTAGCAAATGTCTCGCTTAGCAGCATACATTTGGGGCTCCATTGCGGCCGTAAGTCGAGGATTCCTTCTATTTCCCCCTCAAATTTTAGTGCTGGGTTTTCTAGTGGGGTGTTTTTATGGCATTCGGCACTCAGATTCTGATTTTTGTAGCTCATTTTGAGGCCTGTGTGTTTGTGTCTCCAAAGCAGTTTTTACGTTGCTGGGGCTGTTCTTCTTTTTTAATTTTTTTTTTGATACGGAAGATGTGCTATTTTAACAAAGTCCAAAAAAAAAAGGGGAAGGAACTATAGCTCAGTGAAAGATCACATGACTTCCTTCCCAGACAGGTTGGAGTCCCCCGGTTTAAAAATATAGGTAATCAAGTACCAAGTAGCAATCCGTCTCAAATTTGGTGACTTGAAGACGGGTGGACTTCGATTCCCAGAATCCCCCAGCGAGCACGGCTGGCTGACTGAGGAATTCTGGGAGTTTGAAAGTCCGCCCGTCTTCCAATTACCAAGCTTGAGGAAAAATACTGCTACCCAGGTCATCCTCGACTTACAGCCATAATTGACCCCCAAATTACAGTCGTAAATCGTGGCAGTCATTAAGCAGGTCGCCCTAGGGCCACGCTCGTTTTGATGACTTCTTTTGTCAGCCGGACATTAAGTGAACCCCTAATACCAAATGGATGGTTTTGCCAAAAAAGAAAAAAGAAAGAAACCCACAGCAAGTCAACGCAGAAAATAAGTCTCAAATTGTGGTCACGTGACAGACGGATGCTCAAAAATCCCTTAATGCGGTCAGGTTGCGAAGCACCCCAAAAATGAGATCACAAGGGGGGGGAACAGGTGACTGATAGAACTTCAAATCCGGATCCTAAGTCCGGATCCTGGAGAGATCCGTCGTGAATTCGAACGGTCGCTAAACCAACGATCGTAAGTCGAGGACTTCCTGGCTTCATATGCAGGGTTTTTTAAAATTTTTTTTTTTTAAAAAAAAGGTTTTTATTTTGAAAACATTAAAAACAAGACACAAACATCCAACACCCAAAAACATATCACTTTTCCCTACAGCTACTTCAAAGGGATCCTTTCTTCCTGTTTACATCTATTCACACATATTTTAACTTTACCTTATTCGACAATTTATTTTCCATCGTTCTTTCTTTCGCCTTTGATCTTCAACATTTTTTTCTCCCCCCTCTCTCCTTTATTCCTCTTTCTCATTTTTCCTATTCTCCAGCCGTTCGTACCACCTACCTCCCACACTTTGTAATATTCTGTATCCTCTTTCTCCTTGAGTTCTTTTGTTAATTTGTCCATCTCTGCGCGCTCTTAAGATTTTCCTAATTAAATCTTCTTGTGATGATAAAGTTTTCCTTCTTCCAATTTTGTGCTTATTAATTAATTAATTAATTAATTCATTCATTCATTCATTCATTCATTAATTCATTCATTCAATTTATATGCTGCCCTTCTCTGGAGACTCAGGGCGGCTTACAATGCACTTATAGCAATAGCCTTCATTCTTTTGTATATACCTGCTTATTAGGGCTTTTGGCCCCCCCATAAGCGGTATTTCTACAAAGTGAGCTTATTGTCCCCACAATCCGGGTCCTCAGTTTACTTACCTCGGAAGGATGGAAGGCTGAGTCAACCTTGAGCCTGGTGAGATTTGAACTCGCACTAATTGCAGGCAGCTGACAGCTAAGTGCTACTTAACAGCACTTTAGTCCGCTGTACCACCAAGGCTCTTATTATATACTATATACTATATACTATATACTATATACTATATACTATATACGGGCTGCTGTCAGTATATGTAATATTAAATAATATATTTCCTTGGTATAGGATTTCTATGGAAATCCCTAGTAGAAACTGCTCAGGGTTTGTTTTTTTTAACGCTTTCTCTCTTGATGTTGGATCCAAATGTTAACAATGTCCTTGTTCTTTTTCTAAAGGCTGTCTGGGCTTCCGGCACAGAATGTATCGCCAAATATAATTTTCACGGCACAGCTGATCAAGATCTCCCCTTCAGCAAAGGAGACGTTCTCACCATCATCTCGGTCACCAAGGTAACCGTCCTCTCTCCGGCGCCGGGCCCAGCCGTGTGAACCACAGGCGTCTGCCGCCAGCCACGGTGACGGACAGACGGATCTCGAGGGTGCAACGAGGGCACCGCGAAGGCCCAAATCGGTGCTGGCTCGGTGCCCTCCTGATGCCGAACATGGCTGTTGAGGTCTTGGGGTTTGCACTGGGGGGGGGGGTTGCCACGATGAGACGTGTCGGGTACCTGCCCCTAAAGGGCCACGGGTGGCTTAGGATGTCATTGGGCCAGAGACATCGCTGTGTCTGTTGTGTGATGAGGTCACGGGGTGTGTAGCTTCATGATGTCATCCTGGTTTTGCTAAAAGGGGCAGTTTGTGCCAATTTACAATGACAAAGTCTGGTCTGTCTCTCTTCTCTCTCTCATCTCTCTCTCTCTCCTCTCTCCTCTCTCTTATCACTCTCCTTCTCTCTATCTATCTTCTCTCCTCTCCTCTTTCCTCTAATCTCTCTCTCTC
>WNWU01000059.1:1445812-1464109 GCA_012654045.1 Ptyas mucosa | reverse complement strand
CTTCTCCTTCTCCTTCTCCTTCTCCTTCTCCTTCTCCTTCTCCTTCTTCTTCTCGTCTGTTTCCCAGAATTGGAGCAGAAGTTGGAGTTACTTCCCTTTCCCACATACCCTGTTGCAATCAGCATTATTTCACGAGAATTCTTTTATTTCTGATAACACTTCCAAGCAACCCTTAGGGTTAACAGTCTCCCTTCCTTCCTTCCTTCCTTCCTTCCTTCCTTCCTTCCTTCCTCCATTTTCCTTTCTTCTCTTTCTCCCTTCCTTCCTTCCTTCCTCCCTCCCTCCTCCATTTTCCTTTCTTCCCTCCCTTTCCCCCTTTCTTCCTGCTGTCTCCTCCTTCCCTCCTTCCCTTCCCCACTCATCTCCTTGAACTTTCCCCATCAGTTAATTTCCAGAGTGAAATGCTATTGTGTAACCTGCAGTTTTGAAAATATGTTGGGCTTTTTTCTTTGCTTTCCTACATGGGTGTGCATTCCCCCCCCTCTCTGTGTGTGTGTGTGTGTGTGTGTGTCTTTGTGTGTGTGTGTGTGTGTGTGTGTGTGTGTGTATGCCTGCCTGGTTCCTGCACAAAGAGGAGAGTGCCATCTACTGGGGAGTGCCACTAATTGCACCCTTGCCCTGTCCATCCACTTGCTTTTATCAATATTGCCAATATAATAGGGGTAACCGTTTTGAGACGAGTTTGAGATCAACCCTTAATGGGTTTTGAAGGTGTTCTTCGTTTGCCTTAGATAATTTTGGGGGACACCTTCAGACAGAGCTCAGGGAATTTATTTCTTCATTACATTTCTACCCCCCCCCCCCCCCCCCCCCCCCCCCCCCCCCCCAGGTGACTCTGGGCAATTTGCAACAAGATACTGAAACACTCTGAACGCAACACTAAAAGCACTATTTTAAAACCGAAATTAAGAACAAGATTCACCTTTACAGGTCCAAAGAGAAAAATCGAAGTTTAAAAAATTCAGAAGACTAAAAAAAAAAACAAAAACCTAATACGTTGTCTCCCACATTGTTAAGAACAGCGTTGGAAAAAAACCTTCCTGTATCTCTTTCCTGAAGATGAAATTCCAAACTGGCTCTCTATCACTTCTTGCCAAGCTTAATCCTTTCTCTCAAATCTTCCGGCAGGGAAGTTTAGTCGATTATCTTCGTTCCCGTGGAAGATCCGTGCTGGGAGGCGAATGTTTGTTGAAGTTTTCCTTGTAAGTATATTGCCATTTTGTGAAGAAAATGCTTGCGGTGTGTGTGTGTGTGTGTGTGTGTGTTTCTAGACAAAAAAGGCATGTTTGTTGTGGCCCGCCAGCGGCCTGCGCGGATCGTGGCTGATCCCGATGGCGAGGAGGCTGGTGTGGGGTCGCGTCAGCAGCCGGCACAGCCGGCGCTCGCATCGGACAGCAAGGAGGCTGAAGAGGATGTGGTGCCAGAGGCAGAGACTCAGCCAGGGCCTTCAGAACCTCCAGAAGCTCCTTCAAGTGGAGAGAGCGAAGTGGAGGAGCCTCTCCTCAGTGCTCGAGCACGCTGGGCTGCCAAAAGGCAGGAGTGGCTATCAGGAGGAGGAGGTCTCCTCGAGAGTAAGGTTTGGGGATAATTGGCCACTCCCTTAGCCTATTTAAATTGCACGCAGTTAGTAATTTCTTGCTGGAAACAACGTGTAATTATTACAGAGCATCTTGGAGAGTGAGTGTCTTATCGTATTATGTTTTCTGGGCTGGTTGCCAACCTTTGCCGGACTTTGTTTATTCTTGGTACGTTATAACTTTGATAAGGACCGTTGGTGTGTGTCACAATCCTTGGGAATCCAGAGCTGGGGCAGAACAATGTTGAAGCTTCACAGTTGAGAGGGGGGTTTCTCAGTGGCGTGGTGGTGTGCCCCTCCCCTTTTCTTGACCCTCACTCCTCTCTTCCTCTTTGCCCCGTAGAGATGTCTGCGAAGCCATGGCCTACTTGGAAGCCAACAACTTCGTTCACCGGGACTTGGCAGCGAGGAACGTCTTGGTCTCGGAGGACAATATTGCTAAAGTCAGTGACTTTGGGCTGACAAAAGAAGCTTCGTCCACCCAGGACACCGGCAAGCTCCCGGTGAAATGGACAGCACCAGAAGCACTTAGAGAAAAGGTGAATGGGGGACCTGGGAGTGGTTGACCACTAACCCATGGCTCAGCCAGGTAGGACTTGATAAGGTCCACAAGGACATGGGTGTTGTGGCCCACCAGCAGCCAGCGAATCTGGCAGCAGATTCGGAGAGTGAGGAGGTTGGGGGAGAAACATGGGCCAGTCCTGGAGTCTGGGGAAGGCTCTGATGAGGGCTCTGCGTCAGAGGCAGAGAGGGGGCCAAGGCCGTCTGACAATTATCAGCTGCCTTCGGAGTCAGACATCAGTGAGGCAGACAAACAGTTGGAGCCTGTTCCCAGTGTGCGCATGGGCAGAGTTGCCAGACGAAGGGAACAGCTGAGGAACAAGGGTCGACTTGGGAGTAAGGCCACAGATGGACGTTGAGTGGCGCCTCCCAGAGGGAATAAAAGAGGAGCGAAAGGGGAGGGGAGTTTGCAGGAGACAAATTAGTTCACTTAATTGGTTCATGACTCTCAGAGATTTCTTGCCAAGTTTTGAAGATATCAGCCTGGCAGCTCGCCAAGCCAGATAAGGTCTGTGACTGTAAATTCTCCCTTGAAAGACTTTGCTGGATGTGAATGAGAGGAATTCACAGTAACGTAATAAAAAGGAGTTTTTGTCGGGACAAGGAGTCTGCTTCGTGCTCTCGGGAAGGCATTATCTGGCTTGGAGAGCTGCCAGGCTGATAGCTTCAAAATTTGGCAAGGATTTTCTGAGAGTCACGAACCAATTAAGCGAACAAATTGTCTCCTGCAAACTCCACTCCCCTTTTGCTCCTTTTTATTCCCTATGGAAGGGGCCATTCACCGTCCACCTGTGGCTTTACTCCCGAGTCAACCCTTGTTCCTTAACTGTCCCCTTCTCCTGGCAGCTCTGCGCATGCGCACACTGGGAACAGGCTCCAGCTGTTCTTCTGCCCCACTGATGTCCGACTCCGAAGGCAGCTGACAACTGTCCGACGGCCCTGGCCCCCTCTCTGCCTCCAACGCAGAGCCTTCCCCAGACTCCAGGACTGGCCCATGTTCCTCCCCAACCTCCTCACTGCCTGAGTCTGCCACCCAGCTCTGCTGGATGCTGGCGGGCCACAACACAAGCAAACATCAAGCAAAGATGATCAGGGACTTGGGGTTTAAATCGTACGATGTACTGCTTAAGGGATCTAGGGATGTTTAGCCTAATGAAGAGAAGGATTAGGGGGAGAAAGGATAGCTGTCTTCCAGCACTTGAGAGGTTGTCACAGGGAAGACTGAATTGACCTGTTCTCCAAAGCACCTGAGGACAAGACAAGAAGTGAAAGGTAGAGGCTCCTCAAGAAGAGTTGAGCCAACCTGGAACTAAGGAGGAATTTCCTAACAGTGAGGACAATTAATAGTTTGCTTCCTGAAGTTGTGGATCATCCATCACTGAAGGTTTTCAAGAAAAGATTGAACAACCCATTTGTCCAGGATGGTATAAGGGCTTGGGCAGAAGGGTTGGACTAGAAGACCTCTAAGGTCCCTTCCAGTCCTAGGATTCTATGATTCTTTGGTAATCGGTTCTCTGCAAAGGAGTCTAAAGGTCGAACACTTTCTCGGGTGGTAGAACATCTGGCCAGCTTGATCCAGGTCTTTTGACAATGTCTCTCTCTCTCTCTCTCTCTCTGTCTTCTTCTAACCTTGGCAGAAATTTTCAACCAAATCAGATGTATGGAGCTTTGGAATTCTTCTCTGGGAAATCTATTCCTTTGGGCGAGTGCCTTATCCGAGAATTGTAAGTGAAGTTTTTCAAGGGTGTTTGACCCCTGACCCCACACCCCCCCCCCCCCGGCTTATCTGGTAGTTCTGTCACAAAAGTTGCCAGTCTCGGGAGATTCCTGTATTATAGCCAGTAAACAATGAAGTCGTCAGCGTTGAACTGACTACATCTGTGGGTCTACGCTGTTCTTAAATCAGGGGTGGGCTTCAAAAATTTAAGCAAGAGGTTCTCTCTCCGGTTGCTGGGTGGGCGTGGCAATGGTGGGCGTGGCCTAATCTGCCTCCTGCACCATAGTGTGTGTGTGTGGGGGGGTGTTTTTGCCCTCCCCGGGCTCCAAAGGCTTTTCTTGAGCCTTCTGGAGGCCCTCTGAAGCTGGAAACTGGCCTCTTCCCGAACTTCCGGTAGGCCCGTTTTTCACCCTTCCCAAGCCTCCACACGTGCCTTACACTTACCTGCATCCAAAATGGGCTGCGTGGGGACCCCGGGGAGGGGAGGGGTAGGCGGGGCTAGTCAGGCCTGAGATTTGGGGGTTCTCCGAACTGCACAGAATCTTAGCTAGAGGTTCTCCCGAACCCCCAGCAGCCCCCCCCCTCCCTTAAATTCCTTCCCCCCCCCCCCCCGTTTTTCTCCCCCACAGCCTCTGAAGGACGTGGTCCCTCGTGTGGAAAAGGGGTACAAGATGGACTCTCCGGACGGTTGCCCCCAGATTGTCTACGAGGTGATGAAAAAATGCTGGACTTTGGATGCCGCCCACCGGCCGTCCTTCCACCAATTACGGGAACAGCTAGAGCATATCAAAGCCAGCGAGCTCTACCTGTGAAGCCGACCGGAGGGCGGGGCTTCTTTCGGACACGCCCATCCCCGCCCTCTCCCCTGTGCACAGACCTCAGGGGCGAGGCTGGGCGAAGAAAAGAAAAAAAAAAAACCCTCTCCCTCTCCCCGCCCCCCGAAGCGAAGCAGGTGGTTGGTTTTTCCAGGAATCCAAATTTCTCCACTGTCTTTAGAGAAACGTACGGACCTTGGACCGCTCCTCACGGGCCCCGATAGGTAGGTGGGGAGCCCGGCTCCCTTCTCCCGAGGAAGTCTCTCTTTCTTTCTCTCTCTCTCTCTCAGCTGAACCACCTGAAGAATGGACACGTGGGAACCAACATGGAGGTTTCCTTCTCCTTCTCCTTCCTGTCCTTTAAAAACAAAATCTTGTTTCACCGCAAGGGTCAAATCGTATCATATTTTAGTTGCATGTTCTCCAACGTTGTTGAATCCCTCTTTCTTCCCCCTTCCCCCCCTCCCCTTCCCCTTTCCTTTAATTCATCCCCACCTCCCTCCCACCTGTTTTCAGACTCTCTCCGGAACCAAACTCATACTTGTTCTTGTTTCGTAGGGAAACGTAAGAAGGGCGGACCATGCCAAAAAAATAAATGAAAATGAAATGAAATGGTGGGGGGGGGGGGGGAACAGTGGGGTGGGACAGCTATAAAAGCCACCGATTTTCTTGGGGAAGAAGAATCCCTTTTTTGATAATTTTCTAAAAAAAAAAAAAAAAAAAGAGAGAGCCCCCCCCCCCTGAGCTCTGGAATTCACGATCCAGCATCCTCTTCCTTCTTTTAAAAATAATAATAATAATAATAATAATAATTGGTTTTTGTTCCTTTTTTCATTTTTAATTTTCAGGGTGTTTTTTTTTTAAAGGAAATTATGGTTTCAAACTGCACCAGAAATCCGCTGTTTTGGCTGGGTTTTTAACTCGAGTTACAAATCTTATTTTTTAATGTCCTGAATAAAAACAGGAGTTTGTTTGTTTGCCTTTTTTTAAAAAAAAGAAGAAGAAGAAGAAGAAGAAGAAGAAGAAACATCTGCGTGCACAGGGAAACCCTGCCTTACCTGAATCAGGTCTCGACCAAATCAAGGAGATGTTTCTTCTAAAAAAAAAAACAAAACACAAAAAACAAAACAAAACAAAAAATGCAGACCCAGGAAAAGGGGGTTTGGATGGGGTTTGTTTTTTTTTAAATTTTTGTTTAGTTCTTGCTTCAAACAGTGTTTGCATGCTGCCTCCAGAATCCCTTCCCAATCGTGTCTTTTATGCTCATATTATACTGCCAACTGTGAGATTAAGCTGCATTAAAAGAAAAAGAGAAAAAAAAACCAACCCCATATCTCCATATGAAGATGTAACTTCGTTGTCTCGTCTCTATAAACTTTTTTGGGGGGGGTTGGGTTTGTAAAAAAAAAAAGGGAGGCTTTTACAGGTAAGTCCTTGACTTGAAACCTGTTCACTTAGCTCAAAGTTACAATGGCCCTTGGAAAAAGGGACTTAAACGACCGTTTTCCCACATTTAAAACCGTGGTAGCATCCTCGTTGGTCTCGTGATTGAAATGCGGCGCTTGGCAATACAGCAGTGGCCAAAATTGTGGAAACCTTTTGGGAAAAGTGTATTTTCTAAAATTAGCTAACAACACCACTTTTTTGGGGGGGAGTAGTGCCATAAAATTATATATCCATCGAAAGATAATCAAGAATGTGATGCAATCACTTTTACGAAGGATTTGCTATTAGAATAGCAGTGACGGTATAAAGAAGAAAAGTGAAACACATAGAAAAAACGAGATATGCAAAAATGATCCCCATGTCAGTGAATATTTAGCTGGGTAACTTTCCGCATGAATGATGGCCTTCCAACATCTCCCCATGGAGTGAACCGAGTCTTTTAGTTCTGCAGCTGTTATGTGAAACCAAGATTGAATGATGGCTTCTATGAACTGGGTTTTATTGCTGGGTCGCTTCTGACTAACCAGTTTCTTTAGTCGGCTTCATAGATTTTCAATTGGGTGAAGGTCTGGGCTATTCCCAGGCCATCCCAGCAGTGAAATAGGATTCTCTTAAAACTCCCACCCCAAAAATGGTGTTATTAGCCATCAAACCTTAAAAATACACTTTTCCCAAAAGGTTTCCACAATTTTGGCCACTACTGTAGTATGTATGACGGTTGCAGTGTCAGTGGGGAAGCCGGATTCACTTAACAACCGGGTGACTAATTTATCAACTGTAGTGATTCACTTAACAACTGAGGCAAGAAAGGTGGTAAAAGGAGGCAAACTTCACCGAACAAATGTCTCGCTTAACAACAGAAATTTGGGGGGACTCCATTGTGGTCGTAAGTCAAGGACTACCTGTATTCAGTGATGTATTTAGGTGAGCCGTTATTCTTTTCCTTCCCCCCCCCCCCCAAAAAAAATGCCTTGTGTGGGGAAGGCTTTTTAATCGTCAAGAAATCTGAAATAGATGGTGGATTCTGCAAAGCCTCAGCCTTTTGTCTTGTTCTTGTATCTTGGAAACCATGCAGGGTTGAGAGAGCAAGAGTCCTTAAGACTTGTATACCGCTTTTACAGCACTCCCTAAGCGGTTTACAGAGTCAGCCTCTTGCCCCCAACAATCTGAGTCCTCATTTTACCCACCTCGGAAGGATGGAAGGCTGAGTCAACCTTGAGCCTTCAATCTTGCATTCTAACCACTTTGCCACCAGGGTTTCCTTCCTTCCTTCCTTCCTTCCTTCCTTCCTTCCTTCCTTCCTTCCTTCCTTTTCTTTCCTTCCTCCCTCCCTCCTTCCCTCCCTCCCTCCCTTCGCAATAGCACTTAAGACTTGTATACCGCTTCACAGTGCTTTCCAGCCCTCACTGCAAGCGGTTTACAGAGTCGGCATATCGCCCCCAACAATCTGGGTCCTCCTTTTACCCGCCTCAGAAGGATGGAAGGCCATGTCAAGCTTGAGACAGTCAGGATCAAACTGCTGGCAGTGGGCAGAGGTAGCCTACAATGCTGCATTGTAACCGCTGGGAAGGAAGAAAATCTCTAAGCGGTTTACAGAATCAGTCTCTTGCCCCCAACAATCTGGGCCCTCATTTTACTGACCTCGGAAGAATGGAAGGCTGAGTCAACTTTGAGCCGGTCAGGATCGAACTTACTGGATGTGGGCAGAGTTAGCCTGCAATTCTGCATTCTAACCACTTTGCCATCAGGGCTTCCTTCCTTCCTTTTCTCTCCTCCCCCCCTCCCTCCCCCTCCCTTCGCAATAGCACTTATATTCCGCTTCACAGTGCTTTCCAGCCCTCTCTGCAAGCAGTTTACAGAGTCGGCATATCGCCCCCAACAATCTGGATCCTCCTTTTACCCACCTCGGAAGGACAGAAGGCCGAGCCAACCTTGAGCTGGCCAGGATCGAACTGCTGGCAGTGGGCAGAGTTAGCCTTCAATTTTGCATTCTAACAACCGCGCAGGGAAGATGATAGGCAAGTTAGCAGAGAAGGAAATACTTGGTGATATGTAACATTCAAGGATGAAGAAAACTAGTTGCTGTTTTCCCGGCTAAGAAAACTATGTGAATGAACCATGAAGGAATCGGTCAATAGTGGCTAAAAATCAGGAATCTGGTTGCCTCTCTTCCGACTTAACACTTTTGTAAAAAGGCACCAGTTTTCAAGAGCATCAGTTGACTTCAAACGCATGGAGAGGCTTAATCTAATTCATCTGCCGTAAATTCCCAAAGCTTTTAAATAAAACCTGTTCATTGGAAAAGGGGGAAACCAACCTTCTGATTTAAAACTCGGCCAACTTCACTACCTGTAACTCATCTTAGTGCCATTAGATGGCGCTCTGCCCCCAGATTACTACTAGACCCGTTGTTTTCATTTAGGGCCCTTGGTTTTTTTTGTTTTTTTTTACAAGCAATTTTATTAATCTGGTCTTCCCAGTGAGTGGGATTACAACTCACATAAACCCCAGCCAACCTGCTTGGAAATGATTTCTGGTTCTATGCCCAACACCTCCAGAGAGCGGCTAGTAAAGAAAGGCTGCGAGATATGGTTAGACGATTTTTTTTTTAAAATTTGATTTATATGGCACCCTTCTCCGGAGACTCTCGGCGGCTTACAATGCGCTAAGCAATAGCCTTCATACTTTTGTATATTTATAGAAAGTCAGCTTATTGCCCCCACAAACTGGCTCCTCAATTTACCTACCTTAGAAAGGATGGAAGGCTGAGTCAACCTTGAGCTTGGTGAGATTCGAACCTGAATTGTTCGATTTGGTATAAGAATTTGGGAAAGAGTCTATAAAAGTTAAAACAGTTCTGTCTTGCAAAAGACTGCAGACCCAAGCCCAATCCTCTCCAGAGACAAAGGATCGAGTCTCAGATATTAGGAGAAAAAATTAATATTTCTGTCTGGAGCCCTGCAGAAGTTCTGCCGATCAAGTTGATATGATTGACATTTTAAGAAACTTGTGAGCTTGGTATCAAAAGTGAAATGAAGAGGAATACACATTTCAACACTTTCAAATACCTCGGATATACTGTAAATGGGCTGCATTAATTTGCATAGGCCTGCCTAGCCATCATCCTTTGGAATGCCATGGGTTCAAAAAAAGGCTTTTGAGTTGATAGACTCCTAATGTTTCAATATTTAGCTTGGTTGAGCTGAGCACTGAAGGATCCTTTTCCCCAAGGATAATGTGGAAGGAAAATTTAGGAGGACCATCGAGGTCTTCTATTTAAATACTTTAATGCAGTGTTTCTCAACCTTGGAAGCTTGAAGATGGGTGGACTTCAACTCCCAGAATCCCCCAGCCAGCGCTGCTGGCTGGGGGTTCTGAGAGTTGAAGTCCACCCATCTTCAAGCTACCAAGGTTGAGAAACACTGCCTTAATGGAATAGTTAAGGGTCTCTGTGAGGAGGGCCAAAAAATCAAGATGGCCGTTGCAGTGACACAAAGAAAGTCCAATCCTGTCAACGCTCCAAGGTAGACCAAACTAGGAAACTAAAGTTAAAACGCTATTACTGTTTTTATTATCAAGTTACAATAACAAAATCTCGCCAGACTGAATACACTGCCCCCTCCCTCCCCTTATCGTCAAGGTAACTAGGGAGGGTTCCTTGAGATGCTTTCTCAAATTACATTTCTGGCACCGGGCTCAAATTTCTTTTCTCTTAACTTGTCCTAGCTATGTCTCTTCCTCCTGTTCTTCTAAGGTTATTCTCAAATCCTATGACACATCATTTCGTACCAGTATGGATGTTTTGCACGCCTACAAAGGGCTTCGATCACAAAATTGTGATGGCCATCTTAGTTGTTGGGGGTTTTTTGGGGGGAGCCCAGTCCCCTCACAAAACAGCTCCTTTTAAAGGATCTCAAGTATCATTTTATGAGTCAAATCTCCTGCCAGGAGCTCTGCTTATCAAACAGATCACAAATCAGCCTTCCACGTCCTGCCCCTCTGGAAAAAAAAATGGAATTAATAGTCTGCAATATGGATGTTTTTTATTAACTCCCCAGGAACTCAGCTCAGCGTGAGGGAGCTGCCCTTATTTATTTATTAGTACTAATATTTTATGCATTGTCATTAACTAGCATATACTTTATAACTGTTTGTCCCCAACGGCTGAGTTAGATCGTAATCGGGTGAAGCCGCAGAATCTAAATCAACTTGAGTTCCCCATAGTGTATATTTATTAAAAAAAAAAAAGAAGAGGGGGAAAGAAATTCAGACTTGCTCTCTTGATGTTCAGTAAAATGAAAGACAATTTTACCGCAAATGAACAGCTCCCACGGATGGAAACCTTCCACGGGGAGTTGAAAAAGAGGCCGCGGGTGAATTTTTTGCTCTTTGCAATTTTACTCGGCAATGGGAAAGAGGGAAAGTCAAAATTGCACAACAAATACCTGGGATAGGCGAATAGAGTAGAGTAGAGTAGAGTAGAGTAGAGTAGAGTAGAATAGAATAGAATAGAATAGAATAGAATAGAATAGAATAGAATAGAATAGAATAGAATAGAATAGAATGAAGAGAGGAGAGAATAGAATAGAATAGAATAGAATAGAATAGAATAGAATAGAATAGAATAGAATAGAATAGAATAGAATGAAGAGAGGATAGGATAGGATAGGATAGGATAGGATAGGATAGGATAGGATAGGATAGGATAGGATAGGATGAAGAGAGAATAGAATAGAATGAAGAGAGGAGAGAATAGAATAGAACAGAACAGAACAGAACAGAACAGAACAGAACAGAACAGAACAGAACAGAACAGAACAGTGATGGCTAACCTTTTTGCCATTGCGTGCCAGGATGCGGAGGTTGTGAAGGAATTCTACTCTGCAATTCCCTCTCCTGCTGCAGAGGGATGTGCTCCTTCACATTCACTGAAGCTTCCTCTAGACCGATGTTTCTCCACCCTGACGGTTTGAAGCTCTGTGGACTTCAACTCCCAGAATTCCCCAGGCTGGCTGGAGAATTTTGGGGGAGGATTGAGAGATGACGTCCACCTAGCTTAAAGTTGCAAAGTTGAGAAATGGCGCTCCAAGACAGAGAGTCTCAATCTCAACAACTTTAAGATGTGGGATGGTTTTCAAGTCCCAGAATTCCCCAGCCAAGATTGTTGGCTGGGGAATTCTGGGAGCTGAAGTCCGCACGTCTTAAAATTCAAAGCATGCTGGCTGGGGAATTCTGAGAGCTAAAGTTCAATAGCATGATGCCTGGGGAATTCTGGGACTTGAAATCCGCACATCTTACAGTTCAATAGCATGCGAGCCAGGGGTGCTACTCAGCAGGTTCTGACAGGTTCTGGAGAACCAGTAGCAGAAATTTTGAATAGTTCAGAGAACTGGCAAATACCACCTCTGGCTGGCCCCAGAGTGGGGTGGGAATGAAGATTTTGCATTATCCTTTCCCTGGAGTGGGGAGGGAATGGGGATTTTGCAGCATCCTTCCCTTGGAGTGGGGAGGGAATGGGGATTTTGCAGTATCCTTCCCCTGGAGTGGGGAGGGAATGGGGATTTTGCAGTATCCTTCCCCTGCCATGCCCACCAAGCCACGCCCACAGAACCGGTAGTAAAAAAAAAAATTGAATTTCACCACTGATGTGAGCTGGGGAATTCTGGGAGCTCAATAGCATGATGCCTGGGGAATTCTGGGAGTTGAAGTCTGCACATCTTACAGTTCAATAAACATGCGAGCTGGGGATTTTGCAGTCCACAGGTCTTAAAATTTACTGAGGTTGGAAGAGACTCTTCGTGGGCATGCAATTTTAGGGCTGCAAACGGTTGGTTCTGTCAGAAAGAGAAGGGCAGAACTGAAAGGCTGGCTGTCAGCTAGCATCGGCTGCCTTTTTTCTAAAGCTATACCTCAATTTGCCTCTGTCAAAAGACGTCTCTCACAAGATTAAAATAGCTCCCTCTGCACTGGAGAGAATTATTCAGCGCGAATCAAACAGTCACTGACCGAAAACTCTTTTTTCCTCTCTCAGCTTTTCGGCTTCCTTCCTTCCTTCCCGGCATTTTTAAAAAATAAATATTTTTTAATTTTTTAAAAAACAAACAGACATACACACAGACAGTACATTTTTTCTGAATAGAGTATTGACCGAGTCAAAATTTATACAGCTTATTTTCCCCAAAATTGATTTATATATTTCGATTTCTGCCCTACTATTCTACTTTTTTATTTTTCATCTCTGTTTAATATTGAATATATAGTCAATGTCGCCATCCGCCCTGACCTCCTAATCTTAATCTTATTTCATTTCATTCTATTATTTCTCCCTTTATCACATCTATTTCTCGATGTTATCTTTTTTTCCTATTAAAAACCCTTTAATTTAAACACCGTCATTTCCATCCTTAGTTTCTAATTTTTAGCACCAGGGAATTTATGAGAAGCAAAATAGAGTTCTTCATTGGCCAAGTGTGATTGGACACACAAGGAATTTGTCTTTGATGCATAGGCGCCATAAAAAGAAAAAAAATACACTCATCAAGAATTGATTGATTGATTGATTGATTGATTGGTTCGATTTATATGCCGCCCTTCTCCGGAGACTCAGGGCGGCTTACAATGCGTTAAGCAATAGCCTTCATACTTTTTGTATATACCTGCTTAGTAGGGCTTTCAGCCCCCCCTAAGCGGTGTTCTTTTTTTATACAAAGTCAGTTTATTGCCCCCACAATCCGGGCCCTCATTTTACCTACCTC
Organism: Ptyas mucosa; assembly: GCA_012654045.1. Classification (NCBI taxonomy): domain Eukaryota; kingdom Metazoa; phylum Chordata; class Lepidosauria; order Squamata; family Colubridae; genus Ptyas; species Ptyas mucosa. The sequence continues at coordinate 1,451,239 of WNWU01000059.1, read as the reverse complement.
GGAAGGATGGAAGGCTGAGTCAACCTTGAGCCTGGTGAGATTCGAACTCGCAGTAATTGCAGACAGCTGGTGCTACTTAACAGTACTTAACAGCACTTTTAGTCTGCTGCACCACCAAGGCTCAAGAATCATAAGATACAACACTTAGTGATAGTCATAGGTTACTAATAAACAATCAAATCATACCGGGAAACAAATAAAACAATATCAATTGTAAAGATACAAGCGAAATGGTTATAAGTGGGAAGAGATAGGTACTAGGAAGGATGAGAAGATCTTGGCTGCGGGAAGGGAGTCTATTCGAGCGATGCTCTGAACCATAAATCTATGCTATCCCATCTCTCTCTCGGATGAGTTTCTGGTTCAGGGAGTGCTGGCTGATCCCAGAAACCAAGGAAAATTGAGTGAATTGTGGTTCCGTTAACGGTGAGCCAACAAGCGGTCATGTGAATGCAGCCTAGAGAATTGGCACACTCTTCCTCTGAAGGCTTCGGTGACTTAAAATAAGCCCGTTTAAATCCAAGGAAATGTATTTCGGGATAGATATTGGAGAATATTCTCCAAAGCACCCGAGGGCAGGACAAGAAGCAACGGATGGAAACTAATCAAGGAGAGAAGCAACCTGGAATTAAGAAGGAATTTCCTGACAATGAAAACAATTAAATCAGTGGAACAGTTTCCCTCCAGAAATTGTAAATGCTCCAACGCTGGAGGTTTTAAAGAAGATGTTGGATGACGATTTGTCTGTTAGGTTTCCTGCCTAAGCAGGGGTTTGGACTAGAAAACCTTTAAGATTCCTTCCAACTTTATTTTGCGTTAAGCATACAAGGACGGCTTGTATCCCTAACGCAGGACTAGAATTCACCAGCTCCTAGTGATTGTGTCCAGGGCCTTCAGGAATCTCATTTAAACACTTCCCCTGTAATTTTATTTTTTGGCTCAGAAAAGGATTAGGTGCCTTCCTTTAGCGGATTAGGAAGACTTTTCGAAATTGCAGTCAATGGCACACAAGCGAAGATTTAAATGTTTAAGAGGCGAAATATCTGACTGGCATTTTGCTTGGGGGAGGGGGGATTTTTTTAAAAAAAAGACAAGCAGCTTTCTTCGTTTCTCCTCCCTCCCTTCCTCCCCTTCCTCCCCCCCCCTCAAGGCTTCTCCACCGCTGTCTAATTTATTTTCCTTACATACCTCTAACGCCTTTTGCATCTGTCCTAATTTGTGCTAATTACCTCCTTTAACGGAAGTAGAGTTTGGAACATATTTCAGAACCTTGGGGAAAATCCGTATCTATGCTCCAGGATTAAATAGATCACCCCTTGGTATATCTCTCCTGGGCTACAACTTCAGTATTTGGGATCTACCAAGACATCAGAAAAAGTTGGACAGGTTGGACAATGGAAGAGAGCTGAAGAACTGGGGATTCTGGGAGCTGAGGTTCACACATAATAATAATAATACTTTATTTACGGTCACAGACCAAGAGGTTCACACATATTCTTAACATTGCTTGGGTCGAGAAGATGGATCCACCATTCTAGTTCTCCCTTACTATTTTTCTCTTCTTGGCCAACAGCTAAGCCACACCATTCTGCAGCTTTGATCTTAATTTAACAGTAACAGAGTTGGAAGGGACCTTGGAGGTCATCCAGTCCAACCCCCTGCTCACGCAGGAGACCTCTACTAGGGATTCGAACCGCCGAACTGCCGACCTTTCTGATCGACAAGCACAGGTCGAAGACCTCTGGATTAGAAGACCTCCAAAGTCCCTTCCAGCCCCATGATTCTATGATAAAACAGAATCTGCTGCAAAGAAAGACTTCTAGGAGTTGAAGTCCACAAGTCTTAAAAGTCCACGACTTGTCCATAAGCGAAGTCCGCAAGTCTTGGAGGCCACAACTTTGTGGACTTCAACTCCCAGAATTCCGAGTCAAATACCAACAAGGTTATAGAGTGGGACCTTCCTGGATCTCAGTCTGGTTCATTTATGGAGCATAGCTGGGCTGAGGAATTCTGGGAGTTGTGGACCTTAAGACTTGTGGACTTCAACTCTTAGGATTCTAGGAGTTGAAGTCCACAAGTCTGAACGTTGCCAAGTTTGGGAGAACCCCTGGTCTTGAGGAACACAAGCTAGACACCTAGTCAAGAGCCCCGTTTTGCAGAGCGGTCCATGATCCTCCCATAAAGACGATTTCTGAAGAACAACGATGACATGTGTTGGGAAGGAGCATTGCCTCTCTCTCTCTCTCTCTCTCTCTCTCTCTCTCTCTCTCTGCATTGGCTGCTGCTCCCCCATCACACCTGCTCCACCTGGATATTTTATAAATAAACTCCTGTAATCCTGGCTGAAAACAGCCACCACAACAGGAGGCTGCCTTTCTCCGGTTTGTAAATGCATCGTTCCTGTCTGACAGAAGGGAAGTAGAGAACGAAGATGGGGGTGGGTGGGTGGGATGGTTTTTCCCACCAGCCTCCTTCAAAAGCCTGTATGCCTCTTCAGCCAAAATGCAAAGCTGTATTTATACCGGGTTTCCCCGAAAATAAGACCCTGTCTTATTTTTTTTTGAACCCCAAAATAAGTGCTTGGCCTTATTTTCGGGGAGGTCTTATTATTTGGGGGCCCGTAGAGCAAGACGGGGCTCCTCTTGCCGTCTTACCTGATTTCCCGCTCTGTCACCCTAACCCTAACCAGAAGAAATGGTGGGGACCGTTTAAATACTTTCAGGGAGGGTTTATTTTTGGGGTGGGTGGGTGGGTTATTTTAGTGTATGTGCTCAAAAGCCCAATTAGGTTTATTATCAGGGGGTGTCTTTTTTTAGAGGAAACAGGATAAATACTGTGTTTCCCTGAAAATAAGACCCTGTCTTATATTTTTTTGAACCCTGAAATAAGCATCTCTGCCCACTGAGCCTCCAGGTGCCAGTAACTGGCCTTGCACTCTCGCAGGTCTTCCCGCTGCTTGGAAAGCCTATGCTCCTAGTCCTCAGTGAGGTGATTCTGCTGAGCCTCCTTCTAAGTCAAATCCAATTTGAACTGAGCCAGCTGTTTTGCCAACTGTTTCTCGTGGTGGCTGCTTAGCTCCAACAACTGCTTCCTCTTGGGGCCCTAAGGAGCCCGGGTGGGCAGGCGAGGAGTGGCTGGGAGGGGACGGGCGAGTAGAGGCCGGCGAGATGCCCCTCAACGTGAGTGACATCGAGTTGGCCATGCCCACCCAGTCACATGACCACCTAGCCATGCCCACCCAGCTGGACATTAGGCAGATCATATTAATGGTCTGTGGGATTTAAAAGTATGAATTTAGTGGTCCCTGAGGTCCGAAAGGTTGGGGACCCCTCTTCTAGTCCAACCCCCTGTTTAGGCAGGAAACCCTACACCCCTTCAGACCAATGAGCCCCAGGGCAGGGGACAGGACAGTGGAGGAGGGGAAAAATAATCTCGGTTTTTAAGATCTTCGGTGGAAGGTAAGGATTGAAATGCAAACAGGAAACACCGTTGTCAACGGGGATGATCTAAAATAAGACACCGAGATGTTATGCCCAAGCCTTGGGCTAAGATAACAAAAACTCTATAAAAATAAGCCGTGGTGTATTCTTGGTGCCTGCTTGGGTGGCAAAAGCGATATTAATTCTCCCGGGACTGACAAAGTCAGGAGGATCATGTGTCAAAGAGGAAATGGGGAATTTAATCCTCGGTGAAGGGTGAGGGGAAATTGAGGTCCCGGAACAGATTTAGCTGAGCCAGGGCATCGACCTCCACTGGGAAATCGACCCCTGTTGCTCAGCCTGATTGGGTTTGTGCATCACTGTTTGTGTAGTCGTGGGGCTGCCCGCTTAAGGTGAGATCTCAGCCACAAGGAGAAGCACAGTCACCTCCTGGGTGCTCTCTGAGCTTGGTGGTTTTCTTGCACATGTTTCATTACCCAAACTAGGAAACATAATCAGTGCTAGAAGGGAATGGAGTTTGCTCTTATTCACACTTCTAGCACTGATGATGGTACCTAGTTTGGTCATGAAATGTCTGCAAGAAAACCACCAAGTTCAGAGAGCACCAAGGACCTCACAGTCCTCCTCCTCCTCCTCCTCCTCCTCCTCCTCCTCCTCCTCCTCCTCTCCACAAACCCCTCTTACGTCTACAACTGATAATGTTGCGTAGTTCGGTCATGAAACGTCAACCCAAAAACCTCTAAACTCAGAGAGCACCCAGAATCCTTCCTTTCAACCCTGAGTTACAAATATTCTCCTTCATCGGCACAGACCCCCTCCTTGGCTTGAGAACTGGAGGTGACAGAAGAAAAACCAAATGGAGAAGTTTCTTCATTGGGGCCCCTGACCACTCAGGCCCTGGAAGATGAGGACGCCCAACTCAAATGCCGCTTTGGGTACCATCCTAATTCAAGCAAACCACTTTTACTCCATTGAGCGTCATTTATCCAGGTTTGGGCTGCGTGGCTCTAAGGCGTTGGTCTGAGCATTCCTGCCTCCTTCTGCTGCTTTTTTGTTTTTGGTGTGACACAACGATGGAGAAAGCCATGCCATCCGCATCCTCTTTCTACTCGCTTTTCCTAAATTTCTAGGAATGTGAGTCCCGGACAAACCCTCCGAAAGGGGAGGAGGAAACGTACGCCGAGTTTGTTTACACACAGAGGCCTGGTTTCCGAGTTGTTCCCGGCCAGGGGCAATGGAAAGAAAGCACATGTCTCGCCCATGTGCTGATTATCAAGTCTGGTTCTGCAGCGTTGGAGGGGTTCCTGTCCATGCGTGTTTGTGTCACGGAAGGGACCTGCGTTTCCTCTCTGCTCCATGTGTTTGGGGGGGATGAAGCATGCACATTCCTAAGCTTATGACAAGAGGCGGCAGGGACTTTTATCCATGGCTGCTTAGAGGGATTTATGTTTGACTCTCTCCGCTGCCGATTCAACCCTATGACAGCTTGTCCAGTGCGCTTGAAAAGATCCCCTCCGGGCCTGAGTGTTCACAGCGAGGCGAGCCTGCCTGGCGCATGGCAAGTGGCCACCGAGAGCAGAAGAGCACATCTCCAAGCATAATTAGCCGCTCCGATTAGCAGATTCCTTCTTCAGGAGGGGCTAAAAGGACCCCCATTCCCCCGCCCCCCCTGTATGGGATTAGCCAGGGATCAGGGCATCTGATTGAGAAGGAACCTTCTCCAAATAGAAATGGGGGTGGTTGGAAGTAAGAGGTTCATCAGGTTGATTTATCAGGAGATTAGGAAAAATCAGTGGATGGATTCAATCAGTGGATAGATTCAATCATTTGGATTGATTCAATCAGTGGATTGATTCAATCATTTGGATTGATTCAATCAGTGGATAGATTCAATCAGTGGATTGATTCAATCAGTGGATGGAATCAATCAGTGGATAGATTCAATCAGTGGATGGAATCAATCAGTGGATTGATTCAATCAGTGAAT
>WNWU01000059.1:1432648-1445802 GCA_012654045.1 Ptyas mucosa | reverse complement strand
ATCAGAGGATGGAATCAATCAGAGGATGGAATCAATCAGTGGATGGATTCAATCAGTGGATTTTCATTCAGTGGATTGATTCAATCAGTGGATTTTCAATCAGTGAATTGATTCAATCAGTGAATTGATTCAATCAGTGGATGGAATCAATCAGTGGATTTTCAGTGAATTGATTCAATCAGTGGATGGATTCAATCAGTGGATAGATTCAATCGGTGGATTGAAATTGATCAGTGGAAAGACTGGCTTCCAGAAGTTATGAGTGGTCCAACACTGGAGGTTTTTAAGAAGAAATTGGACTACAATTTGTGGGAAATGATACCTAGGGTTTCCTGCCTCAGCAGGGGGGCTGGACTAGAAGACCTCCAAGGTCCCTTCCAACTCTGTTGTTCTGTAGGTAGAAGAGGGCGTCTCAAAGCTGCTTTTCCAAAAGGCAACTGGACTTTCTTGGGGTTTTGGTCTTTGAAAACGTTTCGCTTCTTCTCATCCAAGAAGCTTCTATGCCCAAGCGTGTGCTAAAATTCTTATGAAGTCCTTATTTGGATGACAATCAGGCCGATTCAGCGAAACGACATCCTGTTCAAAAAGAATCGCCATTTCTTAAGCACGCCGATTCTAACTATTGATCCGAAAAGGAGTTTCCTGTTGTTAGAGGTGCAAACCGCAAGGGTTTTGTGCGCGAGGTTGTGCTTCAGTTCTATAGATGTTTATCTCTTTGGGGTTTGTGAAACCCCAAGATCATGAAAAAAAAACCCAAGCAGAAATGGATTCCTCCCCATCGCTGTTATTAAAAATATAGACTGGAAGGAAGCTAGAAAGGATGAAAGGTATGAAAGACAAGGTCCTCTAAGACACCAAAGCATCTGAAGGCAGGAGAAGATGCAACGGGTGGAAACTTTCCTCCTCCTTCCTTCTCCTCCCTCCCTCCCCCTCCTTTTTCTCTTCTCCTCTTCTTCCTCCTTTTCCTCCACTTTCTCCCCCTCTCCCTCCTCTTTCTCCTTCTATTCTTTCTCCTTTTCTTTTTTCTCCTTCTCCTTTCTCCTTCTCCTCTTAGGGGACTGGAGGCTAAAACACATGAAGAACGGTTGCAGGAACTGGGTAGGACTAGTTTAATGAAAAGAAGGACTAGGGGAGACATGATAGCAGTCTACTGATATCTCGAGGGCTGCCCCAAAGAAGAGGGAGTCAAGCTATCCTCCAAAGCACCAGAGGGCAGGACAAGAAGCAATGGGTGGAAACTCATCAAGGAGAGAAGCAACTTAGAACTAAGGAGGAATTTCCTGACAGTGAGAACAATGAATCAGTGGAACAACTTGCCTCTAGAAGTTGTGAATGGTCCAACACTGGAAGTTTTTAAGAAGATGTTGGATAACCGTTTGTCTGAAGTGGTGTAGGGTTTCCTGCCTGAGCAGGGGGTTGGACTAGAAGACCTCCAAGGTCCCTTCCAGCTTTCTTATTCTGTTCTCTTAAGATGTGATACCTTTCACTTTTCTATTTTTTCAATGAGGCTTGAATTTTGCCATGATTGGGTATCGTCTTCTGTTATCAAAAGCAGCGTTCATATTATTCACATGCGAAAAATAGGAGGGTGTTTTTTTGAAGCCATTTGCTCACTTGCCATAGCAATGTCTATCATGGTACATTCTTTTCTTACATTAGGAGCTTAGCTGCTGCTAATGGGCATTATCCATTCAAACCAGAAGCTTTGTAGATGAGCTCTTCCTAGGCTCTTCTCATCTGTTCTAAATGTTTTCTCATTCCCCCCATTGTGATTTCTAGAGGATCCATTTCCCTCCTTCTCCTTCCCCTTCCCTTCTTCCTTTCTCCTATCTCCTTCTTGTTGCTTTCCTTCCCTTTCCCTCCCTCCCTCCCTCCCTCTTGCCTCGCATTCCCATATCCCTCCTTCCTCTCTCCTTCCCTCCTTGCTTCTCATTCCCATATCCATCCTTCCTTCCTCCCTCCCTTCCTGCCTCTCATTCCCATATCCCTCCTTCCTCTCTCCTTCCCTTCCTGCCTCTCATTCCCATATCCATCCTTCCTCCCTCCCTCTTCCTCTCATTCTTCCTCTCATTCTCATCCTTCCTTCCTCCCTCCCTCCCTGCCTTTCATTCCCATATCCTCCCTCCCTCCCTTCCTGCCTCTCATTCCCATATCCCTCCTTCTTCCTTCTTGCCTTTCATTCCCATATCCCTCCTTCCTTCCCCCCCCCACACCTTATGCCAGAACTTAAAAACCTCTAATGTTCCAGCCATTATTACCAAGGTCTAAAATAGCCTTGCAATCACAAACTTGCTAATGCTATGGTGTTTGATTTTAATTGCTCTACAAGTCACTTTTGGGAGTGAAATTTCACTGAAAAGCAGGAGGGTAAATAAAGAACCAGATCCAGTGAGACTTGGTTTTGATGGGTGGGTGTTGTTTGCATCGGCTATGCATCTCAAACTACACTTTGCCCAACCAAGTTGTGCAAACTCAACTGTGAGGTTAGTTGATGGCCTTGTCCAGAAATGTTGGACTGGGTAAACATGCAGTTCAAACACAGCTGTCAAATGGAAGCTCATACCTCATTAAACCAGTCTTTAAGATGCCAGAAAACTCTTTATGTGGCCTCTAGAAATTTAGTAACTCTTGAAGATAAATATATAAGATTCTTTGATAGGCAAAGAACAAAAGAAAGGAAAAGTATGCCAGTCCCAAAAGGTAAAAATTCATCATTCTGACCTACTTTTCCAGAAAAGTCAGCTGAAGTTCAGCTGCCTGTGTGGCATCATCAAATGATAGCTTGGTTTCACAAGCGTTTAACCTCACTGCTTCCCACTTTCCTGTCCACCACATCTGTATTTGCGTGCTTACAACTGTCTTCTTCGCCTGGAGTCCCTCCAGATGCGTTGGGCACAAATTCCCCTAACTCTGAGCCAAGTGAATGATAGGATTTGCCATCCGGCCCATCCCGTGCCTGCCAGGCGGAGCAAAGCCGGTGAAAACACCGGGGTTCCTACTCCAACTCTTCTTCCCAACGGATGAATTCAGACGCTGCCACCCAAAGTAGCTGTTGCAGCGATAGATTTGCCTCTTTTTTTCTCTTTTAAAGGTGATCCCCGATCGAGGCTACCTTCTTGCCAAAGGCTGGAAGGGAGCAAAGAGAGGCGGGCATCATGGCACGGCACGTCTCTTTTCTTTAAAAAAAAAAAAGAAGTAAATAAAAAATTAAAAGTAAAGAGGAAGGTGGGGCCGGGAAGCCAGAAAGGGAGGGCTCAGGGGGCGGAGCAAACTTGTCACGCTTGGAGAGTCGAGGTTAGACCAACTTAAGAGGGTTGGGGCTCCGAAGGACTGCCCTCCGCGGCGAGAGGAGAGTCTTTCTCTCGGATCAGCCCCGTCGGCACATCGGCTCCCAAAAGCCCATCGACGGCAGTCGCTGTCCGAGCGCCGTGGTGCTGAAACGAGAGCTCCGTGTCCGCAAGGCTGCGAGTTGGGTGCGCGTTTCTTCGGAGCTGTCCGCGGACACCAGGTGCTGAACTTCTTCCCCTTGGGCTTGGTCAACTCTTCCCACCTCCGGAGCCCTGTTGAGCCTCGATGGGAAACAACGAAGGGAACCCTTCTTCAACAAGAGACGAGATGCTGATCTAAGAAGCCAGCCTACTCCACGACCCACCTGAGCATCTTCCCGCCATCTCCAGTTGGGTGCTAACTCTGCTCCCGTATCTGCCGCCGCCGCCACCGCTCTCTGTTCTGCCTAACCATGGCTTTCATGGTGAAGTCAATGGTCGGTGGGCAACTGAAGAATCTCACCGGTGGCTTGGGGGGAGAAGACAAAGGAGAAGGGGACAAATCTCCAGCGGAAGCCCAAGGAATGACGAAGGAAGAATATGAAGAGTATCAGAAGCAGCTGGTGGAAGAAAAGTAAGTGTGTGGTATTGCATGAGAGAGTGTATAAATTTAATAAATGCTGGAAGGGAGAACTCTTCTCCACGTCTTCCTTCTTCTCTGATTCTTAGCGTGTGTTATGATAAATACAGCCCTTGTGATTTGTCATTGGGCTAGACATCTTTCTCCCAATTTGCTGCTCTCCAGGTGTTCTGACTTACTGTATCATCATATGGCTGGCTGAGAATGATGACATCATAGCTCAGAACATCTGACTGGCCATCCTGATGTCATTTAGCAATTCAGCACATCAGGAGGCTATCTGGAGGAATGTTGCCATGTTATATATCTGAGAAAGAAAGGGGAAAAAAAACTTGATGACTTGATGAAGTTTCCTCATTATTTTTTTTGCCCAGTACTCCAGATACTCACTTGCTGCGTAGTCTTCTTTCAGTTCAATTCATCTTCTTGCAAGTCAAAAATAAAACGGTAAAACAGATTTTCATCGTTGCAATTAAGAGTAGAGTCTGTATTAACCATGGTCAATTGTAGAACAGTAAACATCAGAAAACATATCTTGCATGTTGAGGAACAATAATAGTGTTGCATAATATCAACTGCTCAAAACTATACTTTGCTGCTGCTAGCTTTCCCATGATGGAGGATGAACATTGAGTTCCAATACATCTCACAGGGATAGTCTAGAAAAGTTCAGTTGTTGGTTGACGAGTGCATGGTAGCATCAGCATTATTGGATGAGAGTCCACTTCATTAATTGAACTAGACATGTCTTGTCACTATTAGTCTTCTGAATGCCTCCTTCACAGGCCTATGCTTGAGCAAACCTTCACTCCTTTTTAATCAGAATAATCAAATAAGATGTGCTGATTTCGCTTTAAATTAATATGAACTATAGTTCCTTGTATAACAGCTCTGATTCAGCCTTCTATCAGGTGGTTCAGGCACATGACATTTATTGTCCAAATGAACATACTAGGAAAGGAACCAGATACCCTGTCTGAACACGGATGTGGCCGTTGGCTCAAATCTAACATGACTTATTGGTTTAGAGCGACGGAATCAATGGGAAGATGAGTACATTCGCAGAGAGTGAAGATTTCTGATATTCTAGGCTGAACAAAATCTTGAACTTGTTCATCCAATCAGAAATTCTGATGCCGAGATCCATACCTTCAACGCTAAATAAAACGAGTAGGAATTCCGGGGGGGGGGGGGGGGGAAGAAAAAAAAGAAGAAGAAGCTATTTGGAAGCGCCAGATCAGGATGGTTTTAAATGGATTCTAGCTAAACATCGGAAGGGGCTGAGCTTACCATAAAAATAGAGCAAATTTGCGAGCTAAATTAAAAATAGCTCTCAGGAATATCTGCGCAGAAATAAATCCTTGGCGCTAAGCAGTTTTTATGCAAAGTTCGACCTCAAATCCTCCGCTCTCTAAAATGCAAATATAGGAATTCAGGGCTGCAGAACGCAGATTGCAAGAGCTGATATTTCATTTTAAACGGTGACTGACTTAAGAGGATCCTGCACCTGTTTTCGGTTCTTTCTAATAGGCAGAGGAGGAAACACAAGAAAGAGAACCAGACTATTCCATTTGTTACAGAGAGCAGGGAATGTCAGTAATGTGTTTTCATGAAACCCCCCCTCCCCTAATCTTTTAATCCTCTTTGGCTTTCAAGAGATGGGATTGTTTTCTCAGGAAGAGAAGGGAAAAAAAACACACCCCATTATATCTCACTACGGATTTATTTATATTCTGAATTATTTCTAATTTGGGGAGGAGAGGGGAGAAGGGATACAAACATTATTTAAAGCTGCTTTTGTACATAATACATTGTTCTTCTTTGGAATTACTCACTTTCTGTACTCGGCTCTCGGAGTTTTATAATACCTTAACTATTCATCTTCACACCCCAGCTTCATCGTGAGTAAGCACCTCTGTCTGCCTGCTATTTATCTTTGCAGGAAGCATGGAAGAGCTACAGTCTATCTCCAAAAGATAGTCAAGTTTATTTATTTATTTATTTATTGGTTTGATTTATATGCCGCCCTTCTCCGGAGACTCAGGGAGGCTTACAATGCGTTAAGCAATAGCCTTCATACTTTTTGTATATACCTGCTTAGTAGGGCTTTCGGCCCACCCTAAACGGTGTTCTTTTTTATACAAAGTCAGCTTATTGCCTCCACAATCCGGGTCCTCATTTTACCTACCTCGGAAGGATGGAAGGCTGAGTCAACCTTGAGCCTGGTGAGATTCGAACTCGCAGTAATTGCAGGCAGCTGGTGCTGCTTAACAGTACTTAACAGCACTTTTAGTCTGCTCTACCACCAAGGCTCAAAAATCATAAGATACAACACTTAGTGATAGTCATTGGTTACTAATAAACAATCAAATCATACCAGGAAACAAATAAAACAATATCAATTGTAAAGTTACAAGTAAAATGGTTATAAGTGGGAAGAGATAGGTACTCTTTTTTATACAATAGGTGTTCTTTTTTATACAAAGTCAGTTTATTGCCCCCACAATCCGGGTCCTCATTTTACCTACCTCGGAAGGATGGAAGGCTGAGTCAACCTTGAGTCTGGTGAGATTTGAACTTGCAGTAATTGCAGGCAGCACTTTAGTCTGCTGCACCACCAAGGCTTTTGCTTACCTGTAAGTTAAGCTTACAGGTAGATTAAGGATTTGGGATAGAGGCCCACCTGATTTTTATTATGAAACTGCGTTGCAGAGAGAGTTCTGGTTTCCGGAGAGTTTTGCATCAAAGCAATTTCGATTACAAGTTTTTCAGACGAATATAAGATCATATAAGGCATAGGGAATAAGGTCAGAAACATAAAACACGATCAAATTGGTTAGATCCCTTAATCTTAGCATTTTAGCTAAGGAGTGAAGCAAGCCCAAAATCCTATTTCTTATCTTTGACCTATAAGAAGAATTTAATTTAATAGACCAGTTGCACTGACGGTACTTAATTTTCCGTCTCTATGGAGTCTGTCAGGGCTGTCCTAACCCTCGCATCGCAGAATTATACCACCGAAAGGTAAATTCCTCTTCGTCCGAGGCAGAAACTACAAAACTGCATTAACTTTGAAAGATGGCGTGACAGCTAGATCTGACAAGATTAGGAACATTCCGTCTGGGACTGAACTAATCCTTCACAATCACGAGACCCACGTCTCGATGACTCGGAGTAGAAGTCACATAGACCTACATGAAGAGGAACAAAGAAACACAAGAATTAAACCTCGTTTCTGTTAGGTCATAAGCAGAGCTTGCGATTTGCACATTGCTGAATTTCTTTGTAGTAATTTTTCTCCGTTTTTGCACACACACACACAAAAAGCATCAGAGAAGGGTGTCCTTGAATCACTGCCTGCAAAGTGTCTGGTTTTAGCTTTGGCTGGGGGAAGCCTGACAGATGGCCATCCAGCTTCTGCTTAAATACCCTTCCACAAAGATGGACCGATTATTTCTTTGGTCAGTCCTCCTGTCTAACAGCTTGTGTCAGCCGCGGCTTTTGTTTAAATGTTTCCAGGATGGAGAATTAATTGAGTCATATAGGACTTGGAGTGAGAATTAGTTAGTTATACCACTGAAAGGAGATATAATGGAACCAATTAAGATTACTTAATGGGAAAACTGGGTATGTCTAGTTTAATGAAAAGAAGGACCAGGGGAGACATGAGAGCAGTCTTCCAATATCTCAGGGGCTGCCACAAAGAAGAGGGAGTCAAGCTATTCTCCAAAGCACCTGAGGGCAGGACAAGAAGCGATGGGTGGAAACTCATCAAGGAGAGAAGCAACTTAGAACTAAGGAGAAATTTCCTGACAGTGAGAACAATTAATCAGTGGAACAACTTGCCTCCAGAAGTTGTGAATGTTCCAACACTGGATGTTTTTAAGATGTTGGATAATTATTTGTCTGAAGTAGTGTAGGGTTTTCTGCCTAAGCAGGGGGTTGGACTAGAAGACCTCCAAGGTCCCTTGCAACTCTGTTATTCTATTCTATTCTACTTTTGATATTGGGGCAGGGAGAGAATAGAGGAAATGCAAGTTCTTCTTTTCTTATACACTTCTGGAAGACCAGAGGCAGGAACTTCTGCAGATCCCGGATGGTTTGGGTTCACCTAACATGCTCATTTTGCATACCAAATGCAGCCATTTTCTGGATTGGCCTAATATTTGCCTAGTGAATCCATCACATCAGTTAAGCGTGTAAAGGCAGACACAAACACACAGTTAATCAAGGTCCTTAGGTTGCGTGACTGAAACTGCTAGGTTTTTATCCTGACTAGGTTTTTCTTTTTTTAAAAATTTGATTTATATGCCGCCCTTCTCCGGAGACTCAGGGCGGCTTACAATGCGTTAAGCAATAGCCGTCATACTTTTGTATATTTATACAAAGTCAGCTTATTGCCCCCACAATCTGGGTCCTTCCATCCTTAGAAAGGATGGAAGGCTGAGTCAACCTTGAGCCTGACGGGATTTGAACTTGCAGCAACTGCAGGCAGCTGATCTTAATAACAGTGAATTAGTCCACTGCACCACTCAGGACTCCTCATTCTCAGGTTGAGAATGTTGCGCGAACTAACTAAGCCATCCGTTTCCTAACACCCTGAATCAAAGCCAGCCTAGTCACAGCAGATTAAGGGAAGTTACAAGGAGAATAACTAACCCTGGCTTATTGTAGGATAGCAAAAAAACAAACAAAACCCCGGGAGTTTAGTAAATTTTTTTGACTAAGTTTATTAAAATTTCACTGAAGGATTCACTTGCTTATCGCTTTACACCTAGCAAGACTTTTTCGTTGTTTCGGTCTACAAACTTGGGATTTTGTTCATCATTTCTATGAAGGTTTGTTAGGGAATTTGTGATCATCGAACCATGTAAGAGCCTGGGGTGATAAATGAACCTCATGTGAGGTTAGGTTTGCTGGGTTGCATAATACAGAAACTGGGATTCCATCCTGGGCATAGATAAATAATAAGAAATAATACTTACAATATCAATAGAGGGGAGACGATGTAAAACGATCACAAGAAACTCTTTTACAAGCCAGATTGGATCTCCACCCACCCACCCACATGCACGCACACACACTTGTGTGTAGGCAGCGTGCAAGACAACAGTTCTCCTTCAACGACAATTGGCTTGGAGTAGAGAAAGAGGCCAGGCAATTATTTCTCAGTAACTAAGCCAAGTTTCGTTGCTTAATTAATGTGACTTTTGTCCATATCTTTTGATTAACTTCACACTGGCCTGGATAATAGTCTCCTTTGGGAAATCGTTCCGTTCTCATGTAGTCATCCTCTGGCAATATTGGCCTAGCTTGCCAACTGGAGCACGTTTGCTAATAATAGGGCCAAGCTATTTGTGGGACTGCCTGCCTGTCTTCCCATCGTTTTGGCTCACCCCTCCGGATGGAGCAAGGGAGGCCACGCTCCGGGTCTCTTCCATCAAGCGATGCCATCTTCTCGGAACCTGACATCCTGCCTCCTCTCTATCTGCCCTCCAGGAAGCAGGGTGGCTCTGACCCTGTTAGCCTTTCATAAGGCTTTAAAGGCCATATAGCAGAAGAGAAGAACAGGGTTGGGAGGGACCTCGGAGGTCTTCTAGTCCAACCCCCGATCAAGCAAAAACCCTATATCGTTTCAGACAAATGGCTGTCCAGTCTTCTTGAAGACCTCCAGTGATGGAGTTTCCACAACTTCTGGAAGCAAACTGTTCCATTGGTTAATTATCCCAACTGTCAGGAAATTTCTCCTTAGTTCTAAGTTGCTTCTCTCCTTGATGAGTTTCCATCCATTATTTCTTGTCCTACCCCTCAGGTGCTTTGGAGAATAGCTTGACTCCCTCTTCTTTGAGGCAGCCCAATAGATATCAGATCACTGCTATCATGCCACCCCTGATCCTTTTTTGAATTAAACTAGACATGCCCAATCCCTGCAACCATTCTTTATTTATTTTTATTTTATACATCCAATAAACATTAAGTCTATAGCGGTCTACATCACAACGCGAGAAGGGAATAACATTGTCCCATTACATATATAGGGTAACCTACAAAAGTCTATTACATATACCAATTGACATGCTTATCCCATACCTCTATTTGTAGCTCGATTTGACATCCAATTATACCATTGACTCCAAGATATATAATAATCTGTGTCCCCACCGTCCTTTCAGCGTCATAGTAAGCCGATCTGATTCCGCACAGTTCATTATTTTCTGAATTACTACTTGTTCGGGTAGGCTGACATCCATCTTCCAGTATTGGGCCCATGCCAATCTTGCAGCTGTTGCTATATGTAGCAACAGGTTCCATCCCTGCAACCATTCTTGATATAATTTAGCCTCCTAATCATCTTTGTTGCTCTTCTCTGCGCTTTTTCTAGAGTCGCAACAACTTTTAAAAATCATGGTGGACCAAATGTGATGCAATATTCCAAGTGTGGTCTTACTGCTCAGATCTGACTGTTCCTCCCAGCCTTGAGGCTATGTGTTTCGGTAAAGTTCGCTGGTTATTATGCTGAGGTTATTCTTCAGTTGAATCCTGTTGATGGTCTTGGATTTTAGGTTCTGTGAAGCCCGTCTTTGGGTTCTAACCCTGTAAGTGCTGGGGACTGTCCTTCAACAATATCTGGAGAGCCAACAGGATATGGGATGATTGCCTTGCTATGAAAACATTGATTATTGTAGGAGAAGAGAAGGGTGGAATTAAGTGAGTCATCAGTTTAGAATTCTGACATTGCCACAAACAATCCAAGTCTGTTTGGACACATGGGCAGGCCTATTCATCGGTTGAAATCAATGTCTTTCTCCTCGTGACTTTTTGCAGGATGGAGCGTGATGCCGAGTTTGCCCAGAAGAAGGCTGAGCGTGCTACGCTGCGGACTCACTTCCGTGACAAATACAAACTGCCCAAGGTATGGAGTGAGGCCTTCAGGGACCTCTGTCTGGTTTCTTTAGGGAGCTTCTCCTCTGCATCGGGGCTCCCCGATCTTGGGAATTTTAAGACTTATGGACTTCAACTCCCAGAACTGGGAGGAATTCTGGGAATTGAAGTCCACAAGCCTTAAAGTTCCCAAGGTTGGATGAGACCCCCTGCCCTAACACAACTGTACTAGAGTGAAACTTTGCACTCAAAGTGAAGAAATTAACCTTCCCCCCCCAAAAATAAGACATCCTCTGATAATAAGACCAATCGGGCTTTTGAGCGCATGGCAATAAGGCCGAGTGCTTATTTCGGGGTTCAAAAAAATATAAGACAGGGTCTTATTTTCGGGGAAACACAGTATGCTGCTTTATGCTACAGTAGAATAGGTTCTCAAGAGATACATAGACAATAATCCTCTCCCCCCCTCCTCATTCTACTCCCTCCCCCCATCTTTTAATTAGGGTTGAATATTTGGGATTTTTATAGCATTTATATTGTCTGTAGGTTTTGTCTAGCTTTATCTTTTTAATATTGTAAGCCGCCCAAGAGTTACTTCGTGGTAAGATGGGGTAAATGTAATAAATAAAATAAATAAATAACAATAATGTCCAAAATGGGTTATGGAGAATCTTGGGTTGCAGGCCAGACCTTGCAGAGACCTCCAGTTAATCCCCATTTTTTGTTTGTTTGTTTAAAGTTGAGACCAGTTTTTCAATCTGGGCAACTTTAATATGTGTGGATTCCAACTCCCAGAATTCCCTAGTTAGCCAGTCACCCCAAACGAACGGTTGTAAGTTAAGGCATTGATTCCAAGATACTTGATTCTATTTGACGATTTGAACTGAAGGATTAATTCAACCCGATTGCTAGTGAATCAAATCTCCAACCGGGAGCATTCATGGGTCTCCGGTTTAGAAGTTTCCCGCGATTACAATTCCCTCTCTGGTTTCTTTTGATTTATTTCTACCTGGGTCCTTCAGTGGCATTTTTGCTGCTTGATTTTGAGTTGGAGATTATATTACATAGTTTTAATTTATGCAGCAGAACACCAAAAATAAGTCATAGTGCATGGTTTTAATTTATACTAAAAGGTAAAAGGTAAAGGTTCCCCCATCACATGCGTGCTAGTCATTCCCGACTCTAGGGGGCGGTGCTCATCTCCGTTTCAAAGCTGAAGAGCCAGCCCTGTCTGAACACGTCTCCTGTGCCCGGCATGACTAAATGCTAAAGGTGCATGGAACGCTGTTCCCTTCCCACCAAAGGTGGTCCCTATTTTTCTACTTGCGTTTTTTACAAGCTTTCAAACTGCTAGGTTGGCAGAAGCTGGAACAAGTCGCAGGAGCTCACCCTGTTACACAATACTAGGGACTCAAACCGCTGAACTGCCAACCTTTCAATCGACAAGCTCAGCATCTTAGCCACTGAACCACCACGTCCCTTTATAGTTTATAATTTATACTACAGTGCACCAAAAATGTCCCTCTGAGGTACTTGTGGAAATATTGGAAATAAGTAAACAGAAATAAACACAACTTCCCAGTTTCCCAAAGCGAGTCGATGTGGGCGTCCTCTACCATCAGTTGAAGACAGAAAGAGGACAAGATCCTTACGAATCTCTACGCCTTACGAAGATGTCAACCAGAGTAGTTGCCACTTGCAAGAGGAATAGCTTAGTTTTTTTTTTTTTTAAACAAAGACAGCAGCAGAAGGTCTCTGCAAGGGGAGAGTTAAAACCAAAATGGTGCCCCCCCCAACATCCATCAACGCTCTTGTCCCTTTGAAAAACGTAGGCCTTGGATGTGGTCCGAAGGCCCCCAAGAGGGAGAGATTTATTGCATAGAGATAGTGACCATTTAGATGCCCCTGAACCAATAGCATCTTTTCAATAGGTAGGGTGCTGCTTGGGATGAAAAGGAGGACTAGGGGTGATGTGACAGCAATGTTCTGATATCTCAGGGGCTGCCCCAAAGAAGAGGGAGTCAAGGTATTATCCAAAGCATGTGAAGGCAGGACAAGAAGCAATGGGTGGAAACTAATCAAGGAGAGAAGGAATTTAGAACTAAGGAGAAATTTCCTGACAGTGAGAACAATTAATCAGTGGAACAACTTGCCTCCAGAAGTTGTAAATGCTCCAACACTGGAAGTTTTTAAGAAGAGGTTGGATAACCATTTGTCTGAAGTGGTGTAGGATTTCCTGCCTAAGCAGGGGGTTGGACTAGAAGACCTCCAAGGTCCCTTCCAACTCTGTTATCCTATCCTATCCTATCCTATCCTATCCTATCCTATCCTATCCTATCCTATCCTATCCTATCCTATCCTATCCT